>JAIXMG010000036.1:0-400373 GCA_025201345.1 Thamnidium elegans
GGCATTATTTATGAACCAGTTATCTGTCCTTGATAAGAATTAAAACAGTCTAATGCTTATATAATCGATAAAAGAGAACAATAGAAGGTGTCTGAGTAGATATATGTAATATACAACATTTGTGTATAATTTATGTAAGAAATATGTGAGAACATATACTTGTATAAATTATGTATAAATTTGTACCATTGAATATACTACGTAAGTACAACATTACCCCCTGCCAGATTATATAAACATTTAAACCGGTAGATTGAAAATAAAGAAATATAGAGAAAGGAGAAAAAAAAATATATAGATAGACTTCATGCATTTTGGAACAAAAATGAAGAGTAAGGAGGAGAGAAAAAAAAAATGTAAAGGTATAAACTAAACTAAAAAATTAATTGATCGTAATAAAGCATATATGAGACCGGTAAAAACCCTTAAAAACCTTCATGAGGAAAAAAATATAAATAGGGAAAAGGTTCATGCTTTACTTAAAGTTACTTTTGCTTATTCACAGCAAGAAGTCTTTGACATCGTTTAATAATGGTATCATTCTTGTTAGAATGCTTATCACGATTAGCTTTCTTACGAATAGTATTAATTGACCGTGTTGGCTAAAGGGGCAGCCTTTGTATTACTGCCGTTTCTACGTTGCCAATAAAGTTCTATGTGTAACGTAGAATCAAAATCGGATGCTGTTTGCCATGTATGATCAGCCTCATCATTGTATCCTAACCAATGGACAAGGTATTCATAATTAATGGGTCCACCTCTGTGTGCGATAACAGCTTGTACCTCATAATGTTGGTCTGTAACCGTATTTTGAGAAGCAGCACTAGACTGAATTAATTTAATCTGTTGCGTAGGAACATCACGACTTAATAAATTATCCAATCTGTCCACAAGAATGTATGACTTATTCTTTGTATAACCTTTAATGGTAAAGGGACCAGAATATTTCTCTTCTAGTTTAGATTTACGATGTACGTTAATGATCATAACCTTACTCCCAATAGGATACATGTCTTTAATAACTTTGTGAGTTTTTTCAAAACGAGCATGATCATTATCTTGAGTATTTTTAATTAAAGCAGCAATTTGAGGTATGACAACTTCCTGTGCAAAGGCAAGTCTGTCATGTATCTTTTTGGTATCAGCTTTCATTAAAGATAAAGTAGGTGTTACATTAGAGTAATCTTTAAAATCATTAGGTTGCCGATTAAATACAATACTATAAGGTCTCGACTTATGTAACTTAGAATATTTAATGTTCATGGCTAATTGTGTAGGATTAAGATATAAATCCCAATCAGCATGTTTACCCTTCAATGATTTGATAATAACTGACTTTGCAATGCCAACAAATCGTTCTGTAACGCTATTACCAGTAGGAGTGTAAGGTAAAGATAATCTTCTATCTATACCACTCATTAAAATAAGCTGAGACACGATTTCATTAACAAACTCCGAGCCGTTGTCTGAAGTTAACACTTTTGGAAACGAAAATAAACAAAAAATGTTCAGTAATTCCTTAGCAATAGTAAGACTCGTTTTGTCTGTTATTGCGCGAAGTATAGTAAAACGACTGAAGTGATCAACTAAAATAAGCATATAGTTATTTCCACTAGTTGATGTAACATTGAAAGTAGCTAAATCCATAGACCAATGATCAAACACTTGTGTTGGCGTAGTAGAACGGAATGGATGGAATCCGACAACACTGATGTTAAAGTGACTACATTGTTCACAATTAGAGATAATTCTTTGAATATCCTTATGCATGTTTGTCCAATGTAGGTTGTAATCATCATGGATTGTTTTTTGTACAGATGACTGTCCGAAATGCCCGAGTAAGTGGGCGCGATTAATAATATCGTCTCTTTCAGCAGGTGGTGGCGTAATGTAGTCTCGGTATTGCATTGCGCGAATGACTAATTGAGAACTTGCTTTACTGGTTGAAGTCTTAAGCGAAGACATGTCAGTATTATTAGCACCAGAACTAAATCTAACTTGTTTATGAAAGTTATTTATGTTGAGCTGAGGAACCAACTTTTTTTGTTTCTTTCTGTACTTTAATTGCTTAATGGGTACACGTGTTTGTGACTCGTCCAAAGCAGTCTCAAGAGTACGTTTATCGCGACGAATAATAAAACCACTATTTTCCTCGTTTATTATTTCACCACCTTGTAATTTATAACCTTCCGTAAACATACGACTTCCAGCATCCGCGATTACATTCAAAATGCCAGGAATGTGAATGACCGTATATGAAAGACTAAATAAGGTTTCATAATAAGTTAACAAGAGATGGTTTGGAATCTCTTGCGACTGTATATAAAGTAACGAACGATGGTCTGTATGTAATGTGAAGTGCTTCATTACTAACCATTTATTAAACCTTTGAAAACAGTAAACTATAGCTAATAATTCACGTCTTGTAGTAGAATAACATCGTTCAACACTGGTTAAACCACGACTTGCCATTGCTACGTATTTCTTTTCATCACCAATTTGCATATATAGCACACCGCTAATAGCAGTCTTACTAGCATCAGTAGCAACATGAATAGGGTGAGTATAATCAATAGGATGAATAAGAGGTGCAGAAGCTAATGCAATCTTTAATTGGTTAAATGAGTTCGTATGTTCCTGAGTCCATACTTCTTGTAAATTAGCGACATTCCTTAATTGATCCAAAGGAGAACTTATGTGCGCGTAAAGAGGTATGCTACTTCGAAAATAGTTAAAATATCCTAATATACTTTGGAGCTGTTTAGTACTATGTGGTATTTGGAACTCATGTGCAGTGTTAACTTTGCGATGATCTGGAACAAGAGCACCATTTTGAATAGACCAACCTAAAATAAAGATACTACTTTGCGCAAAAATCATCTTTTCAGTAGCTATCATTAAATTGTGTGTGGTTAATCTATGTATAACTTCAATCACACAATCAGTATGATGTTGAAGTGTACCATTAGTGCTGATCGTTAAATCATCAACATAAACTTGGATGTAGTCTAAATCCTTAAAGAGGTTCTGTAAAACTCTTTGTACAAGATTACCAATAAAGGAAATTCCAAATGGAGCTTTTACATACTGCCATTGGAGATTTGTAAAGACGTCCGTGAAAGCTAATTTATGTCTGTGACCAGGGTGTATAAGGAAACTATTGAAACAGGCTTTAATATCAAGAATTGTATGAATTTTTGATTGACCTAATCGTTGATGGATCTCCGATATTAAAGGAAAACGTTGAGTGTCAGTTTCAGTCAATATAGAGTTTAAATTTCTAACATCTGTAACTAGTCTAATTTTCTCTTTAGATATCTTGCCAGAAGAATCCTTTTTTCCTACTACCAATAATGGTGAATTGAAACCGTTGTACGTTGGAACTGGTTCTATAACATTATCATTTTGCCATATTTGTAATTGTTCTGCTACTTTTTCCTTGTATGCTAAAGGAAGACTATAACTTTTACGATAGGCGACACAGCCAGGTTTCGTCTCAAGATATACAATAGCTCCAGGCAATGTACAATATGTATTTTTAACATCAATGTTTTTATTCGCTAATAAAACAGGAGCTAACAACTTTTCCATTTCATTTCTTTCAGCTATAGTACCATAAGGACTGTTATTAGGTTCAGAATTGGAAGGATCAACTGGTGAATCAGTAAAAGGATTATTAGCTTCAAGATCATTATGGCTTAGTGCTAAACCAGTAATTTCAATATTAAGTTTACTTATAAGGTCGAGCCCAATTAAAGCAGGTATATTGCTATTATTTTTACTTGTGAAAAAAGAAAAAATCTCGAAATTATGTTTTAAAACTTTTTTATTATAGAATGTTTTTAACATAGTGGAACTAGTCCTATTAACAGTGGAAGTCGAGTGGCCTAGTTGTATAGTACCTTCAGATGGGACAATCTTGATATTGCTGCCGAGGAAAGAAGCAAACGAAGGAGATATCATACTAAACGTTGCACCCGTGTCAATGATAGCATATGTTTTAATGGATTCTATAATAATAGGAATGATGATCATGTTAGATTTATTAACAGGTAATAGACTGAAAATAGGATGATACTTACATTGTTGGGCTTGGATGTCCGTCATGGTTTCATCCTCATCCTCAATAACCAAATCCCTGATGTTGGCAGTAGCATCAGCAACACCAGTGTTATATGCATTCACCAATTCAGCACGTGTTGTAGAAACAGCAGAAAAGGGAGCAGCAACAGAAGAAGAAGACGAAGAAGCATCCGCAGCAGGAAGATCTTGTACCATAGTCATAGCACCGAAAGTAAAACCAGCAGAATTGCCAGGTACAGCGGATGTACGCATAGCCGTATTACATTGGTGGCCAGGAACCCAACCCAAGATACCACACTTATAACACTTACGAGTGTTGTTGCGAGGTCTTCTACCCTCACCAGCAGCAGCAGCACGACAGTCACTAGTATTATGTGTATGACTCTTATGAACAGAGCAATACTTGTCATTGGTAGGAGCAGGAATAGGTGCAGGGAGGACAGCAGACGAAGATTCACCAGTAGAGGTACCGGGAGAAACAGCAGAACGAGCACGAACCAAGTTAGACGCATGTCTAGACTTATTGGACGAACGATGAACGGCATCATTATGATCTATTTCAACCATAGCACGCTTGGGAGCACGAGGAGCCGTCAAAGAAGATCCATTAGCCTTGGAATTTGTATCAATTAACTTGCTGTTATACAGACGGCGAGCTAAATCAGACAAGACATCGATATCTTCACGTTGATACGCAGGGAGGTTAACCATCATGAACGCAATATATTCCCTAATTTTTTGTGGCACAGCAATCAAAAAACGTTCTACTAACAGAGAATTGGGAAGTACTTGGTCAACAGCACGGCGCCTGAGATTATTGAATCTATCAATAAAGCTCTCAAGACTCTCACCTTCATCCATTATAATGGCGTTAAGTTCACGAGCACAACGATTTCTTTCCTCTTGCACATTCAAACCATATCGTTCTTGCATAGTTGTGGAAAACTGCAACCAAGAAGGATCCTTCTGATATAGTTCACGGAATTGCGTAAGGAAGTCTTGAAACCAAAGACGAATCGTTCCAGCAAGAAGAGGCGGCAACACACGAAGATAGTTGGCATCCAAATCCAAGTTATGGCTGCGCATAACATCAGTGAAGTTCATAATACAAGTATTAATATCCACAAAAACAGGAGCACCAGGTACTGATACCTGGTTTTCCCATTGAAAAAGAGGAAGATTGCGAGGTACAACATTCGACAACTTGGCTGCAGCAAGTGTATTGTCGGCAGTAGCCTGTGATATATACAGACTATATATCCCTCTTCATCTTCGTTATTATTACGATATAGCACATCAAAACTAAACATTATTAAACATAGACGATTAATAATACAATATAGAATTATCCTAAGCAATCATCCATTATTATTATCAATGACAGGGCAACTGCCATTTAATAATAAGAACTACCAATTAAACACAATGCGCATAAATGCTTAAACCAATCGGATTATCAATAAGGATTAACCATAATACTTATGATATTTAAAACTGACTTTTATTACTCTACAATTAGAATGGCTAATTGTATAACCCCTTTAGTATAAATACATCCTTCTTTTTCATCTAAAATAAAAACAATCACAACTAAGACTTTTATCAATACTCTAAAGGACTTATTTTCTATTGTATATTTCAGCCTGAATCAATTTCAATGCTTTGGAAAGCATTTCCAAATCCCCAACCCGTCTACTTAACTTTGATCGAAGATTGCGCAAATCATCAACCGTACCGTTGCTTGAAGACACCATAGAAGACAAAGAAACAATATCAGCCTGGGCCAAAGAAATGCTAACTTGAAGAGCATTAGCAGGGTCAGAGCCAGCACCACGGGGAAGAAAAGTAGACACAGTAGGAACCTCAGGAGAAGCAAGACCAGAATCAGAACCAGACTCGGAGTACTCAACACCTTTCATACCATTGGTAACGTTTTGAGCAAGAGGACCAATAAAGTTTTGAGCGGGAGCGGACATATTCAGGTACGTAAAAATTTTTTAAAAGAAAAAAAAAAAAAAAAATTAAGGGGAATTATTTAAAAATAAAAATCAAAAAAGAATTAAGAATTGATAAAAAAAAATGTGATATTGACGATTATGCTAATAAGAGTAAATATCAAAAAAAGAAAATAAAGAAAATAAACGTAGAATTTATCAGACTTTAAAAAGGAATTGTTGTTGTTGGAATTGAAGTAAATTAGACGATAAATTATCGAGATAAAACTTAGAGAAATTTATTAATTAAAAATAAACTAAAGAATTCTGCTAAACTAAATAATAATCCCTTTTTATACTTCTTGACAGCCGTAATCGGTACCTGATCTTATTGTTATGATAGGTTCGGGTCAATATCTAGACTCAACCTTCTCACTTTCAAATATATATATTCTACTCTTTCGAATTGACTATAAATATTCTTTGATCCAATCCCCTTGACCGGATAACATGTCCTTCCGGTAATCTCCACCTTGTTTTTAATAATGACAGGGTGGTCGAATCGTCCTTATTGGATATGTTATGAGTAGGTTGATGAAACGTTCCTTATATTTTATTTATATATTTCTGACTAGAACTTTTTCCCGTATAATTATATTTTATATAATTAAAGGATTGTAATTACAAGATATAGAGTATTATTACTGTATATTTGTTTTATTATTATAAAGGAGATATTTTCTATATGTCCTAGAGTATATTATTTATACTATATTCATATCATTGATGTGAGTTAATGTATTGCTTATAACAATGGGTGTTCCTTTCTTTTATCCAGAGTAGCTAGTTCTGGATCAAGACCAATGTTATTACAATATCTCTTATCTCGCATTAATGTTATTGGATTAAAATTTTTATATTTTAAGTCAGAAGTAGGAACCGTTTTCACTAGAAATGTCCGTATTGATTTCGGTGTTTAATAATAATGTATCGGGATGCATTATTATTGAAATATTAGAAGTTTTTATTATTAAGCTTGTTTTTATTCACAATATGATTATTTATATGTTTTATATAAATATCAACCTCAAATACGACAGTTGTTTTTATTAATGAAATAATGTGTGCCTTATATACAAAATAAGTTAAATAAGCGCTTATCCACTTAATATGAAACATGGACAATGTTAACCATCTAATAGTGGATGAGCAATTTGGAAATATAAATAGTTTCTTTAGAAGGTCAATTGTAACAGCGGTAATGCTTATTATCTTTCTAATTGGCTTTTCTAAATAAAAGATCCAGGATAGAGGCTTGTTCATTCAAAGTAATTGGGGCATTATTTATGAACCAGTTATCTGTCCTTGATAAGAATTAAAACAGTCTAATGCTTATATAATCGATAAAAGAGAACAATAGAAGGTGTCTGAGTAGATATATGTAATATACAACATTTGTGTATAATTTATGTAAGAAATATGTGAGAACATATACTTGTATAAATTATGTATAAATTTGTACCATTGAATATACTACGTAAGTACAACAGCGGAATATTCTACTTCTTCCATAGCATTAGAAGGACAATTGGCAGGACCAATGGGAGTGTTGACAGAACCAATAGGAGAGTTGACAGGAGCGGACATTTGGTAAGTAAAAAATTTTTAAAGGAAAAAAATAAAATAAAGGGGAATTTTTCAAAAATAAAAATGACAGAAATTAGAATTGATAAAAAAAAATGTGATATTAACGGTTATAAAATAAAAGTTATATCAAAAAATAAAATAAAAAAGTAAAATAACTAGATAATTATCAGACTAAGAATAGATTGTTATTTTTATTAATGAAAAAGTGTGTGCCTTATATACATATTATGGGTTGAATAAGCGCTTATCATTAATGTGAAACTTGGACAGTTTCAACGAGACATTAATGAATGAGCAATTTGGAAAGATAAATAGATTCTTTTAGAAGGTCAATTACAATAGCAGCAATGCGTATTATGTTTCTAATTGGCTTCTTTAACAAAAGACGTAAGATAGAGGCTTGTTGATTATAAATAATGTGACAATTATTTATGTAAACCAGTTATCTTCTGTTTGTCAAGAGTTTAAGCAGTCTTCTAGTTTTATGATCAAAGCGATAGAACAATAGAATATATCTGAGATTAATTTGTAAATAAATACTGTGTGAAATATACAATAGAAAATAAGTCCTTTAGAGTATTGATAAAAGTCTTAGTTGTGATTGTTTTTATTTTAGATGAAAAAGAAGGATGTATTTATACTAAAGGGGTTATACAATTAGCCATTCTAATTGTAGAGTAATAAAAGTCAGTTTTAAATATCATAAGTATTATGGTTAATCCTTATTGATAATCCGATTGGTTTAAGCATTTATGCGCATTGTGTTTAATTGGTAGTTCTTATTATTAAATGGCAGTTGCCCTGTCATTGATAATAATAATGGATGATTGCTTAGGATAATTCTATATTGTATTATTAATCGTCTATGTTTAATAATGTTTAGTTTTGATGTGCTATATCGTAATAATAACGAAGATGAAGAGGGATATATAGTCTGTATATATCACTGTGATTTGTGTATAGCTTATGTAAGTGACATATGAGGATATGACTTGTATAAGTATATATAAATTAGTATTTATTGAAATATAATACGTAGATATAACACTTAGGAGTAGCACGAACAGCATCATGACGTTGTGCCATACACAACTATAATAAAATAATGAGTATACTTGGAAAACCTGGTCACGACAATACAGATACTTAACTTCGTTATAATTTCTACAACCAAGAAAACGTATTAATTCGGACGAAGACACAATAAACAAATAATAGTAGTTTTAAACATAAATTATTGTATATTAATTTTGGTTAATTCTTGGTACACCACAACTTACACCACCAGCGCCAATTTATGACGTAATTTTTGGTGTACCTCCAACAAATGACAGGTAAAAAACAAGTTTTTTTTTTTTTTTTTTTTTTTTTTTTGGTGCACCACCATTTACAATGACAGGTACTTTACATGTAAAACGACTTTTTTAATATCGTGAGAAAGGAAATTGTAATGTAAATATCACGATGATTAAATAAATCCTTTTTATCATAGTTGAATAAACCTCGTTTTATCATAGTTGAATGAACCCCTTTTTATCATAATTAAAGTCACCTATTTATTCCATCTTTTTCATTTCCTTTTTTTCTAACAATGAATTCATATACAAGCAAGTACCTTTTATATTATCAAATGTCTAAATATTTCTTTACGATATGGTGGTGTCGATGCAGGAATTTCGCTAAATTGGCATTGGTGGTGTAAATGGTGGTGTACCAAGAATTAACCTTACTTTTTCTCTTTTCATATATTTTTTTAGTCAGTTAAAATAAATATTCAGGCTATCTTTGGTGCTGATCCTAATTTTCAACTAACAAAAGAAGAATGTAATAAATACAACCTTCCCGACTTATTTACTTCGCTTGAAGCTTCCTCTTGGTTAAATGAAGGAGTCGTCGCATCGAAATTTGTGAATTCTGTATTTGGGACAATTGAAGCTGCCGATACTGCTATCAGCTCAATCAATAAAGCCTTTTTAAAAATTAATGGATTAGCTGAGGTCCATGTGTCCATCAGAGAATTAGCTATATACGCAACGAAGTATTATCAGAAAAAGAAAACAATTGGACATTTTAATCATTTTTTTTTTGATTTATCAAACAACTTGTATTCATTAGAAAAACAAAGGTAGGTTATGCGTAGCATATTAAAACTATTTTATTCTATTCATAAGATATCCTAAAACTTAAAAAATAGTAAGATACCGCCAATATAATGATCAAGGTGAACTACAAGATACACGGGAGTTTGGCCGCAAAGATGGCGGATGGGATTTTGGAGGCTGCTGGTGTATCTGATCACAAGGAAGATGATGGAAATGAATTGGATGATAGTTGTACATCTGAGAAATATTATCCCAAACACTCTAGAAAGTATGGTGTTTGTGTATCTAATGATGATGATAATCAATCGGTAGTTATATTTTACTCCATAGTGGAATTATTATTAATCAACGGTAACTTTTTTTTCTATAAAAGTCTTCTAACAATTCGGTGATGAAGGAACTGAAGGAGTTTAGACGTCGTTCAATTGAACTAACCAAAAATTATGCAAATCAAGTTTCTGATCTACGTCTACTGTAAGCTCAAATTGAAAAAAAAAAACTTTAAATTTACTTTAGTTATTTTATAGTTCGCTGGACTGTATTTATCTTTTTTCTGAGGATACCGAAGACTCTATAAGCAAATATCTAGGAATAGAATATCATATCATTTTGGTACCCACTTTTATAGGTAAAAAAACCTAGTGATCTAAACCCTGTTGTATTTACGTGGTGTATGATATTATCAAACGTAATGTATTAGGTTGTCTCAAACCAATTAAAACAATGCTACAAACTAACACTCTTCATCTAGTTCAATTTTAATGACAGCAATAATAAATGGATGGAATTACAAGCAGCTACAATCAATATGATGAGTGAAGCTATAAATACCGACGACAAAGCAATTGTTGAAATTGCTAACATGCTTCATTCGATGTAAGTTTTCATACTTTTGGCACCCAACACTATAAATATTAATACGCTCTTTTTTAGAGCTCCACGTTTGTTTATATCTGTACATTTTCGATGGTTAAAGGATTTGATAGCCGATTGTGTTCTCATTTATAAACCTTCCGTTCATATATGTTGTTACGCTTTTTTAAAAAATTTAAGGGTAACGCAAATTATTAATTTTTATATAAATTCCCATTCCTTTTTATTTAATAAAATGGAGCGAAAGTTCTTGGTAAAATAAGTTTAGTAACTTCACTACTTGGTTTTCTTAAATATCCCTCTATAATTCCTCACTGATTGACTCCCATTTGTTTTAATACATTTCTTGGAGAACAACAGATCAAGGATTAATTGCAGATATTTCATTACCATAAGTCTTAGTAAACTTCATTTCTTTTATTCTTTGTGAATTTACTTATATATCCCCACACTCTTTGAACTGATATAAGTCCCATTGTAAATTATACTTTGTTTTGACAGCACTTTCTTGAAGACTCGTCGTTGAATATAGCTTTTCATAAATAAATAAATAAATAACCTATAAGTCTTTCTAAGTTGACAACTAATAGTCTGGTGTTCACTACTTTTATTACTTTCTTATTATCTGTTGTTTTATACACTTTTAATAATCTTTGTCCAAACTTTACAACTTTTTTATCCTAAGCTGTATCAATGTATACCGTTTTTAATAAAATAAATGGTAATGCAATCTCTTCAATATGTGTAAATGTATATTTACTTTAAAACATTAGATATTGCTTATTTAAATTTTTGCAGTCTTTTTTTCTTCCTAACACAATTGAGACTTGATAAACATGATTACCGTCAGGCTAAAATACTGACAGGAAAAAAATCTTCCCGCAGAAATCATAAAAACCGCAGCTAGGACGTCAATAGCATCAGCAGCCTGTTTTCTTTTTTTTAGAGGGGATTCTACAAAAAAAAAAGTATCATATTGATTCATATTCAAGTAATTGAATTTTGCTTATTTCAAGTATCTCATATCGCCTGTTCAATATCTCGAGCGTCTTTTAAAAGCGATACGAATGCTCTGGCTACACGGTGGTCGTCCTCTTTATCCAAAACGCCTACAACTGAGCATTCAATTATACAAGGATGAGTTTTCTATTTTTTTAATTTTTACTAACACTGTCTTGTGACAATTGTACCGGAACTTAAAATATATTCACGTAAATAGTTCATGTAGCAAGTGTTGTCATTCATTCAGGTCTTTATTTTACATCCTGAAACGACTGACAACGAAAGCCAAATTGAACATAATACCAATGCTTCTATTTCCAAGAGAAAAAAACTTACTAAAGAGTTTGCAGCTTACCAATTTGAGTATGAAACAGGCAGACAAGCAACAAAAATGAAGAAAAAAACTGCAAGAAAGCTCTTCAGCGAGCACTCCGTCAACTAACATTTGCGTTGATTGTGATAATGTATACCTTCAAGACTCAACCAGATCTGTTGGCTCTATCATTAAAACAAAGGCTGTAAATATTCGAGCTGACTATCATTCTTTAACGACTGACAACAAAGCAATAGTATCCTTGGGCTTAAACTCAATTGTAGATCTTAACTTTACTTACCTTAACTCGCAGCCAACATTGTTTACAAGCCAACAATGGAAAGAGCTTAGAAAATTATACCAACCAAAATACTACAATGTCGATGAATACAATCAAATTTTACCAATTCTTCGTCCGGTCTTTGCGGCTTATAACGAAAAGAAATCCTTCAAACCAACTGGATAGATATGTATAAGCAAGTTAAGCTCTTAGGACAAAAGTAAGATCCTGAATTAAACCCAAGCTGCACGGATATCTCTTTCTGTATCTACTTCATATTACAAATATTATTATTAATTAAACGTCAACCTGGCCTATTTAAAGAAGATATCGATTGTTCCGAATGGGACTATATTGTTAAGTTCTGGGGCGTGATTGCTAAAAGATTATTTTATGAATCTAATTTACGTCTTAAATGGTAAGACTATATTTTCTATTTAAACTTTTTTTAACTCACTTTTCTTTTAGGAGCGATACTCAGCTAGCACTCTATAACACTATCTCTGACGTGAGGTTGAAGGTTGATAGGAGAATTCTCAACGATAAAATCAATCAACGTTACAATATTGAAAATGATATTTCTGTTATGGACGTGAAGTTTGTTTCTGATCGCTGTAAATTATCAATAGAGAACAAAACTATCATTGATAAATTTTTATTAGATGGGGTCAAAATTACGTCTATTGATTCTTTACAAATCCCTGGTCTTGATTTTTTTTTTTTTTTATTAACACTTGTCTTGCAAAACGTGGGTTGTATGTTACAACCGAGTCCAAGAAATATAAGATAGATAATACGATGAAAAACATTGAGAAGTATATGGATTTAGCAACCAATCTTTTATGTTTTAGAGATGAATGTGTTTTTACAAGTAACAAGTACGAAGAACATTTGAGTACGCAAAAAAGTAAAAAAAAAAAAAAAAAAAAAAAAAAAAAAAAAAATCAAGCAAGAGACCAATCGATGATCTCCGAGACGACGAGCTAACAGTAAAGCAAGAGTCTATTAGAGACACATGGATTCCTCCAAGAACCCCAAAATCTCCTCCTTCCGAAGTCCCCAGACACCTTTGGAAAGAAGAGTAATTTCATTTTACTTTTTTCGTGTTCATGATAGTGATGTTATTTTTAATTATAATAACTCTTTAAAATTTCATTATACCTTACAATATAACCAGTTTTTATTACACATTCTCAATAAAGTGCTTACTGTTATTTATGATAAAGAACAGACCATATCTAATTCCATTTGAGGAATTTCAACTATTTTAGCAATATGCGTGAATGCTTTTCAACATTATCTCCATTCTTCGCACTCGCTTCAAAGCACAAGATTTGCATTTTATCGCTGGAATAAATCTCTGCCCAAGCACGTGCTTGTCTTCTCGATACAACTCTATCATCAATATCAATTTTATCTCCAATCATCTGTAATAGGAAATGCCTTGCTTCTTCTGTTGGTAAAGACGACTGTTTTAAAAAATCCTCTCTCTATCGTTTTACATAAAATAAAAATAAATATACAAGATAAAGCAAAACGAACTCAAGTGTTGAAAAGATAAAAAAAATATTGACATCGTATACTAGTACACAAGCATCCGCTCCTCGATAATAAGCAACACCTAATGACTGAAACTGTTCTTGTCCAGCTGTATCCCAAATCCGAATCATGACTTTCTTTCCATAACTTGTTTTAGTCATTTAACTAAATAAACGTGTTTTTAATAAACTAGTTGATAACATATAACCTGGTGATTACTTAAACTACTTTTTATTATTTTTATCTTTATGATTTATATTACTATTGATCTCAAAGTCTATACTTCGAAATTTATTCTCGGTAGTAGTATCTCTATTCAATAGTAAGAATAAATTATATTGTATAAACATTTATTTTAAAATTATATTATATATAGTTATGCATGCAAAATAAGCCATTGTTCTGGGTCTTCAACACCGACCAACTCTTCAACACATTCCAAGACTTCGCCTAATTCGCTTGAAAATTGATATGAGTTTACAGCGTACGCACAATATCCTGGGAAGGTATCATCATCAAGTCCATCAGGGTTCTCAACAATAATTCGAGTTAATCCTTCCGCAAATTTTTCTCTTAATCGAAGCGGTGACATTATATATGGAGGTAAAGCTATCTTGGAAGACAATGTAGCTGAAAGTAACTTCATAATAGAGAGTATAGATGCAAGCTATAACGGTAAAAGAGGGCGAAGTTAATTTTTAGTCGTTATTTACATTAAATTAATTCTATATAACTTACGTATTCTACACGCTGTTGCTGCATTACTTGAGCAAGATTGCGCTTCCAAGAATTATCAACGGATCTCGATGCATATGCCATACCCAATAAAAGATCTGACATATTATCTACTTTTTCTACTAATCGAGTATACACTTCCAACGGAAATTTACCACGTAATGGGGGCTCTAATTTGGATAACTTCACGTAGGTATGTTCATCTGCAATTTGTCTACGAATACCTAAAGTTAGTTTTCTAAACGCTTTTCTTTGACCTTCGGTAGGTTCCTTTTTTTGTTCATATGCAAAAAGAATATCGCCAACCAATATACCGTATAGTTTACTCATATCACCTAAAGTTCTTGAAATACGTTTACGAAGTTCGACACGGCCTGTTACAGGCTTAGGTATCATGGATAAAATTGCAGAAGCACCAACACCAATTAAAACAAGGAAAATACGCTAAAAGACGCAAGTGTTAACTTTTAAAACCATTCAATTATTTCGTATAATAATAAAAATAAAAAAAAATACCTTTCCGGCCACCATCTCGATAGAGTCATATGTTGGAGCACCACTTAAAACATATTGATACTCGTAACAAATAACCTAATAATAATAAAGAAATAGTAATTAGTATTATGCTGTTCCATTTTCTTTTCTTTGTTCACTTACTAGTAGTAATGTCACTTGTATCATAATAATTACAACTTTTATTACCTCACCAGTAAAAAAATAATAATATAAAGGCATCATTACAACAAATGTGAGAGCAACTAGACCATAAGGATTTCCATCAACAATTTTCCAAACAATAATACCAAGAACGCCCCCTAATGCAGTTCCAGCTACTCTAAGAATAATCCTAATCAAAGAAAAAGGTGTGAAATTTTTTATAGTTCTATTTTTTTTTTTTTTTTAGAGAATATACTTACGTGAGTGTAAACATACCGGCCATGGGAAACATCCACATCATAAGGGTAACAGTAGCCCACTGACCACGCCAATCGAAAAACCAACCAGCACTTTGAGGTAAAAAAGCGGGTAATGAAAGTAGCACAAAACCACCAGCAGTCTTTAAAGCAAACATAGAATCATCACTTTTCATCCATTTAGTATATATATGTACTTTATAAAAGAATTGTTCAAAAGCAGTAGCGGGAGGATTGATATCAGGATCACGCGAAAACATAATACCTTGACGGGTTCTTAAACCAGATAATTGTATATCTTCTTCGCGACTATTGAACATATCAGGCCTTGTTAAAGTTTCGGTTAAATTCAGACTACCAGTTTCTACTGTTTGTTCAGTTTCACCGTTACCAATAGTAGTAGAACCGACTTGACCTCCCATATTGGGATTAATACCAGTAGATCTAAAGTATTTACGTATAGTGAGATGAGGGAACCAAAATCGTCTATTAGTACGATTAATTTCAATTTCTTCTAAACAGGTCACCAATGTGCTTATACGATTTGCATGTTCAACCAAATTATACTGAAACAAATAAATGACTTGTAATAAACTATTGAAGCGGTCTTGAAATTTGTTTGAATTTGGCTCAACAAAGATAAAAGGTGACTTTTTGGTAGCCTGTTCGAATTTGGCAATGGCTTGGTTTAAACGTTCAGCTAGCACGCGAGTACTTTGATCACCAGTTTCTTGATTTTGAGATTTTTTGTTAGTAGTATAATCAGATAAAAATATACGAGGAAAAGGCCAGAGGATAGTACTTTTTAATGATCTAGGTCTCCCGCTAAATTTCATTAATCGATCATTGCATTCGTTTAAGGTTGACACACATATATTACTTAATTCTTGACTGATTTTTCTTGATTCTTCCAATTGCGACAAAAACTGTCTTTTGTGATTTGATGGTTCTTCTTCAGTAACAGAAGTAAAATAAGGTTTATTGATTTCCATTAATCGATCCGTCTTTGTAATCAAGCTCAGTCCAATACCATGTAAAGGGCTTCTCATTGTCTTGATAATTCTGGTAAGACCGCTAATATCTTTATGGGAAAGTCTATTAAACAAGATTTCTCTTTTGACTTCACGCTTACTATCGATCAAAGAAAGTACAGTACTATGTAAACGAGCATTCAGTTTAGGTAAGGTCATGATAATATTTTCTTCGGTTGAATTAGTTAAAAATGCATTGGTCTGTTCTTGAAAAAAAGCATTGTATTCTTTTAAAGATTTACTAAGAACCCCCATATACTTTGTAATACTATCATCAGGCCATAGAAAAATATCAACTGCTAGTCCAATTGCTGCTGCCATTGCAATAGGTTTTAAAAACATGTACTATTAATGTATAATTTTCATATGACAAAAAAAAAAAAAAAAAAAAAAAAAAAAAAAATTCATGGTCAGATTGATGGTTTTTTTTTTATCAAGTTGTACAGCTTACCACAATTACAGGTTGAAAGCCTGGTGTTACAGAAGATTGAGTCAAACAGAACTAAGAAAAAAACAGAAAATATAAATAAGCACGAGATATATCATCAAAAACGGATACTTTACCGCAACAATCATACTGGCAAAAATAACACCAAAATTAGCTATTAAAAAAAAGGAGGTGGGGGATTTTTTAGTTTTCCGGTTATTTAATCTCGCCGTTATTGTTTTACCTTGAGCAAATTTTATACGGACATAAGTAAGTCCGAAAACGCCAATAAGCATAAAGATGGCTAAAACGGCACTGGAGTTCGGTTGCACTGGAGTAGGAATAGACGGATCTCTTGCAATATGCGCAAGATACATTCCTATTATAAAAAAATCTTGGTTTAAAAAAAAAAAAAAAAACGTTTTATATATATGTTAGTGCCTTTTACCCAGAAAACACCATGCAGATCCAATAAGTGCGCCGAACAAGCCCTGGAAAGAAGCCTATCAAAAGTGTTAAAAAACTTTTTATATTTTATGATCCTAAATTTTAGTACCTCGATTTGAACACCTACAAAAAAAAAATTAGTATTTTGTGTAGAAACACATATAAATCAACTTCTTTTTTTTTTTTTACCTAGTGGCCTAACAGGAAAGTTTAAGAGAGTACCGATAGGGACCAAGATTGAAGCAGGCCCAATAGCATTTCTGCATTGTTCCTCAAACACAAACAATAAAGAAATCAGGATAGCAATAGAGGCCTTAACAACAGTACGTGTCAGCTGGTAAGGCGGTATCATGGCCATAATGCGTTGACCCAAAGGTTTTTTAATAGTTTTTGGTTCTGGTATAATGTTTTCGGTAGAGTGTCGAGTACTGGAGCCAGTTAAATGATCTCGCTCCATTTTATCACTATGATGTGACTCGATAGATTCTGACAATTTTCGTTCTTCCCCTCTCGAAGGTTGATTTATTAGTTCAATATTTTCCATTTTCGAAAATAAAACAAAAAGTTGAAAAGGGTTAATTTTCCTAATTTATGTATAAAAAAAAAATTGGCTTATTGTGACGTTTGTTTCAGCCTTTTATATAAGTAGGATTACAATGAAGGTTACACGATCATATTTAGATTAAAAAATGTATTTATAATTCGTCATAATTAACTCGACACATTTTAGCATATGAAATCAGTTGTATTCTACCTGTTATTTACAACGTGTTTCTTATTTTATTTTTGGTATTTATGGTATATACTCATTTCTTTTTTTTTGTTGGAACAAGGTATTACTGGTTTAAGTTTTATTTTTATTATTACAATTATTATTATTATAAACGAGCTTTGATTGCAATTTGCTTTTGCTCTTCCTTAAGCCACTCCTTCACTTCACGTCTAAGAATCTTTCCCGAAGGACTCTTTGGGATAGCGCTTACAAACTTGACACCGCCACGTAACTTTTTATAATTAGTAACGTTCTTTGTCACATAATCATTAATCAATTTAGCAGTCTTTTCATTCGCCTCAACATTAGGTTGAACAACAACATAGGCACGAGGAATTTCGGTTGCCTGAGATTCATCATATAATCCAACCACGCAACAATCTGCCACAATATCAAGACCAGTCAAAATGGCTTCTAATTCTGCAGGCGCAACTTGGAATCCCTTAAACTTGATCAATTCCTTAATACGATCCAATATAAAGAACTCTCCAGACTTGGAATCATATTTACCGACATCGCCTGTACGCATCCAACCGTCCGTTGTAAATGTTTCTGCATTGGCTTTATCGTTGTTATAGTAACCCTTCATAATACTAGGTCCTCTAAGTAAGAATTCTCCTTCTTGATCATCACCGACTTCTTTTCCTTCTGCGTTCATAATTTTACATTCCATATTGGGTGATAAAATACCAATAGAACCTGCATTAATAAACATTTGATGATAAGAAAATTGCAAATCACTCCAAAAAAAAAAAAAAAAAAAAAAAAAAACTTTTACCTGCAACACCACCTTCAACACCTTGTGAAATTACACCTGATGTAGTTTCAGTCATGCCATAGCTATAAAATTAATTTAAAAACCAGTATCTTATCTCTTTCTTTCTCTTTCTATCTTACCCTTGTACCAACTTGGCAGGAATACGCTTTGCAAGTGCTTCAATATGCTCTCTACTTAATGGGGCAGCACCACATCCAATTAAACGAATAGAAGATAAATTATATTTCGTAACAATAGGTGCCTTTGCCAAATGAACAGCCACAGGGGGTACAATACTAGCAAGCGTGACCTTATATTTCTCAACTAACTGGCATAACAATTCCAAATCATAACGCGCCATAATAATGACTGGCGTCACTTTATAATAAGCGTTTAATACGAGACTCGTCAAACCATAGATATGATAAAATGGTAAAAACCCAAGAATGACATCATCCGTAGCGTCTTCATTTTCAGGATCCACACGCACAGACTGTAAGATTTGTGCAATAAAGTTACCATGAGTTAACATCACTCCTTTAGCAAGACCAGTAGTTCCACTAGAATAACAAATAAATGCAACATCATCACCACGAGAACCTTGAATAGGTGCAGAAACTTCTGTAGTTCCCTTGATAGAATTGAAAGGACGGCATCCTTCTACTTGTTTATCACCAAATAAAAATATTTTACTACGAGGTAATCCAATTTTATCTGTGATCTTTAAAAGCACGGGTAATAAACCAGCTACAGTAACAAGAGCAGAAGCATGGCAATTGGTAATTTGATGTTCAAATTCAGCTATAAAAAAAAAAAAAAATTAAAAAAACGCGGGAAACTCTGGGGGATTTATTTTTTATTTTTTTACCTTCAGTATAAGCAGGATTACCAGGAGAGATAGTACATTGTGCACCAAGAAGTGAGAGATATAGAATAGCATGGTCTAATTGATTAGGAGCAAAGATAGCAACTATATCTCCTTTATTTAATCCAACATTTTGCTTCCACCCCGTAGCCAAAAGACTAGACTGTTTGCGAATATAGTTCCAAGAGAGAGACTTTCCTGACTCTCCATCAATATTTAAAGGTGAATTCAAATCTTTCGATTGATTGAATTCATTTGACTCTAAAAGAAATGAAAAGAGATCTGTATTGGGAATAGGAATAGTAGGAACTGTAGCTTTATAAATCATTTTTATTTTTAAAAAAGAGAAAGAAGAAAAAGTACTTGAAAAAGGTTCTTTTTTACAGTTTAAATATGCAATTTTTTTTCCCCATTTGTAGCTTCAAAAGACCGATGAGTGGGAAAACCCGTTAGTAATCCATACCAGAAAATTTGATTTAGTGTAATCCCACCCTTAATACTCAAAAATGTAACTCTTTTTTTATTTATTTATTTAAATAACCGCCTTTTTTTTCCCAGTGTCAATAGTTTTTGGTAATCTACTTTTGCTTTGGGAATAACCTGATGTTTCTAGGGAAAGGTTATGTATGACAGTTTTTTTAAAAAAAATAGATATACATATGTATATCTGGCATGTCAAAAAAGGCTGTCTAACGTTTTATACAGTGTCCCAAGAGATAAAAAAAAGAAAGGGTAAAAGTTAAATTTCGGCTTTACTTTTTCGAGAGAGAGGGATGTCAAAAGTAATAGAATCCTTTTACCACTGAGATTTTTTTTTTTATCACTGCTCGTATTATTATTGGTACTTTCGCATAAAAAAATCACTCATGTGCCAAAAATTAAGTTACTTGTTATATATACTCACGTTCATATGATTTGAAATGTTTTATATAAAAGAAGGGTCTCAGAAAAAAAAAATCTTCGTAAACTAGAGCACCAGTTTTTATTACAATATATACTGTGTACTACCCATTGACATTCGACAGCTATTTGTAGCCATAGATACAGCCCAAACGTTTTACACAAGTAATTTTTTCTTTTATTCACAAAACAGTAATAAGGATCATGTTTACACTAAATAAGGTAACCCAAACAAACAAAAACCTTATATAAAAAACCCAGTAAATTGACAAAACAGTAGTACTACATGGTACATATACTTCATGTACAACTAAAAATATAGGTACGCCATTTAACCAATCGGAGACCGGCAATTGCGGTTTGGATGGGAGGCTATTTTGTTTTCCCCTTCACAAAAAAAAAGTCTCTTTAAGTCTAATATTTTTTTTAAAAAAAAGGGTTTATTTTTAAGAAATTGACTTGTCTAATTCTTCTAGTGAAGGAAACTTATTTTCAAAATCATCTACAGTAGGTACAACCACTTTAGCAGCGGATCTAAAACGAGCGGGCTTTGGAGGTGGTGTCGGCTTATTTTTTTTCGTCGACGACGTACTAGCTGTAGGTTTAACGACGACAGGAGAAGAGTTATTACTGTTACGACTAGCATTTTTAATTGCCATAAACCTTGCTTCAATACTAGATGATACAGTTCGATTTATTTTTGGTAAATCATCATTTACTTCTTTTTGTTCTGCAGCAACTGGTTCGGCAGCCGGTTTTACAGGTGAACTAGGTTGAGTTTGCAGAATCTTGGTTGCCATTTGAGGTTTAGGTGTAACATGATGTGTTACAGGTGCGCTTTGAACCCGTGTAGGTGTACCAATATTTTCTGGTGTAAAACTATTTTGAAATGCAGCTGGTGGTGATGAAGATGATGCTGGTAAGCTGGGTGAGGATGGGCGGTGAGGTGTACTGGATTTAGATACGTGAGATGGGTCAAATGGATCAAATGTATTCTCGTTCGTAGTGAAATTATTATTTGTAGTAGTGGCGGAAGCAGAAGCAGAGATAGGTGAGCCCTCCGCTTTGGTAGGTCGGCCACGTCGCATAGGTGTAATATTAGGTACTTCTTGTGCAGGCGAAGGCACTTTTTCAAAAATGGATGAGCTATCAGATGAAGATTTTTGATGATACGTATATTGTTGTTGTTGTTGCTGAGGCGTAACAATAGGTTCAGAATAAATCTAAAGTTTAAAGTTTAGTACTCCCTCCACTTTTAAATAATAATAAAAGAAAACTTACGTCGCGAATAGGACATTCTAACCCTCTTAAATGACACACAGCGTTTAATACTTGGTATATATTAGGTCTACGATCCTGATCCTCTTGCAACATGGAAACAATTAACCGACGTAACCCTTCCGAAAACATAGGAGAACTGGGTATAGTATATCTAGCATTTAAAATAGCCAACTGACCTTCCTCTTCAAAGGGTGTAGTATAATAGCACAATTTATATAACAGAACACCCATAGCCCAAATATCTGCCTTTTCATTGACAGGTTTCTTTTGATAGACATCAATCATTTCGGGAGACCTATACTGTAGTGTCGTATGACGTTGAATATCATCTTCTAATTTCTGTACATCGCGTAAACTAGTTGGAATATATTGCCCCTTCGAAAGCGAAGCAGAACCAAAATCACATAATTTGTAATGATCTTGGTTTAAGATTAAAATATTTTCTACTTTCAAATCTCGATGTAAAACGGGTGGATTACAATAATGCATATAAGCAAGTGCCTTTTTTTTTTAAAAAATAAAGAAAATTAATTATTTTTTAAAGCGCAGAATTGTTACACTATTTTTACCTCTGCTACATCACTGAAGATTTGAAGAATTTCGGGTTCTGTTAATCTTTGTTGTAATCTTCGATTCATCAAATCAATAACTCCACCACCTATTGCATTATTTAAGTAAACATTTTTATTCCTTACATCATTCCCTTTTTCTTTTTTTTTCTTTTTTTTACCTGGACAATATTCCATTAAAATAAGTGCTTCAAATCCACCTACAGGTAACGCGTCAATTCTTGATTCATAATATCTAACAATATTTTTATGATCCCCTAATCGTCTCTATATACATATAATATTATGGGTTAATAAATAATAGAAGAAAAAAAAACCTCTCTTTTCTTGTTACTACCATAAACGCAATCTCTTTTTCTACCATCTTGAGTCTTTCACCGTCTGGTACCGCCACTCTTTTTAAAACAACATAACCTGACTTGCCTTCAATTCTAGCGATATAAACATGAGCAAAACCACCTAAAAAAAAACGAGGTAAATAAAAGAAAGAGTTCATATATACATTATATATATAAAGAATATTTACCTTCTGCAATAAAGTTGTGTACAATAACTTGATACTTGCCAACTTGAAGTCGAGTACCAGCAGGCATAGCACCAGGAGGTAAAGGGGGCGAGTTCATAGAGTCAATACCTACTGGTACAGGTGGTAGAGTTTGACCAACGCCTTGTTGTTCGGGTATACGAGATTGTCTAGCTGTAGATTGCATTTAAGTAATAAAAAAAAGGGATGAAAGACCGAGAAAGTCGAAAAAAAAAAGAGCCAAAGAATGAAAAAAGATGATGTCAGCACGATTTTCTTCTTTTTTTTTTTTAACTTACGAAGGTTCAAATGCTAAATGTTTCACAGCTGATGAAGCGTTACTATGCTTCGAGGTTTTGTTGCCTGGATAATTGTGGGCGGGTATTGAACTAATATCGAAACCTTGAGGGATATATCTTGCAAAATTGTTCTCATATTGGCTGCGGCATTCACATCTTTATTCCAAAACTATTAAATAAGTTTAGTATCGGCCATAAAGTGCTAAAACTTGCATTATTTACCAAATTAGCTTCATGATCCACTGGACATCGAGGACACAGTTTCAATAGATAAGTTGGCTATTATTTTATATATATGTATTTAAAAAAACAAAATATAAACTGTAAACATTATTTACTTTTTTTTTTATAATTCATAAACATTTTAAAAAAAGCATAAATTCTTTTTAACTCCTTTAAAAGTCGTGATGAGACAAGACATTTGTTTGACATACCCGAAAGATGTACATGAGTAAAACTTCATACACATTTAGCTGTACATTTCAGTAACTTATACTTAAAATTTGAAGTTATTTGGCTAAAGTTTTATTATCTGTTTTCTTAATTCAAAGATGCTATATCAATGCATGATTGTTTTTTATTTATAAAAAGCGACGATTATTATTTTATCGGAGTAGTATATTATTTTGTGTAGTATTATTGCTTAATATTCCGGACCAAGTGTTGTAACTCTATTTATTTATACTCTATCAATATCACTACGAACATACCCCCCTGCGCCAGTGATTTTATTATTGTACGAAAATCACTTTTTTCGTGTTGATATTGGAGTAAATATATATTAAATGTGACTAACATCACCTGGTTCTTTCCCGCCAAAGCCGTCTTAATAAATACAGTATGGATACATAAATTACTTTAAATGTGTCGACTGATTTATGTGTATATTGTACCAGGCCTTACTTGGTATAATAATAATATATCGGTCGCATGCCACTTGGATTTGTGAATATTTACCTTTGTTATTTTTTATTTTAATTTATTTATGAAAGAAGATATTCAACGATTAGTCTTCGATACAGTAAAAGTTACACAAAGTAAATATAAATTACAATATGACTATATCAGTTCAAAGAGAGTGGGGAATAATACATATTAACGATTTCTACAAGAAAAAAAATTCATCGCTTTTACTGATTAAATCCTTAAAAACACTGTATCACAGAGAATGCATACAAAAAAGTAAGAAAAGAAAGAAAAAACAAAACGATAAAAGAGTAATAACAATTGCAAACAACAACAACAACAAAAAAGAAAAAAAAAAGTTAAACATCCGCCTAAAATGTTAAAAGGTTATTGTTGTTTATTGTGGTTGTGTCTGCTGCTTTTTTTGTGTTGCGTATATTTGTCTCATTTTTTTTTTCCTTTTTTTTTTTTTTTTTTTTTTTTTTTTTTTATTATTATTATTATTAAATACATTGGTTGTTAGTCTTGTATATACATAAAAAAAACTCTTTTTTTCTTATATCTTGTACACATACACATTAAAAAGAATGATTTCACTTGGTACAGACGATAATATGAGTGGAAATGCGAACGATACAATTATAAACTATTCTGAATTCAGTGATCATCCAATACCTCATTTATTACAGGTAAAAAAAATATAGTATGTAAATATATATATGTATTTAAATCATACTTCTTTAAAAAAAAACTAACAACAACAAAAAAAAAAGGACACAAGCTGGGATTGTGGATTAGCCTGTGTTGTAATGACTTTAAAAGGCTTAGGATTTACAGTTAATTTGCAAGATGTATCCAGACAATGTGCAGTAAATAGTGTATGGACAATTGATTTAGCTTTCTTACTTCGAAATTATGTACAAGATTTTACATATTATACAAGTTATTTAGGAAGTCGCAAAGAATATCAAGATCAAAAGTTTTATCAAGATAATTTTGATGAAGATGAAAAGAGAGTCAATAAATTATTTGCCATAGCAAAGAGTTGCTCTGTGCATGTCGTACGAATGTAAGTTTTTTGTGCTTCCAAAAAATGTACATGTATTTTAATATATAGATTATTTTAGGATGTTACCATTGGATGACTTTAAGCGTTTTCTTTATTGTAAGCAGTTTGCTATCATTACTCTTGTAAACGCTCGATTATTAAGATGTCAGTTATGCAAAGTAAGTATCTCTCTTTATATATATATACAAATGATACTGAAAACCCATATAGAAAAGTAGAGGTTGTTTAGGTTCTGTTTGTGGTCATATCGATATGATTTACGAACGATTTAAAGGAAACGAATACTTGGGTCACTTTATCGTTCTTATTGGATATGACCCTACAGAAGACCTGATCATCTATCGTGATCCTGCTGCAACAGATGAATTCTGCACAATATCCGCTGATGATTTAAATGAAGCAAGGCAATCAGAAGGGACCGACAATGATTGGTGAGTTTATTTTTTATTTATTTTTTTTAGTATGCTATTTCTTTTTCTTTTAACATTTTTTTTTTTTTTTTTATATGTGTGTAGTATTGTTGTCAAATTATCTTAAAGAAAAAAAAATACCAATAAAGCCCATTTCTTTATATTTTTTAACTGAGTTTTTTGACATTTTGTGAGTTTGAAAAAAAAAAAAAAGTTTCGTACCTATTTCATTTCGTAAAACTCTGTTTAAAGCATTGACGCACAAGCTGAATATACAGAAAGGAACTACTTTTTTCTTTAACTTCTTTGTAACTTTTTTACTCTTTTGTTTGCTTTTTTTTTTTCCTGTATGTGCAATAAGAATGCTATTAAATCGATATACACTTATTCTTTGTTCTCTCTCCCCGTCTTTTTTAAGAAGCTGCGACGATAAAAAAGAAAAAAAAAGGCTTCCGCTGCGTGCATGTAGTACAAGTTTTTGTGCGCACTATAATTCTTTACTCATACTTATCCGGATATTACCATTGGACGGACGCACAGGTAAGCCGGTTTATAATTATCATTAATATATTTGCACGTTTTATTTCAAATCAAAGATATGAGAGTGGCACCAAAGTCTAATACGGGGGTACGACTTGCAAATAAATTTGGCACAATTTGAAATTGGGACGGATTACTATGAAACAAATAGTAATATGTATATTATGCTATAATGAGTAAATAGATCTATGATATCATCCTTTATCAACTATATTTTTTCTTTGCTTATTAACTACTCTGCTTTCTTTTTATGTTTTCGTTTTGCGGTTCTTCTGAGAGGAACGGCCATCCGTAAAGGTAAGCGAAAAGTGATACGACACACTTTTTTAATCAACCGTGTAAATTGATCATGCAACAAGAATTTTCCCTTGAAAATGATATCAGCTTGGTCACACTTTTGGCTACTCTTCCAAGCCTACCGTTGTTTTACGTCCGTTTTAACAAAAAAAAAATTAGTCGCTAGGCAACAAGCTGGAGCCTGTCTTTTATTCTTAAAGCCTGTTGTCACTGGCATGGTTACTTAAAGCTTCCCTTAGGATGGCAGGTACCCTATAAAGCGGCACGCCGGATAGTGCAGGATGACACGTCTTACTGATCACTTTGACTTGTAAAAGTGTCAGCTTAGGCTGTCTGGCTTCATGGTTGATATCTCTTGCTGGTGGCCCCATCCAGTCATCATACATCATCTTGAACGTTTCAATTTCTTTGTAGAGTCACAAGAAAATAAGAATATATGTACAGTAACATGTTCTGTCAACATTGGCGCTGTACTTATTTCAGAGTTATGTTAATAGCTTGACACAGTAACTTAATGTTGAATGGTTTGCAAATCAAAAAAATTATCACGAAAGTGATAAGCAAAAAACATTGAGTTTGCAAGAGCCATGCAGGCAACTAATTAGCTGGACAAAGAATATAAAGTCTATATTTTAGATTATGTCACTTTTATTTTCTATTAAATAAAAAATGTCTTCCTTCCTTCCTTCAGACAAGGATCATCAAACTTGGCTTATATACGAAATAAAATAAACTCGCCTTCAGAAATATGAAAACTGGGCGGAGACCAAAACGTTTTTTTTTTTTTTTTTTTTTTTTTTGGTTTACGAACTTTGACGGTGGAGGCACTGTGCTTGCAAGTCGTACTAAAATCCTGTACTCGGGTCGTGATATGTTAAAATGATCCCGATGGGCGACACATTATCAGCTGATGATATTAAAGTAAAACCACCACAAAAAGAAGCCTTGAAGTACTAAACCTTTGTATACCTTGTTTATTAATAGCTTTATCACACAGTGGTCTTTTTGTACCTTTCGTTGTCAACTTTTTTTTTTTTTTAAAAAAAGTACGTGCCTCACTTATTTTTTTATAATGTAGTACACGGAAGTTGACACAGCTTTCAAGAACCTAGTTTTATTGGCTTTAAAATTAGCCCTAATAAAAAAAAAAATTATAAAAAAGTTTTGAAAACGCGAACAAGACTTCTCTTTTTCTTTTCTTCATCTAACTAAAACAAAAATGACTGTCTCAAACTATAACAACTATCCCGAAAATGTCGGTGTCTTGGCCATGGAAATGTATTTCCCCAAGAGAGTAAGTAATCCCTTTCAAAACAAGTAAATGATTCTAAAATTTCAAAACAGTGTGTCAATCAAACAGAGATGGAAACATTTGACGGTGTCAGCGCTGGTAAATATACCATTGGTCTCGGTCAAGAAAAAATGGCTTTTATTGATGATCGTGAAGATATTCAATCCGTTTGTTTGACAGGTAAAGCGTTTTTGTTTATACATGTTAATGGTTAATTAACATTTCTATACTCTGTAGCCGTCCAAAACTTGATGGAAAAGCACAACATCTCTTATACCGATATCGGCCGCCTCGAAGTTGGTACAGAGACCATTATCGATAAGTCCAAGTCCGTCAAGACCTGTTTAATGACCTTATTCTCAGAACACGGTAACACCGAGATTGAAGGTATTGATACCACCAATGCCTGTTATGGTGGATTTGCCGCTTTCTCTAACGCTATCAACTGGATCGAATCTTCTTCTTGGGACGGTCGTTTTGCCATTGTTGTTGCTGGTGATCTTGCTCTTTATGCCTCCGGTGCTGCTCGTCCTACCTCTGGTGCTGGTGTAGTCGCCATGTTGGTCGGTAAGGATGCCCCTATTGTTGTTGAACGTGGTCTTCGTGCTACACATATGGAACACGCTTATGATTTCTATAAGCCTGATATGCACTCTGAATACCCTGTTGTTGACGGTAAATTCTCAAACACTTGTTATATTCGTGCTTTTGACTCTTGTTATAACCGTTATATGGCTCGCTTGGCCAAGGCCGAAGAAAAGGAAAAGCCTAGTATGGATGATATTGATTATGTTGTTTGTCACTCTCCTTATGCCAAGTTGGTAAACAAGTCTTTTGCTCGTGCCGTAAGTTTCTCCTTTTTTTTTTTTTTTTTTTTTTTTTTTTTTTTTAATTCTCCTCTTCAAGTAACATACCCCCCTGACAAACATTATTTTTATATATATAGTCATACAATGATTTCATTCGTGATAAGGATAATGAAAAGTATGCCGCACTTAAACCTTTTGAAGAGATGAGTTACGCTGATTCTCTCGAGAACAAGGATTTAGAAAGAGCTTTGATGGGATTAACTAAATCAGGATACGCACAAAAGGTAGGTCCTGCTGCTTATGCTCCCAAGCAAATCGGTAACATGTATACTGCTGCTGTCTGGGCCGGTTTAGTTTCTCTTATCTCTGAAGTTGATTCCGAAACACTTCAAAACAAGCGTATTATGTTGTACTCTTACGGTTCTGGTTTAGCTGCTTCTATGATCTCTTTCCGTGTTCGTAGCTCTACTGAGGAAATCAAGTCCAAGTTGAACTTGCGTCAACGTCTTGAGGAACGTACTCATTCTAAGCCTGAAGAATTTGCTGCTGCCATGAAGATTCGTGAAAATACCCATAATGCTTGTGACATGATTCCTACTGGTGACCTTGAAAATATCGCTACTGGTACTTATTATATTGAAAAGATTGATGATAAGTGGAGACGTTTCTACAAGCGTAAGGATTAATTTTTTTAAAAAGAAAACTTTTACATCTTTATATATATACTTTGAAGAATAATAATAATAATAACAATAATATAAAAAAAAAAAAACACCACAACCCTCATTCTTTTTTTGCATTCACCTTTTAATAAAAAAAATACACTTATTTGTTTTAAATTTTGTTCGCATTTCACAATACAGAGATAAATAGTAATCACACATATATACTCGAGCATTTATACATAGAACTTTACACCTTTTCAATAAATAAATAAAATACACTTGATTGTTTTAAATTTAATTCTTTTTTTTTTATTATTATAATTTTTTTATCTTTTATACACAAATCTAACTTTTTTTTTTATAATATAAAACTAACGACGATCAGTAGAACCCATACCACGTTTACCAGAGAACAAATGCTTAGGCATCTTGGTTTGAATTTGTCTATCGGATTCACCACGCTTACCCATGATAGCGCTAGGCTTTTGACCTTGTTTCTTTTGCTTATCAGCCTCCAATTTTTGCTTGACATTACGGAAGCCCAAGTTACTCATTTCTTCACTAAGAACCTCATCACGTTCATTAACCTCAACCTCCTTGACAGCTTGATCAGGAATAGCTTCAGCACGAGTACGTTTACGACCAGCAGCAGCAGATCTAGTGTGTTCAACAGCATCGGTAGCATCAATACCCATACTTTCAAGATGTTCACCCATTTCACTGACCGTACTAAACTTGGCAGCAGTAGTCTTTGGTAACACGGGTCTAGTTCTACCACGAGAAGCACGATGAGCTTGTACAATTAATCTCTTACGGTCACGAATACCATCAGCAGCGGTACGAAGAATCTCTTCTTCATCATCAAGAATTTCATCATCAGATTGATAGAATCCTTCGGCTTCTAAACGTTCTTCTTCTCTCTCCAAGGCTTCTAACTTCTCTGCAATCTCAGGATCAATAAAGTCTGCAACGTTATGACCATCCAAGAATTCAGGAATAGTATCGTATTTCCATTCATCATCCTCCAACATGTACTTCTTCTTAAGATCAACATTAAAGACACCGGCACCACCATTTTCTTCTTCGATATCCTTTTCAAGCTTACGACGGTTAGGATCGTTCTTATCATACTTGACACGAGTCTTGATTTCAGCGGGGATATGAGGAAGACGAGCAACGTTATCTCTTTGTTGAGGTCTAGCCAAATGAATCTTGTTGATAACATCATTAATCTTGTTACCCTTCATCTTCATTTCAACACGAGCAGCTAATAATTTATCACAAGCGTTATTACGTACACTCATGACACCTTCATCATTATAACAAGACATGGTTAATACAGTAGCATTTTCTTCAGCTGCAATTTCTTCAATCCATTTTCTTTGTTCCTCAGGCAAATCTTCTGGCTTCACTTGATCGATCTTGTTAATAACCAAAACAATAGGCTTGTTGGCAAAAAGGGGTTTAATACTGTGGAACAACTTGACTTGATCTTCAACACTATAACCACACTGTTCAGACAAATCCATGAAATACATGATACAAGATCTTAAATGTGCCATGGCTGTAATCGATTGCATTTCAATAGTATTACGTTCTTCCAAGGGGTGATCCAAAATACCAGGTGTATCAATTACTTGCCATCTCATATACTTATAATCCATATGACCAACAAACAAGGACTTGGTGGTGAAAGCATAAGGTTGAACATCAACTTCGGCACGAGTAATCTTGTTAATAAAAGATGATTTACCAACATTAGGATAACCACAAATTAAAAGGGTACGGGTGTTGGGGTCAATAGAAGGTAAACGAGACAAATGTTGACGCACTTGTTCGAGATATGCTAAACTATCCTTTTGACGTTTCATTACAGTTGCCATTCTACCCAAAGCTGCTTTCTTTAATTGTTTACAACGGTAAAGCGAATCACCAAACTTTAAAAGACGGACATAATCCTTGGCTACTTGATCGATTAAATGACGAGCTGTGTTGATTTGACCGAGTGCTAATTTGTAATGATCTCTATCATAGAGAACATTCATAAGATCAGCATAAAAAGGATGAATGTCCTAATAAAAATAGATCTTGAGTCAGTTTCTTTTTTTCTCGTTCGCTCTCTCCTCTTCTATTTCACAACCATAAAGACTTACCTCGAGCTTGGGAAACTCGTCTAAAATATTCTTAAACTTTTCATCGAAATTCTCTTGCGTGAATTTAACTTTACGCATATAAAACTGTCTAATACGACCAATATTATAATTCTTGTGAATAACAGTAGGTGTCTTTCTTTGAGTCTTTGACAAGATAATGTCGACAAAGTCAGACGACGTAGGGACCGGTTCGATCTTCTTGAAATTATAAAGGGAAGCCATTTTTTTTAGAAAGATGTCAATTAATAAAAAAAAGGGGTCGAGATCTATATTTTTTTTTATATTCACTTTCAAATTTAAGAAAAAAAAAAATCAATTATAAACAGTCACAGTGTACCAAAGCCCCTCCTTTTTTCTCTTTTTTTTTACTGTCCCTCCTTGCATAATAATAAAAAAAGGCGGGTTCACCTTTTTTTTTTTTTTTTTTTTTTTTTTTTTTGCAGAGTTCCACCACCACCTCCCTTAACTTTAAATGGCTAGAGGTAATAAAAAAGAAAGACCAGCAGGTGTGAACCCCAAGAACATTCAAGCATTTGACCGTCTTGCATTCTTACACCAAGCGTCTATTCTCATGTCAACCATTCGATACGAACCAACTATCAAACAAGAGAATGGGGATCCACCTGGGTTAATATTAGGTCCTTCTCGTTATTTTAATCGAAATATGAAGCAAATTACGTCTCGACTTGTTATGCGTTTGTAAGTTTACTAAATTTTGTTTGAGTTAAAAAAAAGGGGGGGGTACTAAAAAAGACAAAAAAGAGATCCTAGTGTAAAAAGACTTGTCTGTAAAAGATGTGAGACACCGCAGATTCCAGCAATTACATCTACCACTCGTATTCACTGTAAGTGTAACACGAACAAACAAAAAAAAACCCCGTTTACACAATCTAAAAAATTCTTTTCTTAAAAAAAAAAGCTAAACCTGTTGTCACAGCAGTAACAACTTGTACTGTTTGTAAAGCTAAAAAGAGATATAGTTGTCAAAACCCTAAATACCAACTATTTAGTAGCAGACCAGATATTGTGGTAGAAAAATAAATGACATCAATGCTTGTATCGCTTTTTTAATTATTTTTTTTATTTAATTCTCTTTTTTTTTTTTTTTTTTTTTTTTTTCTCTCTCTTTTTTTAACTAGTAATAAATATATATAAAAAAATGAATGACTATGATAGTGAAACAGCTTGGACGAGTTCAGATAACTACTCATTCTTTGACCAAGTAAGAATGAATGAACTAACCCTTTCTCCCCCCAAAAAAAAAAAGACTAATGAACAAAAAGTAGAATATTGCTTCAAGTAGTAGTTTTGACCCTTTTCAACCGGGAATAACACATGAAGCAACAGCAACAACAGCAACAACAAATGTTAAAGATGAGTTTACTGCAGAACCCATGACAATTATAGTGGACGATGCTCAAAAGAGTCCCGACCGTTCGTTTATTACTTATAGATTATTTACTATGGTATAAGCAAACAAAAATAAATTTTATTTATATTTTTTATTTATATTTCTTTTTTATTTAAATTAGACAAACTTACAAGTTTATTCACAAGATAAAAGACCTGTAAGAAGAAGGTTTCGAGATTTCTTATGGCTTCATAATGCATTAACTATTGAATATCCTGCTTGTATCATCCCTCCACTACCTGAAAAGCATCGCATGAGTAACGAATTTATTTAAAGATCACTTGATGATATATATTTATTATTTTATTTTATTAGAGTATATGAAAGGTGATCGATTTAATCCAATGTTTATTGAACAAAGAAGATTAGGGTAACCATAAAATAAAAACAACAACAACAACAATAACAATTAAATACTAATATAAATTTAGACTTCAATGGTTTATGGATAGAATTGCTAGACATCCCTTATTACAAGCATCTTCATATACTCGTATATTTCTAGAATCCACTGATTTTGTAAGTTTCCTCCCTATTTTATGAACCCTCTTCTTTATATTAATAAACTATACAAGCAGAAAGTAGACAAAAACATCCAGTCAAAAAATGTACCACAGCAATCACTTTTTGGCTCATTCTTTAAAACATTTGCTAAAGTCAAGAAACCAGATGAGAAATTTGTAGACATGAAGGAAACCATTGATAAATTCAGTGATAATTTAAATATTGTTGAAAAATTATATGCAAGGATTGGTAAAAGACAACAGGAATTAGAGTTAAATTATACTCAGTTTGCTACTAGTATAAGAGGTTTATCTGCTCTAGAAGAAAATGTAGACCAACCATTAAGGCAGTTTGCAGAAGCAACAGAGTATTATGTTGACGCATTAAAAGAGATGGTAAACAAAAAAAAAAAAAAAAAAAAAAGGGAGTTTTTTTTTATTTTTATTATTTATTATGTACTATTTATTCATTATTTTATAACCAGAGAAAACAAGAAGATTTACTCTTTTTGAACGATATTCACGAACTATTAAATTACTGTAATGCAACAAAAGGAAAATTGCAAGAACGAGACCAAAAGCAAGTTGAATTTGAAGAACTATCAAACACATTACAAACAATCATGATTGAAAAGGATCGTATCTTACATCCATACAAACAACAACACAGCGGAGGAGCAAATATTGCAGAACTGATGACTGATAAAATGAATGATCATCAAAGAGCTAAAAATGAACGAGTATTTCGATTAGAGACCAAAATTAAAGAATTGGAAGATTCAGTTGCAAAAGCAAATGATGATAATAACAGTTACTCTAATCAAATGATAAAAGAATATGATATTTTTGAAAGCGCAAGACAAACTGAATTAAAACAAGGTCTCAATGCTTATGCAGATTGTCATATTGATTTTTATAAAAAGAGTATATCCATTTGGGAAAATATTTTACCCGTTTTAGAGCAACTTGATTAAAATAAAGGCATGAAAAAAATCTTATTTAAATAAATACTATTTTTTTTTTTGTAACCCTTTCTTTTTTTTCTCTCCTCTACTACACCTCTTTTTCTTTTTTTTTTTAATGGAAAAATCAAAAAATGATCCATTTGATCTTGTAGACAAGGAAAATATAAATGATGTTTGTAATACGACTGACGATACTTTGTTTGATCAACCACCTGCAACAAAACTAGAATTATGGAGCTATTACCTGTATTACAATGGTGTAAGCACCTATACAATTTATCTTTATCAGCATAACTTACCTTTCTTCTTTTTATACAGGACAATGGATACACAATATTCGGTTATATGCCTACAATTCTTCAATACCTAGCCTATCGCGGTGGTTTCAATCCAGACACATCTACCATCAAAGGCTGCGACCTTATAGACACATTCAAACCATGTAACGTAAGCTGGATAAATTCACCAAACGGTATCCCTGTACAATCCATGTTACTTTACGTACAAGCAATCGCATTTTCAATTCAATTCTTGTTATTTACCACGTTTGGTAGTTTAGCTGATTATGGTCAATGGAATCGATATATCTTGCTGATGAGTACAGTGATTGGATGTATATTTCAAGCCCTACCTATTGTACTTGTAAATGATGATGGCAGTAATTGGAATATCATGATGGGTATAATGATTATAGCCCTTATTTCATACGGTACTACGTTAGTTTTTTACTCTGCAGCATTTCCAAATTTGAGGTATAAAAAAAAAAAAAAAAAAAACTCCTTATTTTTTCTTTTGTATTAATAATATTTCAATTAATCTGCAGTGATAATTTACCCGTTGTAAGGCACGCTATGACAAACCCAACCCTTTCATTTGAAGAAAAAGATGCAATAAAAGAAAAATGGCGTAACCACGTATCTGCAGTCTCGACAACTTTTTCCAATATAGGATTCTTGATTACATCAGGAGTTTTATCTGGCGTTTCATTTTTACCATGGCAGCACTATGCTTTTGCGGATGGTGTTTCTCCTGTACTAGGTAACGCACCTCTTTATAATTATATAGGTACTGTAGTTTGTGCCGGGTTTTGGGTACTTAATGCTGTACCGTATTTTATATTCACTCCCAGAGGAAGAAAGGGGCCTCCATTACCGAGTCATGCCAATTATTTTACAATTGGTTGGAAATCCATTTTCGAAGCACTAAGGTAACTAACAACAAAACACACGCACAAAAAAAACTTATTAATAGTATAAACAGAGAAGCAAAAAAACTTCGTTATCTATTCTTGTATATATTCGCTTACTTTATGTTTTCTGATGCAGTATCTACTATAAACCAAATGACTTCTATCATTCAAGGTGAACTAACTGGATTTTCTGCACAACAAAATACTATTTTTGGTTTGGTCACTGCAATCACTTCCATCTTGGGTTGTTTACTATTTTTATGGATATCAAAAAGGTTTAAAATTAGAACAAAGACAAGTTTATTAATCATTGTTGCTTTAACCGGTGTCGTTCCCTTATGGGGTTGTTTTGGAATACATTTTGATAATTTTGGAATTAAAGTATTTAATTAAGCGTGCATGGTTTTTTTATTATGCAAAAAATACTCATTTTTTTTTTTATTTTATTTTTTTAGACTCACAGAGAATTATGGGTACTTAATGTTTGGTCAGGCTTATTCACCGCTCCAATTTGGGCATGGCAACAAACCATGTTGGCAGAACTAGTCCCAAAAGGAAAAGAAAACTTGTTCTTTGGATTATTTGGCGTGGTTAATAAAGCATCTTCTTGGATAGGTCCTGTAGTCATCGCTGCTATCACTCAATCCACTTCTAATATATGGCACGGGTGGCCATTTGTACTTGCTCTATTCGTACTCGCTACAATCATCATTTTATTTATCGATGTTGATAAAGCTAAATTGGATTTGATAGAGTACGCAAAAAAAGAATAAAAAATGCCTTTTTGACATGAAAGTAACTTTTTGACGTTTTCGGACTGCCTTAATTACATAAACACAGTCATAAACACTAAACCCTTTTTTTTTTTTTTTTTTTTTTTTCTTCTTTACTTACTTACATATAACAAAAAACAAAAAATGTTCTTTGAAACTTCAGGTTGGGCATTACCTAAAAGTATTACTACAGAGAAAAAAGAGGTTGTTTCAAAAAAGTCTAAATTATTAAAGGCTGCTGAACCTGCTTCCAAGGACGGTAAAGTCACTCATGAAGCCGATAAGATCCAAGCTCAATTAGCTACTTTGAATGATCAACCTAAACAACAAGAAGTAGAAGCACCTAAAGCCAAAAAGCCCAGAGTTAGAAATAAGAAGCGTGCTTTAGAGCAAGAAGAAGAAGAAGAGGAACCAAAGCAAGAAATTAAAAAGCAAGATAATAAGAAACAAGATAATAAAAAGGGAGATAATAAGAAACAAAACAACAAGAAAGCTAAAACTGATAAACCCGCTGAAAAGCAACCAGAGACTAAAAAAGACCAACAAAAGAAAAAATTACAAGATCTTTTAAAGAAGAAGAATACACCCACACCAACAGCAAATAACAAACCTGTAGAAAAGAAACAACCATCCAAAGAAGTAGTAGTAGCACCAGCTCAAAAACCAGTTCAAAAGCCAATTGTCGATGATGATGAAGGTCTTACTCCTCTTCAACGTAAAATGAAAGAAAAGTTATCCGGTGCTCGATTTCGTTGGTTAAATGAGCAGCTTTACACTACACCTGGTAAACACTCGTACGAATTATTCCAAGAGAAGCCCGAGTTATTTGATCAATACCATGAAGGGTTCCGTCACCAAGTAGAGTCATGGCCCGTTAATCCAGTAGATGTCATTATCGATCAACTCAAGACCTTGCCTAAAGGTACTGTGATTGCTGATCTTGGATGTGGTGATGCTATGATTGCTCAAACATTAACAAAGCAAACCGTATTAAGTTTTGATTTGATTGCCAAGAATGAACTTGTTACTGCTTGCGATATTACAAAGGTAAAATTTTATTTTATTTATATTTATGCAAATAACTTAATGTACACACACTATAGTTACCCTTGGAAGCAAATACTGTAGATGTAGCTGTATTCTCTTTATCATTAATGGGTACAAACTACCTTGATTTCCTTAAAGAAGCTCATCGTGTACTTAAAGTCGGTGGTGAATTAAAGATTGCAGAAGTTGTCAGTAGATTTAGTGATTTAGATTCATTTATTACTCTTTTAGAAGGTATTGGTTTTGATTTTATGGACAAGGTAAAAAAAAAAAGAAAAAAAAAGACGATTTGGAGTGTAAAGTTAAATAACTAATACATAATATATAGGAGGATGATAATAAAATGTTTGTCATGTTATACTTTACAAAACAACCTAATTTTGAACAAGAAGATGAAGACGAAGACGAAGTATTCTCTGGTTTAAGTAAAACTCAAAAGAGATCACTTAAAAAGGGTGCAGGATTTAATAATTCTAAGCTCAAGTTACAAAAGAAGGCACAACAATTATTAAAGCCTTGTTTATACAAGAAGCGTTAATTTAGAATCTCTCTTGTTAATAAAAAAACATATAATTTATTCAAAAACATATATGATACAACAACAACAACACTTTTTTTTTTCTACATTCTTCTTCTTTCTCCCTTTTGTGTCTTTTTCTTTTCTTTATCTGTAGTCTTATCCTTCTTTTGCTTTTCTTGTAACATCTTATTACGTTCCTTTTCCTTATCAGAAGCAAGTTTCATTTCCTCACGTCTTAATTGTTCCTTTTCCTTGATCATATCCGCATTACGATTAGCAGCAAGCAATGGATCTAATGTTGTATATCAATTTAGTTTTCTCTATCCCTCCATTTTATATATATTCAATCTGTTTTTTTTTTACCTTGAGAAGGTAATGTCTTTCCTCTGCGACGATCTCTAGGAGTTAAATCAGTAGGCTCGGATTCTTCTTCATCGTCTCCACCATCAGCTACGTATCCATACTGTTGCATTAACTTATCACGAGCTTCCTTTTGCTCTTTACTCAGTTGCTTTTGTGCACTACGAAGTGCACTATTTACTTCTTGTTCTTTTTCTGCTTTTAATCTACGTTCCTCTTCACGAACTTTTCTTATACTTTTAGTTCCAATCGTATCTTCTTCTATATATATATATATGTATATCATTTACTTACGACGTGCATCCTCAATAAGCTTTGCCTTCTTTTGTTCAGCTTCCTTTTCTTTATTCTTTGCAACTTGTTTCCAGTCACTTAATAATGCATCGATTAATTTCTCAGTATCTTTATCCTAAAACAAATTACTATGATGTTTTCTTATATTTGGTTGATGTTTCTTTTTTTTTCTTTGTGTGTACACTTACAGTAGCTTCAGATAAAAACTCTGAAATAACCTCTCGTTTCTCGTCTTCTTCCATTGACTCATCTCCAATAATACCTGTAATATATTCAGAAATATCTTCGTCTAACATATAAAACATATATCAGATAAAATTGTTCCTCTCCCTTTAATCTCTAAAATATTTAAAACTAACCTTTGAGCTCAATAGTAGCTAATTGTTCTGTTACTTGATCAACAAGACTCATCGTTTAAAAAAATAAATAATACAACTAAAAAAGAAAACACACTTCTATAAAAAAAAATCTTTTTTCTCTTTTTTTTTATGTGACTTTTTTAAACAAAATAGCATGTCTTTTAATAAAAAGAACTTTACAGACCGAGTAAACAACTTATCAAACACCAACCCACAAACGTAAAAAGAAAAACACAACAGTTATAAAATGACACTTCTTTACTAACGATGTATCTCATCTTTTTATATATAGAGATGAAGAGCTAGTCAATCGTTTTCAAACCATTTTTTCTACTCAACCTATCGCTTCTCAAAACAACTATCATATTCCCGCAGACGCATATAATGACGATATCGACAGAGAGGTAATTCTTTTCTTTTTTTTCGATTAAAAAAGCAGACCATTCTTAACTTTTTTTTTTATAGATTGAAAAGATGTTGGAAGAAAGTGACCAAGAAGAAGATGCTATTGACAACTACATTTACGGTGTATTAGGTGACACCCAACAACAACAAAAAATGGATGAATTTCAAACCCTATTTTTAGGCTCAAACCAACAACAACCTACTGAAGAAACTGATGACTTGATACGAAAATTACAACACGAAAACGCACTTGATCAAAAATACGAACACTTTACAAAGTCAAGAGACGATGATATGCAAAAAAGGTACGAGGCTTTAAGATCCGAACCAGTGCTTTTTACTAGCAGTAGTAGTAATAGTGCGGATAAACCAAGAGGATCAGTTCCAAAACCTTTACAACAAGAAGAACTGCATGATGAAATGGATGATTGGTGTTGTATTTGTAACGACGATGCAACAATTGAATGTGAAGGATGTGAAGACGATAACAAGTATTGTAATGAATGTTTCTTTCATACACATCAGAGCGAGTCTGCAGAGTATGAAGCGACAAAGCATAAAAGTAAACGCTACCAAAAATAATTTTTTTTTTTATGAAATCATATACTGTAGTTTTGAGAGCAAAAATATACTTTATTTCAAATAAAAGAACCCAACTAGTTACCACAAAGTTGATTATTAAAAACTCTTAAAGTGAAAATAAAACGTATATTTATAATTGAAACAAACGAATCAATCTGTAACATTTTTGACTCAAACCATATTATACTTTTCTCAAAAGGTAACTGAGACAGTGTGGGGTCTACGCGGCAATCCAGCTATTTGGATTATACCCGTTAGCAAGATTATTGCATTTTTGTTTAAGACGAAGTATAAAAAAAAAAGAAGAAGAAACCCTCATTATTATAAATTTTGTCAATCAAAGTTGCTCAATATAAACGGGGACACAAACTCATATTACTTAATCGTCAAATTAACGTTACAGATCAGTGTTACACAACGGCGATACCACGATCGGGAAACTCGAAGCTGGTACCACTGTCCTTTTAACATAATGGGTAACTGGTTATGAGTTTATTTAAGCGTAATATATAGATTATTTGGGTAATGTTCTCGATGGACGTTCTTCCCTTAAGGTGGCGTCACTTGTATATTTGGCCTTATTACCGAGAAGATCACAGAAAGAAATATATTGATAGGTTTCTTTCAATTTTTCAGTTTCTTTTTCCTATTAAAAAGGTTAATATTTTGCTGTGCAATACTGTACATACAAATAAAATAAAAAAAATCACGTACCGTTATTTCAATCTTGGACTTTAAAAGATGTTCTTCTTTAGAGTAGACAGTGTTGGCCATTTTTTTGATTTTTGTTAAAGCTATTAAAAGTATATAATGATTGATATTGAAATAATTATCCTCTCTTTTATATAAAAATCATCCTAAAATCATTATACTTGTTTCATTGAAGAAAAGAACCAGTATCTACAGTGTATTACAACCAGTCATTGTTTACACATTCACTCCCGGTATCATAAAGAAATACATACGACTTATTACAAGGAAGATAATTCTATTTTAATGATATAACGTTATAGTATATCAATATTTATTTATTTTAAAAAAAACAAAGTCAGCGTTTAGTCAGGAAGAGTCAGTAGGTTTTTCATAATAATAGCGTAGGCTCATAAGAGTATTAGCCGCCTCTAACATTTCGTATTCTATGTCAGGATAATCTTCAGAGACCAGTACGCCGTTAGATTCAGATTTTTTCGATTTTTCCGTGTACAGCCTATCACGTTCTTCTAGAACCGAGTTTGATTCACACCCCAAATTTTTACTCTCTATCATTGTAAGATAATATTGTTATTTTCTCTCTCTCTCGTTCTCTCTTTTATATACTTCTAGACCCATTGTATTGGGGGGAGGGGGGGTTTTTTTTTGTATGTATTTGTTTCTGGTTGATTCAGTTTACATTTTCCAAATCAGTAGTATAATAGGAAAAACGAACCCCATTCGGGTCTATTACAGTTAAATCAATAATGAATTTCAGCTGGTTTTTAATAACCAAAACGACAACAAAAAGAGGGGTTTGTTTATATATTTCTCTTTATTGGAGGAGTAAATAATAACCGAATCTTTTTTTTTTTTTTAAAAAATATGTATTTTTTTTCGATATTGGACAGGTTTTACTTGTGTACAATATGAAACCTAAACTGATTTCTTCTTTTTTTTTGCTATAAATCAAATAACTTTTTATATAGTGTGGTCAATCGTAAAATGAACCACGGTTATTTAATTTAATTTCAATACCCATACTACTGGATGAATGTATAGTCGTTTTTAAACGTGGTTAGAAGGAAAAAGTCTCTCAATTTAATTTTAACCAATAATTAATGCGCTTATGGTTAAACATAATCCGATCATTAGGGCTTTTTGATTGGATAAAGTCCTTTATTTACTTATTTGACTCCTTTCCTAGTAGTTGACTCTAGTATAAAATATCTCTTTCTGATAGGTCCGGCTTCCCCTGGCGCCGAATATACAAAAAGCATAAATATAACGTCCATGACGAAACTTTTATTAAATCACTTCTCTTTCATCGATCTATCACTTACAATACTATGGATTATTTAAATAAACTTTCTAATCCCAATGGCCCTATTCACAATGCTGTGGATTTAATTCAAAAATTACCCATCACAAACCGTTTGACTGATATGTATAAACGTTCATCCAAGAACGAATTATACTTTGTAGGTGCTGCAACATTTATTACATTATACAACCTCACTAGTTATATCCAAGAAAAGCGTCAAAAATTAAACTTGCCTCCTACCGTACCTTTCGGTCTTCCTTTCTTGGGTCACGGATTGTACTTGTTATTCATGCCCAAGACATTTTTAGATTGGTGTAATAACAGATATGGTGAAGTGTATAATCTCAAGGCCCGAGGTAAAATATTTACAGTTACAAATGGTACATGTGGAGAAGAATCATTAAAGGCAGACCGTGACGACTTATCATTAGATCACGGTCTTGTAAGAGGTAAGATATCATAAATTAAGAGGTTTTTTTTTTTTTTTTCATTAGTCTAATTTGTTTCACTAGATACACTCTATTTTCATTATGTGTTTGAACCAAGAATTTTAGAGGTTGGAACAGAAATTACGACAAGAGTTGCCAAGATTGCAGTTGCTAGTTCAACTATGCCTCGTTACGTTTCTGGTATACAAAAAGGTCTTGAAGCCGCTCAAGCTTATCTATTGAAAGAAAAAGTGAACGTACTCGATCATCCTAGTCCATTCTTTCAAAGATTTGTTTCCTTTATGAGTGTTCCAACATTATTAGGTGAAGAATTTGCTTCCAATATTGAAGTCATTGAATCCTTTGCTAGTTTCACAGGTGATATTATTAGAAATATTCCTGTCTTTATGTTAGTCCCCACCTTCTTGCATCGACCTCTTTTACCTTACATCCAATCTCCTAAAAAGCATCATGCTATCATGGAAAAGCATATCTCTCCTGTAGTTCGTCAACGTCGCGAGATCATGAGACTTGCTAAGGAAGCTGGTGAAGATCATGGTTTCGAACAAACTTTCTTACAAGGTCTTATCGAATATACAGATGCAGATACTAACGAATACAAGTACTCCGATAAAGAAGTTGCTCATGGTGTATTGATGCTTGCCTTTGTCTCTGCTCATACTACTTCTACCAACTTGAGTTACTGTATCTACTGGTTACTTGCTCGACCTGATCTTATGGAAAGAATGATGGCCGAAATCGAATCAGTTGCACCCGGAAATACTCCTATCGATGTAGAAGTCTTGAACAAGATGACTTTCTTAAACAACTTTATGCGTGAAGTACTTCGTCAAGGTGCAAGTAATTTAGGCGTTGGCAAAAAAGCTATGGAAGACTTTACTTTCTCTAACGGCTATCAAGTACCTAAAGGGCGTATGGTTGAATCTTCTACTCGTCAATTAAACTTTGGTACTAACAGTATTAGATCTGAAGTGGAAGAAATGGACCCCGATATGTCTAAAAACAGAATCGCCACTACTCCCGCAAGAGATTATATATCCTTTGGTATGGGAAAACATTTATGTCCAGGTAAAAAAAAAAAAAAAAAAAAAAAAAAAAGTATTTTTTGAACACAGTTTTCTAATTTATTTATATAGGTCGTTTCTTTGCTACTCAAGAAATCAAAATGTCTCTTATTTATCTTTTAAGAAACTTTGATATCAAGACTGTTAATGGAAAGAAGCCTACTCCTATGAAGCGCATCGCTGGTACTAGAATTACTAATAGTGAAGAACCTTTAATATTCACTACTAAAAACTAATTTTCATTATACCTATAATAAAAACGGCATTGTACTTGTTCTTTATCATAAATAGTGTGCGATAAATCGCTAATAAGGATTTGTAATTTTTTTTCTTAATAAGGAAATCTATGTATTAAACAATACTCTCGTTAAATATCACAGTTGATAATTTGCGTAATATATGCCTCGCAAGAAAGATGTTTGTCTCTTCTTGTTGTAGTACTGAAATGGGTTTGGAAGCTCGTGGCAAGAGGCAAGATGCTGACATGGTAAGAAGCGGTCAGCTGAATAATTGTACCGGCACTATGCAGGATCTGATTCATAGACTACGAACGAAGACGAAAGCAATAACGTATCAACCAAGTTCAACTACCGTATTGGGCCACTAAAACGAAGCCGTGCATTGGTAAAGGATTAGTCCCCCATCCCTTCGTTATACACTCTATTGTGCTATTTTATATGTACAAATCGAGTGAGTAAAAATGCATGTAATGAAAGAAAAAAAGTAACAAGTAACGAAAGAAAAAGATAAAAGCTAATTAGTGAGAAAATCAGCTTTTTGAACTAAAAATAAAGCGGTAAACAGTTTCGCAAAAAAAAAAAAAAAAAAAAAAAAAAAAAAACCGGTAAAGGGTTCAATTAAGGCGTGAAAATTTACTATTTATTACAACACTTCATTTATATAGAGTATGTGGGAATATGAAAACAACAATCAGGAAGCTTTTTAATATCAAAGTTCACAAGTCCCTCGTTAGAGTCAGAACATGCAGTGAAATTAATATCCTTATTACATATAAAAGTAAAAGATTGATTGTAATAACCAAGGCTTTGTTTATCCTGAACAGCTGAAAATTCTTTTCTTGTACCATCGTAATAATACCATTGCTGTTTTCCTTCTGGGTATTTAAAATTGATAAAGACCGATTTACAACTGTCAGTAGAAACCTGTTGAACGATAAAATAGCACTGTTTTAAACCTTTAAAGGGCGTTAAATCCATAATCATATTATAAACACCAATACTTCCAAAAATCAAAATTTCAATATCTGGTAAATAGGCAGAGATCATGTCAAGCATACCGTCAGTTGGTGCGCCGCAAAGAAAATGTACCATCTTCAAGTTATTTTGAATATCATCAAGGTCACCGCATACTTGGTCCGGACACCCATGAATCTGCAAGTAGTTTGACACTTTTAGATATTGAAGATTTAAACAATTCGTAAATGCATACTTCAAAAAGTTTAGTATAAAATTATCCTCCAGGAACCTTACGCTTAAACTTAATGTTAAGCGATCGATGATTTCAAGTCCAGCGGTTGAAATAGGTCTAGGAGGCAAAGCAAATTCTTCTAAACGTCCATTTAAATGTTCTGTATGACCTTCCTCTAGTTCACCAAAATAATCTACATCTTCCAATCCATAACCCAAAACTAATCTGTTGTCCAATGAATTATACTTGAAATAATCATGCAAGACACCGATCTTACGAAATACAATGGTACATAAAGCCTTTTTATTCCCTTTAAAAGCGTTGACAACTTGAAACCATTTCGTCATTTTTAGACGATCAGTCGAATATGTTTTTCTAAGCCTATTGCTCTGTATAAAACTTATACAAACATTATCTAACCGTCCTAGTTTTCTCATAAGCTTCAATGCATCTTTCATTCCAACTTCATCTATCCAACTATAGAGCCCGGTAAGTGATGTGCGAATGTTTAGCTTATGCAATCTATCCGAAAGATAACCTGTTAGGTATTTCGTATAATCAATTGATAATGACTGTAAAATAATGGTCAAGTGCTGTAAACTTTTATTTAATCTTACAATAGGCTGATTCTTCTGATCCAATGACTCTTGTACTACACCGAAATAAGTATAATCGCTCTTAAATTTTAACTCTGTTAATAGAGGACAAATTTCTTGAATTCGAAACATGATCAAGTCAGCATGGTGTTTATTATGGAATATAAGCTGTTTTAAACTCTTGAATTGGCCGAGTCTCTCAAGAATATCTATATCACGATAATTATAGTCATTGGTAGCGTCCATATATTGAAAAGAAAGGCTTGTTAAAGTATCACAAAACCTGAAACAAGTGGAAAAATACTCGCTATAACCAGGACTAGAAAAAAGGTAGGATTCAAACGGCAATGCTACAATTTTTTTGATATGTCGTAAATTTGCATCAGACAAATAAGAAATATAGTATTTAAAATATCCACTTTTTGTAAAATCGATTTCTTCAATGTTAGATAAATACCCTATTAATAATAAAAACTCGGTTCGACTAAAGTTGGGTAGCATTCCTTTCTTTTTGATGGCAGCTTTTAGTGAACCTCCAAAAAATTTTATTGTATCTTCACTCTCACTTTTAAATATCAATTTTCGAACAAGATGTCCATTTCGAAAATATTGGTTATGAGTATCACTTGCTAAGATAGATTTTACCATGCAAGCTTTATAGTCACCAATTATCAGCTCTTTACTGTGTACTTGAACTGCGGCTACGTTCAATCGTTTACAAACAAAAGAGCAAGTCAAGATTTCTGACCTACTCAAGTGACAGAAAATACGATAATAGACTTCCGGTGGTAGGTTGTCCATAATTTTTTTTTATAAAAAAAGAAGGTTTTTTTATACTTACAAAAATGAAAATATTAGATAATACTAGCGCCTTTTTACTCCACAAGTTACCCGATCCAAAATAAAATAAAATAAAAAAATAGATACCCCTGTATACACACTTGTAGCACGATGAGTATTTGCATCTAAAAAAAGCTATAAGAAAAAAAAGCAAAATATCCAATTATTGATGAAATTGTACTATGTACATTTCATCTTTTTTATTATGCGATCTTTGAATTTAAATAAGGTATGTAGGAATTCGATAACAGCTACCTTGGAGCTTATCCACATCAAACTCCAAAAGACTTTGGTCAGATCCAAAGCAAACAATGAACTCGATATCTTTTTCACAAGAAAAAGTAAAAGATCTACCTGGATAACTAGTCCTTTGAATATCCTCTCTAACTAAAATCTTTTGTACTTTGCCATCGTAATAATACCGTTGTTTTTTTCCATCCGTGTATTCAAATTTGATTGTTACAGACCCACTATAGCTCGGAATCTGTTGAATGATAAAGTAGCACCGTTTTAAGCTTTTAAATACTGTTAAATCAAAGGTCAAGTCAAAAATACTGCGACTTCCCAAAATCAAGACTTCAATATCCGGTAGATAGATAGAGATCAATTTAAACAAGTTGTTGGCTGGTGCACCATTAAGAAAATGCACCATATTTAGATTATTTCGAATGTCATTCAATTCATTGTTTCTTCGGTTTCGACACGCTTGAATCAGCAAGCACTCGGCCACTTTAATATGTTTTAGATTTATGCAATTTTTAAATGCATATCTCAAAAACTTCATTACAAAATCATCTACCATATGGCCTAATTTTAGTTCTAAACGATCAATAATTTCAGGTCCAATAATAGAAATATATCTAGTAGGTAAAGCAAATTCAGATAATGACCCGTAAGACAGGAAAGTATGACCACCATCCTCTCTTGCATAATAATCTATATCTTCCAATCCATAAGCCAAAATTAGCTGATTCTCCAATGCGTTATACTTGAAATAGTCTTGTGAGGAACTTGATCCACAAAACTTGACATTACACAAGGTCTTTTTATTTCCCCTAAAAGCATTGACAACTTGAAACCATCTAGTCATTTTCGTTTCACTGGTTAAACCTGTTCTTCGGGTATTATAACTTCTCAAAAAGAATATACAAACGTCATTCAACTGTCCTAGTTTTTTCATTAGCTTCAACGCAGCATCCATTCCAACATCTTCTAACCAGTCATAGATCCCACTGTATGTAACCTCAATATTAACTGTATGTATCCAATCTTCCAGATATCTTGTAAGATAACCAGTAAAAGTAATTGATAGCGACGGCAAACTAATATTCAAGTGTCGTAAACTTTTATTTAGTTTTATTCTTTGATCAGACAATCCATGTACAACCATCTCGGAACTGATAATAACACTTGTAAATGCCAACTCCGTCAATTGAGGACACAGCTCTTGCAATCGAAACATGATCAACTCTGTACGATACGTATTATGGAACGTCAACTGTTTTAAATTCTTGAACTGACTTAGTATATCGAGAATATCCATACTACGATAATTATAGTCATTGGTAGCTTCCGTATACTGAAAACAAAGACTCGTCAAAGTGCCGCAAAACCTGAAACAAGTAGAAAAATACTCGTGATAGCCACAAGCACCATAATAAGTCTCAAACGGCAAAGTTGTAATTTTTTTGATGTGTTGTAAATTTGCATAAAGTAGAAAAGAAACATAGTATGTAAAGTTTCCACTTTCAGTCAAATCGATTTCTTCGATATTAGGTAAATATTTCAGTAACAGCAAAAACTCTGATTGACTAAAGCTTAACGGTCTTCGGTGTATTTTGGTGAACGATTCTCTTCTTGTGCCTCGATAACTTCTCATTACATCTCTACATTCGCTTTTAAATATCAATTTTCGAACAAAGTGTCCATTTCGAAAATATTGGCTATGATTATCACTTGCTAAATTCAATTTTGCTAGACGAACTTTATATTCATCAATTACCAGTACTTTGCGGTACATTTGAATCGCCAGTGAATTCCATTTCTTACAAACAAGAGAGAAAGTATAGATTTCTGGTCTACTGAGGTAGTGAAAGATACCATGAAAGACTTCGGCAGGTAGATCGCTCATAATTTAACTAATAATAAAAAAGTGGACAACAACAACAAAAAAATTTGCCCCCTTTTATACTGACAGTGATGAAACGTTAATGCTACAGCTTATATGTAAACAAACAAACCGCATAGCTGTGGGAGATTAGGAGACCATAGCCCAACAACTGTGGCATACAAATGTGGCACTTTTTCAGTCGCTGTATTTCATAAACCTTTTTTTTAAAAAAATTCAAACCACAGATTATCCCATTTTAGAACATAGTACTCGTGTATTGCTTTAATGAATAAAAGATTATTTAGTTATTCACAACGTAAGAGCATCTCCAATCATCTATATAACAAATTGCTACATAAAGACTTTTTAAATAAAACTCGGGTAGTAGAAACGAAAACTGGTCTCTGACAAAAGAACTCTGTTGCTTTTTTCCCTTTTCTTTGCTTGACAATTGTTAATCGTGTAAACCAACCAGGTAATACAATGAGCGCTTTGGGAGTAGTTAGCGTTATCTCTACCTTCTCGTGGTTACTCCTGTCAGTAAAAGTTTTTGTCGCTTTGAAGCTAAAAGAGATATGTGACCCGGGATCTACTCTATTTTTTTTTATCAATCGAAGAACTGCTGCTTTTTTTTTATCTTTCTAAAGGCTCTTATTATCAAAAAGATTTGCAGACCCAGCCAAGCTTACAAAGATTTTTATTATTTACTTGAATAAAACTATAATTAAGATCTTTCCAGACTATTTGAGACGAACAAGTATTTTACAAGAGCCATTTTTTTAAGAAGATATAAGTATATCATAAAAGCCTATATATACTATATATATAAACACCGTAAACTACATATATATTCAAGTAGTTATGTATTCAAGGGACATTTATTTGCAACAAAAAAACGCTATCTTCATTATATACAAAGTGCGACACACTCGCCATAAAAGGCAATGCTTTTTTTTTTTTAAAAAAAAAGTGAAAAGAGCAACGTACGAAAAAAAAATAAAAACGCGGTTTTTTGTGTTAAAATTTTTCTCTTGAATATATATATATAGACGATCTTTTTTTCCCTAGAAATGAAACCAACAAGTAAACATACCATTTAAATAAGAATGTCCCCTCTTTTATTTTTCATTATTTTATTTTTACATGTGTTTATTTATTTCCTCTCTATTATCTAGATTCAAAAGCAATAAATAAAACCGAGGTAATAAAAAAAGTAAAGTCATTTTTTTTTTGTTGTTGTATAAAAAAAAAGTGAGTCACTGATACAATAATAATAGGAAGACCATAAAAAGATAATACGTAGAGCTACTACACCACCAATAACAGACCCTTCCATAGTACCCGACCGTAACGTAGATAAACTTGTTTATGGCTCTTACGAGATTGGTGCTTGGTACTTTTCACCTTACCCATATGAATTTGGTCCATTTATTGAACAACTCTATGTTTGTGAATTCTGTTTACGGTATATGAATAAAGAGTCCCAACTAGCTTATCATAAGGTAAAAAAAAAAAAAAAAAAAACTTTCTAGTACGTTTGACTTTTTTAACACTTTTTTTTTATACGTAGACTTTATGTAAAGTAAGAAAACCACCTGGAAGAGTTATCTATGCAAACGGTAAAATTAAAGTTTACGAAATTGATGGACACGAACATAAAGTAAGTTTTTTTTTTTTTTTTTTTTTTTTTTTTTCATTTTGCAATATGTATTTTTGGTGATACTGATGGAAAAGGATATATTCAGTTATACTGTCAAAACTTGTGTTTAATGGCAAAACTATTTTTGGACAATAAAACTTTATATTATGACACGGATGGATTTAAATTTTATGTCTTGACAGAAAATAGTAAATATAAATCTTTGGATGAGATGGTGGGTTATTTTTCAAAGGTAAATATGTATTACAAAGTGAAAATAATAATAATAGTGACGCTGAACCTACAAAAACAACAGGAAAAGATATCTTACGATGGTTATAACTTGGCTTGTATTATGACATTACCGTCACATCAACGAAAAGGATACGGTAGATTACTAATTGAATTAAGTTATGAATTATCGAAACACGAAGGTAAGATTGGATCACCCGAGAAACCATTATCACCACTTGGTAGTCTTGGTTACCATTCCTATTGGGCATCTACTGTGATGACCACTTTACTACATTTTCGAGGCAAAGTTACCATTCAAGAAATTTGTAAGGAAACCTGTATTCATGAAGAAGATGTGATCGGAACTCTATCCAGGTTAAATTTACTTTGCTATCGTAAATTAGAAAATGGACAACAACATATTTGTATTACTGATAAAATGTTACAAGACGCCTTAAGTCAGTTTAATATCAAACTAGGTAGAAAACTAGATCCTGATAACATAAGATGGAAGTAAAAAAAAAAACTCTCTATTTATCATAAAAATTCGTTCGTGACTATGTTGTGTAACTCTTTTTTCTCGAGAAAAAAAAAATATTTTTCGTTTTCTCTTCTTCTTTCCTTTTTCTTTTAAAAAAAATGAGTACAAATATGACAGCTACTGAGAAAAAACCTGTTAGGTAAACCTCCCCCCCTTTTTTTTTTGTTTTATTTTGTCATTCTTCCCTAACCTTTATTCTAGAGTTTGGGTCGATGGTTGTTTTGACATGATGCACTACGGTCACGCTAATGCTTTGAGACAGGTACAATTTAAAAAAAAAAAAAAAAAAAAGCCTCATCACTTTAAATAAACTAACCTTTTTTTAAATAGGCTAAAGCTATGGGTGATATTCTCGTAGTTGGTGTTCATTCCGATGCCGAAATCGAGAAAAACAAGGGCCCTACCGTTATGAAAGAAGAAGAAAGGTAAAAACAACAAACATTAACTTTCTCCCTTCCAAAACTAAGGTTACAAAAATTAGATATGCGGCTGTAGAAGCATGTAAATGGGTTGACCAAGTAGTTCCTAATGCACCATACAACACCACTGTCGAATGCCTTAAAGAATACGACATTGATTTCTGCGTCCATGGCGACGATATCACCACAATGGCCGACGGAACCGATTGTTATCAAGCCGTCAAAGACGCTGGTCTCTACCGTGAATGTAAAAGAACAGCTGGTGTCTCAACCACCGAACTCGTTGGCCGTATGCTCCTTATGACTCGTGACCATCATAAGCGTACTTCTGCCGCCGCTACAGACGCGCCCATCATTTCCTCATTTGATACCAGTGAATTAACCCCTTTCAGTACCAACGGTTCCACCACCACCACTGTCTCTCACTTCTTACCTACATCTCGCAGAATTGTTCAATTCTCTGAAGGCCGTGAACCTAAACCAACTGATAAAGTTGTTTATGTAGACGGTACATTCGATTTGTTTCATGTAGGACATATCGAGTTCTTGAAACGTGCTAAAGCTTTAGGTGATTTCTTAATTGTTGGTGTTCATGATGATCAAACTGTCAATGCCATCAAAGGATCCAACTATCCTTTAATGAACCTTCATGAACGTGCTCTTAGTGTTTTAGCTTGTAGAGTAAAGTAACAAAAATATTGTAATTTTTTTTTATAGATATTAATACTTTTTTTCTGCAGTACGTTGATGAAGTTATTATCGGTGCACCTTACAGTGTAACAGAAGAAATTTTGAGTGGCGAATATAACGTTGCTGTTGTAGCTCACGGTAATAGTCATTTAGAACAAGACATGAACGGTAAACATCCTTACGAATTACCCAAGAAACTTGGTATCTATACCGAAATCGATACTCCTAATTCTACTATTACTACTGAAGGCATTATTAACCGTATTATCGAGAACCGTAAAACGTAAGTTATAAATTCCTTCAAACAAAGAATAAAAATCTAATACACAAAAAATCTAGTTTCGAGGAAAGACAAAGAAGAAAGACTCAAAAGGCCGCATTAGAACGTCAAAAGGAGATTGAGGAAAAGGCCCAATAAAACTAATACCCCCTTCATTTTTAAAATAAAAAATAAAGTTTTTTTTTTATTATATGTATACGATAGTAAAGGATATTATTGTTCAGTAGAAGTAGAATTATTTTTATACATGGGAGGTGGATAACTAGAAATAGCTAAAGAATCCAAAGGATCGATTCGAAACGGCATTTTCAAACTGTGTTTTTTCAAAGTGTTAGGTTTAGTAGAAGGAACAGCATCATCAGATTCTTCAAAATTATTTGAATCGGTATAGGATACAGCTGTGTATTGTTTAGCCTCATACCACCCAACTGATTGACGATTTGGCAAAGCCGAGGGTGCATCATAAGTATGTAAAGGTGTAGCTTGACAAGACACAGTTGTATATTTTTTATCCTCATACCAACCAGCCGACTTTGGATGACCAGGCGTTTGAGGTGGTGTAGGTGTATTTGGTTTACCTGTTAAACTACTAGGCACAACCGGCGGCGCTAACTCCTGTTGCTTGTGTTTAATAGAAGACGTAGGAGATAAATCCGCAATTGCCGAAGTGATTTCATCCATTGTTTGATCTTCAGAAACATTTGTTGTTGGTTTATCTCGATTATTAGTAGGTGGATATAATAAAGGTGAACTTGGTCCACTGAAATCTGCCGCTCCAAAGGGTGTACCATATCTACTAGCAGGTCCAGGAGAACCAGGGGCAGGAGGAGGGTATCCGAATCCAGATTGGCTACCTTCAGATAGTATACCACCTGGACTTAATATTTCGTTACTGATATTGTTATGGGGAGGGTAAGGTGGATCATTATTGGGAGGGTAAGGCGGATCGTTAAAAGAAGGCATTGGCATTCCTTCAATCCTATCGCTTCGATCAATTGGGGGATAAGGTAATTGTTGTGCATTTATCACAAACTGGTTATGCATAGGAGGAGGATACATAGTATACTGTTGTTGATGGTACTCATTATTATAATTAGGCATAAGGAACCCACCTGGACCAGCCATAGGTGGATTATATGGACCAGGAGGAGGACCAGGTCGACCATACGCATTCGCACCATAAAAGCTACCAGGCCCAACACTATATCTACCCCCTTGTGAAATACTATGACCGCTATCACTCCCATTATTATTCTCCATATTTAACATGGACATATTGGATTCAAACCCACTATCATAGATAGCAGAAACACCTGTGGTACCAATTGTGATTGGTAAATTAACACTAAGCTCTTTATCCTTGCCAGAATCAATACCAGGCATCTTTGCCGTAACTCGAATTTTGTAATCCAGTCTCATGACTTTTGCATTTGATTTAATTGTAGGTGTTATATTTGAAGGAATTGGTATGGCAACAACTCGACTCATACCGATTAATCTATGGTCACCAATATCAGAATCTAATTCCAACTTGATTTTATCGGTCTGAATAATCTTGTCATTTAATTGCTTCGTCATATCTGGTAAACTATACAATAATAGAGTTTAACACCAGCAAAAAAAAAAAAATCCTTTTATTATAAAACGTACCTGTCTCTTCCTGAAGCGATAATTTCTTGGCGAACTAACTCAAATAAGATGTACTCAGCCGGACTGTACCTTTTTGGTTGTTTTAACTCTACACGCACAGTAACATCTTTTCCACGAATACAACCTTGATGTGGTATCCAAGCAGATAGTATACACGTATTGGCATTTTCTTCATTTTTAGGCCATCGAATACTACTTTCCCTTGTACGATCCAGCCCATCTTCATTTACGTTAATATTACCCACTAGTGGTACTTGAATAATATGTGTAGCCTGTACAGATCTCTTTAAAAATCCAGATGTTTCCAACGTAGCTTCAATCATGTATTCAATCTTTCCACCGTCACCACCCTCCAACTATTTCGTTCGACTTAGAAAAAATATAAAAACTACCTTTTTTTTTTTTTTTTAAGTATACTTACGTATCTGTAACTAGGAATGGTAACACCATTAGGAACCTGTACTTCAAACTCAAACTCCATCAACTTTTTTAACCGACTTGGATTATTAAACTTTGTAATAGAAACTTCTTTTTCTGTAGTAAAAATGGTTTCATAATGGTATCTTGTACCATTACTGTGAGAGCTAGCTCTTCCTTTAAAACTAATATAAAGTATAGCGTCCTTTAATACTTTATCTAGCTTTAAATTACCCGTACAATGAATCACTTCATCTTCAAGATAATAGTTTTGAGGGTCTTTAAGTTTAATAGATAAATATGGTTTAACCATTTTTTTAAAAAAAAAAGAAAGTAAAAGCAAAAGCAAAAGAGAGAAAAAGAGAAAAAGGATATTTTGAAGTAGATGTATCCTATTTTTCGCGGTTTTCTAATTTTAAATTATTCCACACACAACAACATTGTCAAGTGTGTGGCGAAGCTGCTTAGTACATGACTTTCTTTTTTTGTTGCTACGGAAGAAGAAATCTACTCTTTACAGCGCTTTTGTAGTACCTTCAATAATAATAAAAGTTACACGAATTACAATACTTTTTTTTTTTTTTTTTTTTTTCATTGGTAGAAATAAAAACCTTACCACCAACAAGATATAGTTACATTATGCATTTCAAAAAAGATCAGCAACAGATATGTACAAAAGCCACACGCCATAAACAACAACAACAAAACAAAGCAAAAAACCCTTGCCCTACGATACACAAAAAAATCCCAAATTCTATAGTACTACTGTATGACTTATAAAGAGTAGCTGGCAAACGTGACTTAAAGCCTCATTTTCACTTTGTACTAACAGAATTACTAACTAAAAAAGAAAGAAAAACGAGAGCTAAAAGTGGGTTACCTCAGATCCACTTCCAACTCTTTTACTTTTTTTATTTACAGGGTATGTACTTAATAATAATAATAATAAAAACCAAATAATAGCCATTAAATTAATGACCACTATTTGGTTTTCTCTTCTTTTGCGATTTCCATTCATTGACCACAGATCTTACTCGTTTACTTGAGTGTTGTTTCTGGGCCGATGATACTGTTTCATTTGCTCTATAGTAATTGTCGATGGTCGGTTGATCGTCATTATTACTCTATAATAACATAAAAGTTAAAAAATATTACCTCCAATAATAATTATAAAAAATATATTTACCTTCTTACTGTTCATCTCTCGAAGAACAGGAAGTAAGACTTGATCAACCTTTTCTTCTGACCACGCAAACGCACCGGTCAAAAACACGCGTAAAGAATCCAATTGTGGTTGCCCCCACTCAAACTTCTGCTCAGACTTATCGACAGTAGGATGATAATAAGCATCAATAACTAAAGGATTAGGAAAATCGTCAGGGATGTCCAAAGCATCATGCTTATTCCTAAACTTCTTTTGGAAAGGTGTCGTATCAACAAGTCCATCATACCACTGTTTAAACTTTTGTAAAGGTACTTGTAGCTCTTCTTCATCATCATCACCTGCAGAAAACTCATGCAATACCTCCATAGCAGCAACAGGTCCAACCCCAGCAATGCCTTCAGTATAATCTGTTCCTAACAAGAACCCTAATTGGATCAACTTTTTTCGACTTAAAGCCATTTCCCTTTCAATATCCTGTTTTTGATAACATTCAACTAATCGTTGTTGATTAAACATGTTTTTATAAACACGTGAAGATCCGAACAAGAACGCATCGGAATCATCTGTTACTGTGCCATCAATTAAACCCAATTTTTCTAATTCTGCGCATTGTGCTTCAGCTTCCATAGGTGATACAAGGAAAGGAACACCAAACAATTGTAATAAATGTTGAATATCTTGAACCATCTGATCTGTCATTTGATCCGAGTTACCAAGATCCTTCTTTTGCTGATGGTAAAGCTGTTGCATATCGTTATTTAATTCAGTACGAACATGATCAATATCTTTACTAGAGATATCAGAGATGAATTTAGCATATTCCTCATCTTCAGCTTCAATTTCTTCCATTAATTCATCTTCAGAGTTATAACCTTTATCTAAAGTGTCAGGCGTTGGGCCGTCAGTAGTAGGATCAATCAATGCATCGGTTTTTTGTTCATCTTCAGAGTTATAACCTTTATCTGAGATATCGTTAGCGATAGCAGTAGTAGTAGGATCAGTTGATACGTTGTTTTGTTCAGTAACTGCGGGTACGTTATCAACATTATCGTCTTCTTTTTGAGATTGAGACGTATCTGTTAGCCCCCTTAATAATGAATCTCTTATATCAATATTGACTTGTTGTTGATTAGATTGATTCACTTGACTAGTTTCCTCGTGCTGTACCTCTTCTTGCTCATCTTCGACAAACTGAATTTCCTCTTCTTCAAGACTAGGTTCAGCAAACTGAATATCTTCTTCATCATCAGTCAAGACGATACTTTGATCCACAGATTCCAATAAATCACCATTCTCAGTTCCATTTTGATGAACAGCTTGTAAGAAATCAGGGTCGTACACTTGTTCAAACTCCTCATCCGACTGACTCTCAAAGTTTCTTAAATTCCATTCAATCACGCTCTTTATAAACGCAATAATAAATCGATATGACTCAAGTGCAACCAAATCCGTTTCCTTTGTCTTTCCATACCTCTTTCGCATCAATCGTAACTTATCTCGCAACACATCAATATCATCTTCTTCAATCATATCACGAATCAAATACAAGTGTTGACCACCATCCGAATAAAGGTAGACATACGCATCTGGCATACGACTCACCCATAAATTATAAAATTGGCGTACATCAAGATCCAATTCATCTGTTACTATTGACTGTGTGTTATCATTATGCTGCTCCATTTCAACTTTATTATCCATAATTCTATCAGATCCATTTTGATACATCAACGAGAGCACACTATTTAATGCCTCGTCATCATCCGCATAAGCACGAATATCGTTAATTAATGTTGGTTCGACCTCTTCAAACGTTTCTGTTTCGTACGGTTCTGTTTGGTACATATCCGGTACTTGATTCTCTTTATCTTCCTTTTCTTCGCCGTTCAAGAGTTTATATGCTAAAGCTGCTAATTTAGGATTCGATTGAATAGCATCCATTACGGCGTCTGAAGTTTGATCAGGTTGTCCAAGATCTATAGTTTGATCAGGTGCTTGATAAACGTCTGCAGTTTGATTATGTTGTTCAATATTTGAAGTTTGATATGTATTGTTTGAAAGATCTGTATTTTGACACGTAATGTGAGCTTGATCTGTATTTTCATATTGCTCAAGATCTGTGTTTTGATATGTAATGTGTGCTTGATCAAGATCTGGGGTTTGGTTTTTTATTTGAGATCGATCCGTATTTTGCTTTATAACATTTGATTGATCGAGTTCAGTCGTTTGTGAAGAGTCTAACTCAACAGGTGCATCGACTGTTGCTCCAGGTAAACTCCATCCAAGCCCTTGACTAACATCTTCGTTTTTATAAAGCACATACTGTCTGCCACGTTCACCAGCAACGCGAACAGGTGCCACTTCAGCTGTACCTGATGAAACATTGTTGACTTGTAAAGCTCTTTGCATCATTTGATTTCTATATTGTAACAACTCAATTTGTTGTTTTGAGAACTGTAATGGATCAGAAGAAGCCATTTGTTCTACGCGATGAAAAGAAGTTTGTCTTGACTTGATTCTTAAATCTTGTATAAGTTCATATTGTAATTCAGTAGGTAAAGATTGAAAGCTTTCAGAATCAATATCAATATCACGATGATCAATTTGGTTTACAAACGATTTTAATTCTTGTTCAGTAGAGAACCTTGTATCTAATTTAGAGTTGGATTGAGGCTGTGGCGGTAATTGGTATGGATCCATAGGTTGTTTAGATACTGGTAAAGAAACTACTTCTTCTTGTTGAGTTATAGATTCTCCATGTAACCTATTTTTAATTATTACTTTTTAATAACAAGTTTTTTTTTTTTTTATTATTAGGTGATAAAAAAAAAACTTACTTTTTCTCTTTTTCTAATAGTAATTTACATTTGAGTTGTGTTCTCAGGATTTTTCTGGCTGTTACTTTTAAATTTCTTTGTAACCCTTCTCTTCTTTTCCTTCTATCACGCTACACGAAAAAAATAAAAAAAATGCACATTAAAAAAATATATTTCTTACACACACACCTAAAAAAAATACTTACAATAGTTATTCTTTTTAAAGCAGGTGCACCACCATCAAACACAAACACAGGTTTAATATCAAAGAACAACAACTTGCACAGTCTTCGAAAAAACCCTAACAAGTGTCCATTACGTAACTCGTTTCCTTCATTATCACGCATCGTTCGCATAAATTGATGGATCCAAATAGACGCATCCACTGCAATACGTTTATTTCGTAAAGATTCTAAGCGCGTAGGTCTTGCAACTGGACCTAAAAGTGACCAAAGTCCTTGAACTCCCATTTTATATAACTTTTTTTTTTTTTGAAAAGAAAAAAAAATGCAAAATGTGTAACTGCGGAAAAAAATACCATTTTTTTGTTTATTTTTAAATGACCGCTGAAGAAAATAGGTTTACTTTGTTTTCTTAGCATTAAAAGTTTTTTTTTCTTTTTTTTTTTTTTTTTTTTTTTTTTTTTGGAGCTATTTTCTTTCTTTTCTTTTTCTATAACATGAACAATAACATTAATATGGATGGCCAAGCAGTGCTTGTTATTGTCCAATCTTACATGGATTAGAAAAGACCTGTAGTAATAAAGCTGAACAAAAAAAAGAAGAAAAAAAAAAATGCATCTTCCAAAAAAACTTCGACAGCTGTTACAAAAATGTGAGGGCAGTATATTTCAAAAAGCGAACCAAAGGTGGTAAGCCTGATTAATTTAATGTAGGAATTTGAACATCTGTCCATTAGAGAAGCGGCTATCAAGGTAGGATTTTCAAAGTCAACAGCCGCAGGCAAGATCAAAGAATGGAACGAAATGACAAACTATTCTGACAAAGGAGGCGTTCCTGGTACCACCATCCCCAAGGAACACAAGGGTCGAAGATTGATACTTAAGGATGTATACTATCTTTATTTTTGAAATGCTAGCCAATGAACCAACCTTGACTGTCGAAGCTGTCACAGATCAACTTTGCGAAAATTTTAAATTACCCCAAGATCAGTAGTTGATTTTGATAAAGCTTTATTTGCAACAACTCAAAACAGTACTTTCTCGAGTTTCATGAAAAAAAAAGGGTGATACAAGTCCCGAATTATTGATTGCATCATATGAGAGTTATATAAAAGATGACATTATTACCTTAAATAAGAACTCTCAAGAATCAAGAAGGAATTTTCCAAAAGAGAATAGGAAAAGGGCAAAGATCTCGCCTGTTCAGCCTGAAGAAACCGTAGATCAAGATATGTCACCGAAAAAAAGAAATACAACAATCTTCTCCACCTGAAGACGCTATATCTCCTGTACAACAGTATACTCATCTAGATGATGCTTCATCTCCTAGAGTTCAATTAAAACCGCAATCGCAACCAATTCCGCTAACAACGCAGCAGCCATATATACCACAAACTACTACTAATAGTCAAGCTATTACTATTCAACGAAAGCCTCTTGTTGGTGTCATTTATGAACCATCTCTATTAAAAAACATCTTAGAATTTTGTGAATATGCCATCGTACAAGCTTTGCATATTTGAAGACTTCAATTAAAGTTGGGTAGTATTCTGGGGAATATAACATCTGCTGCATTATTATCAAGTATGTACACAAAAAAGTAACACTTTAAAATGTGTGTATTTACCAATTATATATTTTTTTTTCTTTGCGGCTTTACAAAGAGTGATACCACACGATATGAGAATTGATTATATCCCAGCAGCATCAATTCGTAATCGAATGATTTTATTCCAAGGTTGTTATGGAAGCAGATTATATTTTGACGGGTAATATTAATTTATTCCTTATAAAGAGAAAGAAAAAGGTATTATTTCGTAAGTTGATAATACTTGTGTGAGAAGTGTTTTGTCAAGTTTTTTTTGTTAAAAGTAAACAAACCTGCACAAATTTTTTATTATAAACTGCGAATACTTTCACGTGCTCTTTTTATATATAATTACTCTAGTAGTAGTATCACCACTTCCTATATAAAAATACAAATAATATTGATGTTTCCCGAGAGGTACATAGTTAAAGAGATATAAAGATGAAGAAAATAAAAAAAAATTAAAAGGAAAAGTATGTCTAGTTTGTACTACCTTTTTTCTTTTTGCATGATTTGTTTACTTTGCTGTAAAAAAAAAATTACAAGCAAACCAAGCACAGTAACCTTTTCCAAAAATGGTTTATTATAAATATTTCTGCTAAAAATATTGCAGTTATAAAAGTATTAAATTGTAGAACACGTTTGGTGTATGGTATTATCTTGATCGTCTTTTTTTTTTCTTAAGAACTTTAAAGCAACTAAAATTATCAAGGGTTTATCGTTAATGTTTGTAGCACACATTAAAAAAAGAACGCGCAATTACAGGTCCGAAAAAAATAAGGCGTAGGCCTGAAAGCTTTGAAAGTAACCAATAGTCTCTCTTTGAGGATTTCAAGCTCCGTCATGAACCAACTTTTTTTTTCCACTTTTCAGAACCACAATTTGGTTGAAACAATCCTTCTCCCTTATAAATAAGTCTGTAGATAAGCTTGTGCTGCCTCTTCAGGCGATCAAAGACGATCACATCTCTAGGGGAGGGTGTGGTAAGAGAGGTGCCCGGCAGGTGTCCTATGTATGCAAGCTAAGTTGCACAGGTCTGTCTTTTCCCTTCGTATTTAAAATGAAAATGAAAAATAACTTTTATAGCTACTTAATAATTGTGACAGAGTTAATTCCTGGCATACCATTATTTACACCACCTGTGCCAAGTTATGATGTAATTTTTTGGTGCACTTCCAATAATAACAGATTCTTTGCATGTAAAAACGACTATAATATCGTAATATAAATATCACGATGATTAAATAAATCCCTTTTTATCATAGCTGAATAAACCTATTTATTCCATCCTTTTATTTTCCTTTTTTTTTTAACAATCCTTACATTCTTCTTTTTCAAGCCAAAACGCGTCGTTTAATGAGGACATTATTTTACTTTGGTACATCATCATTTATACTACCATATCATAGAGAAGCTCTTTTTGAAATATTTAGACATTTGATTATATAAAAGGTACTTGCTTGTATATGAATTCATTAATTGATATAGTTAAATATGACACTCCTGCTAAAATTTAAAATAGATATTAAAGCTGCAATTCATACATTAAGCTCTACTGGAATGCCTATCAATATAACTAAAATACGCGAACAATTAATAAATTATATTGTAGAATCTTACGACAACACAACTTCATTCTTCGTATGTAAAACAGCATGGCGTAGCAGAATATCAGAAATATCAAATGATTTAAATATTAAACACGTAATTTTTTTTCAGTAAAAATTTTCCAAACCATTCATTTTCTTTTCTTAGGGCACGTTCAACAATTTAAATGAAATCAAGTTATGGAAAAAAAGATGAAAGAATTTGCTCTTAACTGTACCTATGAACAGTAAGTACTGCGCAACATTTCTAAAGATACATACTAACGAGTATTTTTTTTCTAGTCCAGTCCATTCAATGATATTAGACTTAAGCGATATCAACTGGAAAACTAATTTGATACGATTAGCTTGGAGCTAATCTGAGCCGATTAGCTTGGAGCTAATCTGAGCCGATTAGCTTGAAGAAGTGCTTGACCGATGAAGAGATTGACGAAATTGAAAATTTGAAGATGAAACAACTGGTTGAATTACCTCCTAAAGTTAACGAGTATATTGAATCTTTGCAAAAATATACTGATGCTATCTCATTAAAAAGATAATTAACTCAAGAATTGGAGTGCCCTGCTTCTGACTGGATACAAAATACACTTTTTGAGTATTTAAAGTTATTTAAGCACCAACACTTAAAATATGGATGTTCCGAGTGTGGTAGATATGAATATAAGACGAAGGAATTATATGATGGTTTGTTTAAAATGGCGAAGGTACTAAAAGACATGTTGTATAATTTGCATAAAACAGTGTCAAATTTAGTACATGGATTTATTCTTGTTGGGTTTCTCATGTCTGGTAAGTGATGATTTACATAATCTTTACATTTGTCAATATACTAACTGTTAGTGTTGATAAATCTTCCTGTAGAGAACAAGTTCTCGCTGGTTTTATGTGATTCACCAATGAGATATGTTACTCGAATTAATCGTATAGCTCCTTTGTTTTTACCTGAAGAGCCTGATGATATCAACATTAAATTGTTACTAAGCTTAAAAACCGTTTAGATAAAAAACTGTTTTGCAAAGTAATGTGTAAAAGAAGATTCAAAAGAGATGACGGGGCGGAAGCAGACCGAAGCAGTATGCTGAGAGTATGCCATGGTAACTCACCAAGCCTTCTGCGGAAGGGTGCTTTGCTAATATAAAGACTTTTGTGGAAGAGTGCTTTTGTAATCGTCCTTTAAATTTAAGTGTAATAAAAGCTCAAAAAGCAAAGTTCTAAATTAAATAAAGAATAATAAAGTGAGAAAACGCAACTACGTTATAAAGTGACTCAAGAACAACAAGTTTATTATCTTTCTTGAACAGGAGTTGTTTTGTTTAGCTAACTAATCAGATTTATATATGTACACACTTTTTTGTTTTGTTTACATCCGTGGAACTAAACATTTAAGCAGCAAATAAAAGAGAATAATGGCTTAAGTATAAAGGTTATGTTTCAACTTTATAAAATACGAGTTACTATTTTTTTTTTAGCAGTTCTAAAAAAAAATAGTTACAACGCGTCCTTTCTTTTAAAAAAAAATGTTCTACTATAAAAGCCTCTTTTTTTTTACGCTCACAAAACCAAACATAAACTCGATCCTCTGTACCACGTATCGGACCCCACCTTTTTTTTTTATCATTATTTTATTTTTGACAGCTACCAGTACAAAGTAACACCAGTTAAATCCCACCAACAAATGTGTAAAAACTCTAAATACAAAGTATGTTTCATGACAACTTTTTGAACATGGCGCCCATGTCCAACATGGAAACAAAAAAGTTCCTGATGTCAAAATGTTAAAAAGACAAGTAAGTTTTTTTTTAAATGGTTTATTAAAAAATGATCAAAATGAGTACAATAGTTAATAAAGCTCCCAAATGATTTTTCTAATTTAAAAAATTAAAAAAACCTTGGTGACACCGTCAGAGTTTGATAGCATATCAAACTATTATATAAAAAAGAAAATTTTTTTGGAGAACAAAAGAAAGACCTTTGGACTTAGAAGAGACGATGAGGCTTACCCATGGTGGACTTCAAGAACAAAGACTTGACGTTTTGCCAGTTCTTCTTAAGGAGAGAAACGAGGAAGTTGACGGACAACATGATGTTGGCAATCAATTGATCCTCAGTCATCTCAAGATGACCGACAGCGACACCAAGACAGAGAACCTTCTTCAATTGGAACTTGATGGTAGCACGGAGTTCGTTGGCCTTATCAACCAAAGAATCGTTGTGAGAAACGGGGGTAGGGAACTTACCGACCTTGTGGAGACCAGGACCCAAGAGACGAGGAATTTGCTTAATAAGAGCTTCGGAAGCTAAGAAAGCATCGTACTTCTTGGCGAGCTTCTTAATGAGCTTCTTGTTCTTGTTAAGCTTCTTAAGATCCTCAACAGATTGGAACTCCATAGCGGCACCCTTGGCTTGATCACAATGGAAAGCATCACCGAGGACACAGACGGTCATACGGGGACGAGCAACATTGGGGAGCTTGATGGTACCAGAGAAACGCTTATCACGTTGGGGATCGTAGTTCTTTAATCCAATTTGGAGTTCAAGGGTTTCGGTGAACTTTCTGGGCTTTTCAGCAGATTCAGCACGAATCGTGTTGACAATATCTCTGACGGCAGAAGCGCTAACTTTGCTACAAGAACGAAAAAGAATGTGTCAATTTCAAAAAAAAAAAAAACTTTGTGATACAAATAAACTTTATCCATCTGTCAATCCTTCGATTCAATCTACAACATACATACAAAAGTTTGGATATTATGATTCATCTATATTCATCTGGGTATATTATAGATGGATGCATATGGATGTACGCTAATTTGAACCGATGGATGGATGGATGGATACTTTCAAAAATAGTTTACCTCATTATTGATTAAATGAAAATGGAAGGAGGCACAAACAAAATGCACAGACTGTACTTTTATACTGATACGGCGTTTTAATAAAATAATGTACCAATAAATTTTTTATTTTTTTTGAGACGGTTAAATTAGGGGAGTTTTATTTTTTTTCGATGTTTCCATCGTCATCAATGTGAGACTCTATCCATTCTGTTGTTTCTCGCTTTAAAGTCTTTGGATCTACGTCTGGTTCCATATCTGCTTTTACCTTTTTTACCGCCATGCATTATTAATTATTTGTTACACTAACTAAAATAAAATACTTACATCTTGTTCACTTTCAGTGGCATCAGCTTCGTCCCAACCAGGTGCATTCGTAATCAATGTTTCAGCTATAAAAAAAAAAAATTAATCTCCTACATACACCTCTCTTTTTGTTATGTGTAAATATACTTGCGTTGTTTTTTCTTCATATATTGAAAAGCAGTTACAGAAACCCATCTCGATTGAATCGCAGTAATTGCGTGACTGCGACCAACTAGTAAGCTTTGAAAAGCAAATACTTTCATTTTATTATTAATACAAGGGAAATTTATATAAAAGATAGAAGAAGGAAAAAAAAAAAAAAAAAAAAGGCATAACGCGTTTTATTATAATTTTATATTTCCTCGGATTGTTTTGTTCTGAAACAAAAAAAAAAGCATGATTTAATATTTTTTTTTTTAATACTTTTTTTTTTTTAAGATAAAGAAAAATAGGTATGATTTTAAATAAAAAAAAGAAGAGAGAGAGAGAACATAAAAAAAAGTATACAGTCGTTTTTTAGAAAAAAAGATATGTGTTTGAAATAAAGTGTGAGTGTGAGTGTGAAATAGTATTTTAAAGCAAACCCTTCGTTTACAAAAAGTAATCAGGAGTACGTCTAGTTACGTGTGGTTCACCGCGTCTAGGAGCAGGATCAAATTGAAGGAATGTATATTTCATATGTTCATCAATTTCCATAATAGCAGCTTGATTACCACAGCGATAACAGTAATTAGGAGCACTAAAAATAGTGACTACATTACGATCATGACTCCAGTTATACCCTTCCATGACCAACTGATGAGCTCTAGCGACCAACGTAAGTCCATTATTATGGTTAAAAGTTTCTGCAATATCCTGACCGAATGTATAACCAGCACCACGAGGAGAAATACCCCAACCACATCTATCATCAGGATCAGACCATAAGAGATCACACATTGGTCCCTCATGAGGTACCTCTTGTACACGATCTAAAGACTTGACTTGATCTAATGTATCAATAGAAGGAGAAAGACCACCATGCAAACAAAAGATTTGATCTTCAATTAAAGCCGTCAAGGGTAAATAATCAAACAAATCTGTAAACATTTTCCATACATTGGCATTTCCATATTTTCTTAAACATTCATCATAAAAACCATATACTTGAGTAATTTGACGAGATTCATGATTACCACGAAGAATAGTAATACGATCCTTATATCTGACTTTAAGAGCTACCAAAAATGTCACTGTCTCAACAGAATAATAACCTCGGTCAACATAATCTCCCATAAACAAGTAGTTTGTGTCGGGTGAGTTACCACCAATACGGAATAACTCTTGCAAGTCATGAAACTGACCATGAATATCACCTATTTTTTTATTTTATTTTTTAAATGTATATACATAGGGTTAGGGTCCTTCCATCTCGTTTTATATATACACTTTACCACAAACAGTTACAGGACAACGAACAGGTTGAACATTAGACTCTTCAGTAAGGATTTCACGTGCCTTGAATAATAAAGTCAGATGATGTTTCTTTTCAGATGAAGAAATAAAACTTTACCTTATCGCATAATTTTTTAATTTCTGACTCTGGTAATTGTTTACATTCAGAAAGTTGTGCAATCCAAGCATCAACATCAGCAACCGAACTAATGGCAGTCATTATTTAATTTTGTTGTTATATGTAGAAAAAAAAAAAAAGATGATAGATGGAGAGAAAAAAAAAAAGGTATATATAAAGTAAAAAGAAATTAGAAAAAAAAGGTTACTTTTTTTTTCTGTTCTAATATATATATACGTAAAAAAAGAAAAAGATGAGCTTTTTTTTAAGAAGGAAAAAAAAAAAAAAAAAAAAAAAAAAAAAAAAAGTGAAAAAAGTAGCTGGAGAACCAATCCAAAGTAAGAACTTATTTCTCAGATAAGATGACGTCAGCATAAAATTTTAAAAAAAAATTGGTTTACGCGTGAAATATTCGCGCTAATGAAACTTTTCTAAGTTTCCTCGTTAACTTGTATGACTTGTTCCAAAACTAATAAATAAGTGTTGTACTACATACCAATTAATCAGAGTTATTACCCATCGGACACTGGGGAACAGCTTCAAAGAGTAAATTATTATAATGTATTTCTCTAAGATTGCTTTGTACCAAATAGTATGGGTCTTGAGCTACATAATATTTTTATTTAGATAATTTATCTGTACTAAACTCAAACATTGTTTGTAACAAAAACCACATACTAGAATAAAGAGATCATGTCAGAGTAAGAGTAGACGGCATTCTTGCGTAGATAAATGAGCCGTGTTCGTACTAAACCTTGGTATCAATAAAAACCTCTTAAAAAACATTTCATGAGGAAAAAAAATAGCACAAGAGGAAAAGATAACCAAAGGGTAGCTGTCACCAAAAACTATAAAACATTACTAGAACCAAGCAGAGCAAGGATTTTAACAGGCCTTTAATAAAGGTAACCTATTGTAAGATTGATTTATTATAAATAAGGATATATAGACTATAAATATCAATAGTAACAACATAATATTGATATACTTTCATTACTCTTGAGTTTAGCTGTACAATCGATTTTTTTTTACTTTTTTTTTTTTTTTTTTTTTTTTGTAATTTTCTAGATCCTTCGCTATTTTACTCTGTTCTACTTTAATATTTACCAATATATAGCTCAAAAAGAGGGCTCAGTAATGGTCGTTAAATGTGTGTAAGAAAGGTTCGACACAATAGTACTTCAGTTAAAATTTTGGGCTGCCAACATTTCATTCAGTAAAGCGCATGCCGTCTATCGCCAGTAAAGAAAAAATGCATACGGTAATATCGGAATATGATCTGGCTACTTCCTCTAGGCTGATAAAATGGTTGGTAATCTATTTAACCATTTTTCTGTACACTTGTTCTACACAAGAAAGTTCAAAATAAAACGCTGCAACATTTTTACTAACCGCCTGCTTAACTTTTATCTTTTGAATGATGCAATCTTCTTTAAACTTGGTACTTTTACTAAGAACATCATTAAGCTATTTATGATTATATTTAAAGTAAAAGATTTGACAAAAAAAAAAAAAAAAAAAAAGAAAAAAAAAGATGTGGAAACTTTTGAAAAATGAACAGAATGGATGGATGCCGCTATTTCACTTCAACCACCCTACGATTACTTCAACTTTGCGGAAATTTGCCATAAGGATAGTACCTTAACAAGCACGCAGTACTTGACCTTAATTAATAAAGAATTATGCTTTGTTTCCAAAAAGCACAAGTCTTTATTACAAAACGCTATTACAGTATTCCAGGTAATAATAAATGCTATTTAAAGGGCCAAGTGTTACTGATATTTCGTTCACTAAAGTCCCGCACCAACTCAACTACCAATTTCTATGAATACTATCACAACTATTGGAGACACCGGTATGAAGAGAATAATTTAATCAATCTTCAAAAACGAACCAGAGAGGGTTTAGATGAAACTACATCTAATGTTGTTGGTTTCATGGTCGCGACAGCAAAACGGGTATGTTTATAACTGTTAGAATAGATTTTAATATTTATTAGCGTTTCGTTTTGTATAGTTTCGCTCCTCTTCCTCCTTTGTTAACTATGAGGGTGTTGCTAGTTCCTCCTCCACTAATCATGCTGTTGATCTTGAGGGTTCTGATAGCTTCTCTTCCGTCAGTTCCGCTGGTCACGAGGGCGCCGTTGGCTCCTCCCCCGTTAGTCCCTCCTCCTCCGTCAGTTCCACCATTTCGGAAGTACTAGATATTTACGCAAAGTAAGTATTACATTTGTTGTTAAACCCATAGCTGTTTATTAAAAAAAAAAATAGGATGACTGGTTTATCTGCCCTCGACCTGGATGATAAAGGTGTAAAAATCATGCTAGGGCCCGAAACTTTAAAGGAACTGGTTGATGAAACCTCTACTACTAATATTACTTTTGCTGATATCGCCATGTCCTTGCTTTCTGCCTTGAAATTCCTCCCTCCTAGCCCATCCCTCTTGAGAAAGATGCTCCGAAACCACGACTATCTCACTGAGGATCTTGGTTTAGTTACTCACGCTGAAGTCAACTTTATCGTAACAGTTTCTGTGCACTTTTAAGCCCTTTCTCTGTCTTATTATTTTTTGTAAATAGCCTCGATTGTATCCAAAGTCCTAGGAATCCGCTTTTGTTTAAAAACTTGGAACGAATTGCTGCTATTAAATCTATCATTTTCCTTGTTGATAAATTGTTTCTTGCTGTGAATGATGTGATTTTCTTCAAGTGGTATGTATCCTCTTGATTGAATAGTTTGAAATTCACTAATATGTTAAATTAGGCTAGAGGTTGAAAGCATTATGACTAGTACTACCAAGTGGGATGGCATTGGTTTTGTTGTAAATGAAGACACGAACCTTGCAAGAGTAATATCCGAGTTTTCTGATGGTATTGTTCATAACAATACAGAAAAAAAAAAGGGGGGGGGGCTAAATGATGAGAAGGAACTTATTTCTGGTGCTTCCAAGATCATTCAATATTACCAAGAAAAGTACGACGTTAACGTCCCATGCTTTTTTCTTAGATTATTTAGTATGTATATGGATATTAAATGATTATTTTTTTAAAAAGAAAATAAAAGAAAAGGAAAGAGACGTACTTTTTCATACAATCGTTTATTCATGAAAAAAAAAAAAAAAAAAAAAAAAAAAAACTTGCATGAATCAAGTTCGAGTACCTTGATTTATCACAAATAAAGTGACCTACATTTTTCCTTTTGTTTTTTATGTTTGTACACACTAGTATGAATTATCTTAACGAAACTATCGTGCTTAAAAAGTACTTCTTTTCAAAAGTACGCGAATGTACTCTACTCGACTGTTATATACTACGGCTACTTCTGCGACTTCTATACCATTTCAAAAAGTATGTTATATTTACGAGGAATAAGTTTTATCAAAGGGACAATTAAGTACAGAAATGTCAGATTTACTAGCTTTATCTACTTTTTTTTTTACCAAACAATCACCTACGTTATATGATCATTCTTTCCCTGAACACTCTACCATCATATGTCTTTACATACCACATTGTCAAGGATCTTGCAGAATATACAACGTATTTTTTTTTTAATTTTTGGAGCAGAGACGTTAACGCTTCTACTAACATTAGGCATATGTTGCGCAAATACAGTCGCGGCTCTATTTAAGGATGGTCGAAATTCTCTGGAAATCCACCCTTAAATCGACTTTTAGCGATGATAGTGGAGAAATGTACCCACTATTGTATCTCCTTTTCCTTTTCTTATAAATAAATAACCCCTTAAAAAAAACAAAAAACAAACAAAAAACAAAAGACTTTTCATAATACTTTTTTTTTTATAAAGTGGTCTCTTTCATTTTCTTGTATTGGTTATATACTACATTGGGGTCTACAATCTGATCCCTATGAATAACTTCTTGTTGTCTATTATCATCAGAGTTTTCGGCAGTAATATTATTTCGAACATAGCTATTTAATTGGCGTTGAACCTCTTTACAATCATGTCCTTCCCTTAATTTCTGTCTAATAAACTCTTTTGTGGCCTTTGAAACCGGTAACAAACAAAAATCTTCTTTCGTTCCAACCGCATGATTATGCTGGTTTTTAAAAGTGAACACAACGTTATCTGGATCTTTTTTATAGCAAGTAATTCTCATACCAGCAGGACACCCAATCTTTTTTGACGCCTTTTGACGTGGCCTCTTTTTAGAAGTAATCATCTTTCTAGGTCCAGTTATTTCCTTTTCACCAGCTCGATGACAAAAATATGTCTTGTACCAAGAATGCAAGGTAATTCTTTTTCTTTTGACAGGTTCTGTTCTTGTTTCCGGATCTGTTGATTGATAGAACTTTCCTGCAATCCACACCACCGCATATTTATCTGGAAAAGTCTCTATCACTTGGTCCATTTGATCAAGAGGGACTTTAATTTCGTCAGGAATAGGAATATATGGTTTGATTTCAGGAGTTGATAACGTCATTTTTTTTATTGTTGGATAATTATTTTTGTTAACTAAAGAAAAAAAGGGCAGAAGTTTTTTTTTTTTTTTTTTTTCATTCTCTTTTTAAGTGGCGAGGGTGTAAGTGTCCGGGACACTACTTCCACAGTAGCAAAAAAAAAAATAAAAAAAAATGGTGACATAAGCTTTTTTTTTTAAAAAAAAAATTAGCCAATGGAATTTATTAAAACCTGAAATCTGAAAGTAACTTGAGTGTCCCTATTGTCATTACTTTTTTTCTCTTAATAAACTATATTTTATCTACCTTATTTCCTTTATATTTTCAGAGAAAAATAATGAAACACGAAGTATAGTATGAATACTAAACATAAAAAACAGTTTTAAATATTTTATGGTGTGTATAAGTAATATAAAATAACAATTATCAATTAAACAACTCTAATGTTTTAATTTTATTTAATATTTCTCGGATCAGGGTACTTGATCCAAGACGCCCTATGTACACACCGCGGTGGTCCGAATGATTTGTGCCATGGCTCCTAAGAAAACCGTTTCTCTTTCGATCGTCAATTATTCTTGCCAAGTTTTCCATCAACGCCTTTCCCATTAACGTGACCTCAAACAGAGGAAGGAAATCCAATCTAATGTTTTTTGGCTTACCCGGGAAAGGAAGCTTCTTGATGCGGGTGATTCTGGTGACGGTCTTACCAGCAGGAACATTCATTATCAAAAGATCGAGGTTCAGACCTAATAAAAAAAATAAAAATACGTCAATAAAAGAACATGATAAAAATAATTGTATCATGCGTGCTACTTACCATCATTAAGAAACCAATTGTATACAATTAGTTTCTTATTTATGAGGGTTGACCTCGACAAGACCGCAAAGCATATCTCTTATTGTTTTTGGTAACTTTACCATACCATCATCGAGGTATTTATCATCAATTACCAACACATCATGCTTACTGACTTCGGTACACCCAACTTCATCAGTGATTTTTTTTTAAAAGGATGTCTACTTTTGCACCTATTACTTTTCTTTCTCTTCTTTCTTTGAACTCCAGAGATCTACCTTCGTTTCAGCCAAGGATAGAAGAGACACTCGTACGCTCACCCAGCTTGGCTTTTACCTTGTTTTTTTTTTTTTTGAAAGCTCGATATACAAATGTCCAAAGAGTATGGAGCAAATCATCTTCGGAAAAATCATTTGTATTCAACAGTTCGCCCTCTTCAAATAAATCAGCAGCATTCGTAATTGATTTTTTTTTTATCAAAAGAATCAATAAACTTTAACTTTTGATCCGAAGCAGATTCGTAGTAATCTGCAACTGTTAAGGTATTGTTGTCGTAAAGATTGATACGATTTTGTATCTCGTCTTGTAAATCAGGAAGTTCGACGGAGTTGTAGGTTCTTACTTCATCAGTTTTTTCGGGAGAACAATAATTGGTCCAGATAGGATGTGCCAAGTCAACAATATAAGACAGACAGGGATGCTCGAAAGTACTATCGTTAATTGCTTGCATTACGATGTCTTCTATAAATCTCCCACTTTTCAACCTCCATTTCTTCTCAACCGGTAAATTCTCTAAGTAAGTAATTGCACTTTTTTTTATCATCAACACTGATAGAATTGTTATGTGCTTGTTGTTGTGCTTGCTGATATAGAAGACGTCTTTTTTTTTGGCCTTCAATTCGTCGGAGATCAAGGTTTGCCAGTTATTAGCGTCACCGGAATCATTTTTTATACGAAAGTTTAAACTTGAAGCCACTTCCTTAAACCGACGTTTCCATGTCCCTTTGAACACGTTCAGATACGTGCCACAGTAACTGTTGATTATTGTCTCCTTTTCCGCGTTCAGGAACAGATACCAATCTACTTCATTATCTTCACTGACAGTTGCTTGGAGTGCAGTTATTATGGCTATATAAATTGAGATAAAAAACAAGTTAGTAAGAAAACAGCGTGTCAAATCGAAATACGGTTCACTTACACTCAACGTAATTAATATCTTGCGACATATTAAACACAAGAGAGGGTATCAATAGTAAATAAAATAAAGAATACTACTCTTTACAAAAAAAAAAAAAAAAAAAAAGTATGAGTTCTGTAATAAAGCGAATCAATAGAGTTTAGGTTAATTCTTGGCACACTACCATTTACACCACCAGTGCCAATTTAGGGAAATTGCTGGTACACCACCATATCACAGGGAGGGTCCTTTTGAAATGTTTAAATATTTGATTATATAAAAAGTACTTGCTTGTATATGAATACATTGTTAAAAAGGAAAATAAAAGGATGGAATAAATAGGTTAATTTAATCATGATAAAATGGAGCTTATTTAATCATCGTGAGAAAGAAAATTGCAATATAAATATCACGATATGTAAAAAACTTGTTATTGTAAATGGTACTGCACCAAAGAGAAGAAAAAATGAGATTCGGATGACAAAGATAAAAAACGTTTTGTCAGGCGCGTAAACGCGTTTCACTTTTTTTTTTAAAAAAAAGACTGTCGTTGCACAAACAGTGTTCCCTTTGAGGTATAGTCTTACATCGTACTTGGCAATAGATTAAAAGAATTGGACTTCTTGCCATATTGATTCTATGTCATATACAGTTTCTTTGGGTTCATACTGCAGAAGGTCAATGTCAGCGCCATCTACCGTTCTCAGTTTGTCGCGTAAAAGTGCACAATCTGTTTTATAAGAAAAAGCTTTTGATTTCATTGGAGAAAAAATGAGATCTTTCTGCAAAGGAAACACCCCATTGTTAACGACGAATAATAATCCATGATGAGCTGGGGAACAATTCCTTTGTACAGCCATCTTAACAACAGGCGTAAAAGTATTTCAAGTTTATTTTCCTTAACATAACACTCATACCTCAAAAACTCTCATTCATGCTCTTCCATTATTCCCTCTGGTAGTAGAGTTCGAAAGCCAGAACCCTGTAAAGGTTATGGCGATAACACATGTCCCTATAAAATTGATAGGATTAAATGCGCACAATCAAAATGCTTAACACGTAACCGTACGGAAAACTGTAATGGCATTTGGGGCAAAAATACATATAATTAAGAGTAAAAAAATTCTTTATTTGAGCTAGTTAAAAGTCTCTCTTAGTTTCAAAGTAACGCGCTTTTATTTGTAGGGATAGCCACGAGAAGGTAGAGACTATCTATTTCCAATCCCCAGATCCCAAGTTGCCTCTCCCAGTTCTCATGCCATATTGTCTTCTACAAGCATCTGATCCGAACTTCAAAGAGCCTCTGTCACGCAGCCGCCGCAACACACTTGAGACAACACGCTTGAGACAACACAAGCATACTGCAACAGGTTCTATTTAACATTAGAATTGAAAGAATGCAGAAAGAAAAAGAAGTTTATTGAGAAGTTACGCATTTCGTCGTTAATTTTTTTTAAAGGTCACAAAATGACGTAAACAAATCACCTGGGAAAACAGTTTTTTTTTTCTAAAAATCAAAAAAGGTATAATAGAGCAGATCGCGCCATCCCTTTTTATTAACATACCTGCAACAGAAATTCGAAATGAACTCGTTATCAAACCAACCACCTGGTGGCTTTAATAAAGAGAAGCTACAAGGTCTTGTACAGGTAAAAAAATAAAAAAGTAACAACAGATGAAAAATAATCATCAAACCTAACGCACACACCCCTTTACAAAAGCGCGTACGATTCCTCCAATCGCAAGGCGCTAAAGAAGACAACAATCCTGAATACGCTCAAATAATGAATTTCTTAAAAAGCTTACAAAAGCAACAGCAATCGCGTCCTAATGTTAATACTACTGAACAATCGCCATCTATTGTAACGTTGGTCCCACCATCAGCAGGTAATTTAATATATACAAATGTGGTTTTTTTTTTTTTTTTTTTTTTTTTTTTTTTTTTTTTTTTTTTTTTTTATAATCCGTTAAAATAATAATAAAAATCTCACTCTTTCTTCTTCTTTTTTTTTTTCTTTTAGACATGCCATCAGCTTTTTCTCAAGCTCAATTAGCTGCATTAAAGTACCAAATCCTCGCCTACAAACTAATTTCCAAAAACTTAGTTTTACCACCTAATCTTCAACAAGCAGTTTTATCACCTAATTCCGCACCTTTAGATTCACCTAGTCAATTACCCGTGACACCTACTACTACCACCCCCTCCGTTGTCGTACCTTCCGTCAACACCACAACCGCTACACCGCCTTCATTAGAACCTAAACCACAAGTTCAAAAGGTCATTTACAATGCTTACGCATCCCCCTACGACCTTTTAAAAAAACCCGTTAGTTCATTCACGCATGCCTCCCGTCAACAGCGATTACTTATTCCTAGTATTACACCTAGTGGTGCGGACCCATACACCATCATCTCCGAACGAGAGCGTCGTATCCTAGGTCGTATCCAATACCGTATTAACCAACTAGAAAAATTACCGAGTAATTTAAACCAACAAAACGTTAAACTAAAAGCCATTGTTGAATTAAAATCATTACGTTTATTGGGTAAACAACGTCAAATGCGTCAAGAGATCATGAACGGTATGAACCGCTCAACAACACTTGCATCCTCTGCCGATAGATTAGCCTACCGTCGTATGAAAAAGCAATCCTTACGTGAAGCCCGTATGACCGAAAAGATCGAACGCCAACAACGTACAGACCGTGAACACCGTGAAAAGCAAAAGCATTTAGATTACTTACAAACTATCTGTGACCATGGTCGTGGTTTAACTCACTCTCAATTAACTCACAGACAACGTCAAAATAAATTAGGTAGAGCTGTGCTTCAGTACCACCAACACATTGAAAAGGAAGAGCAAAAGAGAGCCGAACGTATCTCCAAGGAACGTATTCGTGCTTTAAAGAACGATGATGAAGAGGCTTACATGAAATTAATTGATGAAGCTAAGGATACGCGTTTAACCCAACTTTTAAAACAAACTGGCTCCTTCTTGGATTCTTTAACAAAAGCTGTCTTTGAGCAACAAAATGATTCCATTTATAAACATGAGGCTAAACCTATACAATTAGAGGATGATGATGATGATAATATGGCTGCTGATGATCCTGATTCAAAGAATGATTATTTCCAAGTCACACATCGTATTAAAGAAGAAGTATGTCAACCCGATATGTTGATTGGTGGTAAATTAAAGGATTATCAAATTAAGGGGTTGCAGTGGATGGTTTCTCTGTACAACAATCATTTGAATGGTATCTTGGCAGATGAGATGGGTTTAGGTAAAACTATTCAAACCATTAGTTTAATTACCTACATTATCGAAAGAAAGAGACAAAACGGGCCTTTCCTTATCATTGTTCCCTTGTCGTAAGTAGATTTATATATTGAACGTGATATATTTTACTTATTTTAATTCTTGTAGTACCCTCACCAATTGGACTCTGGAATTCGAAAAATGGGCTCCTTCTGTAAAGACAATTATCTACAAGGGTCCACCTAATGCACGTAAAGAGCTTCAAAACGAGATCCGTTACAACGATTTCCAAGTCCTCTTGACCACATTTGAATATATTATCAAGGACCGACCTGTTCTCAGTAAGGTCAAATGGTTACATATGATTGTGGATGAAGGTCATCGTATGAAGAACACCAACTCCAAACTCACTATCGTTTTACGTCAGTACTACCATACACGTTACAGATTGATTTTAACTGGTACCCCTCTTCAAAATAATTTACCTGAACTTTGGGCATTATTAAATTTTGTTCTTCCCAAGATCTTTAAAAGTGTCAAGAGTTTTGAAGAATGGTTTAATACACCATTTAATACGCAAGGCGTAGCAGACAAGATTGGATTAAATGAAGAAGAACAATTGTTGATCATCAAACGTCTTCATAAAGTATTGAGACCTTTCTTGTTGCGTAGATTAAAGCGTGATGTTGAATCTGAATTACCTGATAAAGTCGAACGTGTCATTCGATGTAAATTATCTTCTTTACAAACTCACTTGTATACCCAAATGAAACGTAACGGTACCTTGTATACTTCTGAAATCGTGAAAGGAAAGTCTGGTGTCAAGGGGTTAAACAATACCATTATGCAATTGAGAAAGATTTGTAATCATCCATTTGTATTTGAAGAAGTAGAGTCTTTAGTGAACCCAAGTGGTATGTCCAACGATTTATTGTATCGTACATCTGGCAAATTTGAATTATTGGATCGTATGTTACCAAAGCTTCAACAAACAGGTCATCGTGTCTTGATTTTCTTTCAAATGACGCAAGTGATGAGTATCATGGAAGATTTCTTAAACTACAAAGGATTTAGTTATTTGCGATTAGACGGTTCAACCAAAGCAGATGACAGATCAGAACTCTTGCGATTATTTAACGCACCTGATTCGCCTTACTTTATCTTTTTATTATCTACGCGTGCTGGTGGTCTTGGTTTAAATTTACAAACTGCTGATACCGTTATTATCTTTGATTCAGATTGGAACCCCCATCAAGATTTACAAGCTCAAGATCGTGCGCATCGTATCGGTCAAACCAAAGAAGTTCGTATCTTTAGATTGATCTCTACAAACTCTGTAGAAGAATCCATCTTGGCAAGAGCTAATTTCAAATTGGATATTGATGGTAAAGTCATTCAAGCTGGTAAATTTGATAATCGTAGTACAGAAGAAGATCGTGAAGCATTTTTACGTTCTTTATTGGAAGATAAGGCAGATGAAGAAAATGAGGCTGAAGATGATGATATTGATGACGAGGAATTAAATGAGATATTACAACGTAATGAAACTGATATTCCTGTCTTCCATCGTATTGATGATGAACGTGAAGAACATGATTCACGTACTTGGCAAGCGATGGGTCGTCGTGGTAAACCAGAAAGATTAATCACAGAAGGTGAATTACCTTCAATTTACTTGCAAGATGATCCTATTTTGGAAGAGGAAGATGACCCATTAGCTTTTGGACGTGGACAACGTGCAACAGGTTCAGTACGATATGATGATGGTTTAACTGAAGAACAATGGTTAACTGCTTTAGAAGATGAAGATATTGATTTAGATGAATTAATTGAAAAGAAGGAAAGAAGAAAACAAAAGAGAATGGCTAGAATGTTTGGTGAACCTGAACCTGCTGTTGTTGAAGAAACAAGACGTGTGGGTCGTCGTAGACGTGAAGAAAGTGTACCTGAGGATAATGCGAATAAAAAGAGAGGAAGACCAAAGAAGGGTGAACCAGAGTCTAAGCGTAAGCGTGGAAAATCAGAAGCAGAACCAAGTAAACCAGATACAGTTCCTCCTAACGTAAGAGAGCATATGTCCAGGATATTCAAAGAATGTTATAAAGCAGTAGAAGAAGCGGTTGAAGAAGACGAAGAGTAATTTTATTATTATTATATATAATTGTATACGTGTTAAAATGAATCGTATGACTTATTATTATTATTATTATTATTAGATCGTACCGCAGTAGAAGTGAATTGTTTATGGATCTTGTTAGTAAACGTGATTACCCATTGTATTACACCATGATCAAAACACCGATATCAATGAACATGATTAAGAAGAGAATGAATTCAACTTATTATAGAACTATTGCTCATTTTAGAGATGATTTTCATCTTATGTTTAATAACGCAAGGACGTTTAACGAAGAAGGTTCATTTGTATACGAAGATGCTAACGAAATGCAGGTAAGCCCCTTCTTTTTTTTTTTTTGTGCTATATAAATACACACGCTAAAAAACAATACTTAAAATTTGTAGAAAATATTTGATGCCAAGTTAGAGGAACTTTGTCCTGGCGGTGTGCTTACTTTAACTAAACCTAATCATAATACAAACCAAAGAGGAGGTTATTATGAAAATTAAATAAAAGCCTTTACTAGTACAAACAGTAATGACACTATCGGATGACAGATCATCATTTTCTCACCTATAAAAAAAAAAGATCGACAAAAAAGGATCGACATTCGTTGATTGGTTAATCTTACCCGGCCTAACCCCAACCCCCTCCTTATATATAATTTTTTTTTTTCTTTTTCTTTTTTTTTTTTCCTTTTTCTTTTTAAAACACACACACACACACACACACACATACATACAAATGTCTTCATTACCATCACCACCACCTTCACCACTTGATCGTCGACGACATCGTAGAGGAGATAGTTTCGCACTACTACAAACTATTATTAAAGAAGAACAAAAACTAGAACAAAAAGAAGACTTGATAAAATCAAAATTAATTCGATTTAGTTGTCCTCCAAAACTTGTCGATAACTCTATAGAAATTATACCACGAAAAAGTTTATCACACCATTCTGTAAGGTTTACAACTGAACCACCAAAAGTATATCACTATACTGTTTAAAGATATATATATATACCCCACACTACATACAAAAAAAAAAAAAAAAAAAAAAAAAAGGAAAAAAAAAATTTATTGCGCAGCCCTCTTCTCTTCTTGAGCAAAAACGGGCTATTGTTTACCATTGGTTGAATGCTTGGGTCGTACCGTTTTATATATTTACATACAAAAAGCTCTTTTTACGCGTATTGTCATCTTTTTTTTTTTTTTTACTCCCTGCTGCATGTAGTTAGGGTAGGAAAAAAAAAACTTTTTTTACTCCCCCGATTTACACACACACACACTTTTTCATACTATACTACACTATACTTTAGATCATTTTGTTACTACACTACACTTTAGATCATTTTGTTACTACACTTTATTTATTTATTTTATAATTCATCAAGATAATCTCTAAATAAATCTTCTCTTTTATCTTTATCTTCAATAGCATGATACACATCATACTTTTCCAATAACTTTTTAGCGTCTCTCCACCGAATTCCCTTTTGAATTTCTTTTACATGTCTCAACAAGTTTTTATAATCTTCTATTGGGTTCTTCTTATTTAAATTGTTTCTAATATGTTCTTTAAATAATGCTTCCTTTTCTCTTGTCACTGATAATGCTTTAAATCGTGGATCATTTTTGAATTTACGTCGAAAATCGTCCCAGTACATTTTAGTTGTTACTTTACTCTCTAATAATTCCTTGAATTCGTTCTCTGGTTTCTTGGTATTTTGACTCTTTTCTTTTTTGATTTGCTCTCCTAATTCGTGACAATACTTGTTGAATAAATTCTTTTGCTTATTATGTGGTACCACTAAGTAAAATAAGTAATCTCTTCTCCTAATAAATCATAATAACTTACATGAAAATCTCGGATCAAGCATCAATTTAGGTAATTCTACTGAATATACTGCAAATGGTGAAATATTATTTTCTTTCAACAATTGATAAAACTTTTCAATGCATTCTTGTTCAGATAATTCAGGTTTCTTTTCTACTTGTTTTATTTCCTCTTCCTTTTGTGCTTCTTCCTGTACTTCTTCTTCTTCTTCTTCTCGATCCATACCAACTTCTTCTTCTGCCATTTGCTGCAACTGCCACATGATATCCTCTTCAGTCATTCTAAAATTAAAATTTAAAATGAATGCCTAAATAAAGAAATCTTTGCATATACATACTCTGTAGCTTCGACATCTTCAGCATTATCAACTGCTTGGTCCAGTTTAATACGCTTTACTTCTTGTCTAGCCTGTTCTTTTTCTTCTTCAAGCACTCTCTTTTTATTTTCCTCTTCTTCCTCTAAAGCTTTCTTTGCTTCTTCCTCTTCTTCTAAAGCTTTTTGCTTTTCTTCTTCTTCTTTTTTTAATTTTTCTTCTTCTTCTAATTTCTTCAACTCTTGCATGGCTTCTTTTAATTCTTCAGGTTGTTCCCAAACTGACGTCTTGCTGTCGCGATCATAATAAAACTCGTATCCATCATGAGTTAATACAAATAACCAGTTGGTACCAGGAACTTTCTTTCTATTTTAAAGAAAATAAGTATAATTACACGTATATGTATATATATATATTACTTTATTTGTTTCTTCTTCTTTGGTGGTAATGCCGGTGGTAACGAAGTCATCATTGGATAAACCCATGAACTTTGATTAGTGATGGTGTTAAACCAGTAAGGTTGTCCTGTAGGTGTATAGTTTTCTACCCATCCTAAAGGTAATGCAGGTACTGATCCGTATGCATTATAAACTGGCACTTGTCCCAGTACTGGATTCATGTTTATTATTTTTAAAAGAAAGCAATGAACCTTTTTTTTTAAAAAAAAAAATTCCAGACTGTTTTTGGGTTTAAAATTTTATTTCACATCAAGTGCTTCCACCTTCATGCTGACCGGCATAGGTCTTTTTTTTTCTTTTTTTTACGGCCCGGGTTTTTCTTCGTTGTATTGAAGAAACACTAGTTATTTGCTTTAAGAAAATGCAAACAAGTAAAAACAAATAGCAACTAGTCATATAACAGCTATGTTACATACTTCTTTTTTTTCTAAACCGTTTTAAACACGTTCAATAGAATAAAAAATTCTTACCGTTTTTATTTATTAATTAAATCCAAGAGATGTCGCTTCTTTGGTTTGAGTCTCATTAATCTACAAGGACGTCGAGACGATTATTTTTATAAATAATATAGTACTTATAAAAAAAAAATTAGTAAGTTCATTAGAAAGGTTGCTCTAAAAACAGATTGTAGCAGCCTCGTTTTAGTACGTATGATGTATATCCTAAAGGGTGTCAATCTTGAGGGCTCCGTTACACACCTTATAAGGTCCTCCTAAAATTTTGTTATCTCTTACATAGCAGAAAACCTGTGCATATAATGCAACTGATGGTACAATGATTTAGTAAAGAATTGCAACATTACTTTGTAAATAATTCACATGACCTATCTTTTTTGGTAATTGACATTTGGTATCACATAATATATACAATTTTTTAAAAAAAAAACTGTGAATATAATTGTAACCAAACGCCGTTTATTTTCAGAACTTGCTATAGTTCATATAATATGTGGTCTTCCGGGATTAACAACAATTGGAATCAGCCCCGCTTAATAATGCGGTGGTTTATCCCCCTTTTTTTTTGAAGCAAGATCGCCGGAATCCTTATGGTGCATAATTGACAAAAAAAAAAATATAAATGTCAAACTCCATCTTGATGGAAACAAATTGTCAATTTTGGGCAAATCGTTGCTATATAATGTTGTCAGAACCTATTCTTGACTCTATTGATGAATATTCTTTGGATAAGTTAGTTGCGTTGGCTTACTGCCTAGTATTAGCGAATACTTTAAAAATGGACACCTTATTCGAAAATTGACATTTAAAAGCGAGTTCGAAGGTGAAGTGGATATTTTTCGACGTACACCAAACACACCGACTAAAAAGAAAGAAATCCCGCTAAGGTTAAGCCGATGCGAGTTTTTACTTTTACTAAAGTATTTACCCAATATTGAAGAAATTGATTTGACAGAGAGTGGCAGCTTTACATATTATATTTATTTTTTATTTTTTGCAAAGTTACAACATATAAAAAGAATTACAGCCTTGCCATTTGAATCTTTTTACGGGGTCAGTGACTATCATGAGTATCTTTCTACTTGTTTCAGATTTTGTGGCACGTTAACAAGCCTTTATTTGGAGTACACAGAAGATACCATGGACTATACCTGTAGCGGTGTGGGTATTCTTGATATGATCAGTCAATTCAAAAATTTAAAACAGCTTGTATTCTATAATAATTATAGTGACAACTCGATAACGTTTCGAATTCAAGAACGTTGTCCTCAATTGACAGACTTGGTATGTACAAGTGATCTTAATTGTTCCCAGAGAGTTGTACAAGAATGGTTGGAGCTAAGAGTCGAGCCCAATGTAAAATTAAATAAAAGTTTACGACGACTAAATCTTAATTTGCCGTCACTACCAATTTATTATACCAGGTATCTTACGAGCTATCTTGCAAATATGTTACATACCGTAAATATTCAGGCTACGTTGGGACTATATGATTTGATAGAAGACGTTGGAACGGAAGACACTCTGATGCTTATGGAAAAACTAGGAAAGTTGAATAATGTTTGTATATCTTTTATGAAAAATCACAAGTTCCCAACACTTTTAACCCATAAACTAAAAATGTCGAAATGCTTTCAAGTTGTTAATGCTTTTAAAGGAAATAAGAAGGCTCTATGTACTGTAAAATTTTGTGGAACCAGTCCCCCCCAAGATTATTTCGAGTATAGTTTATCAGATAAGCAACTGATTTTGACGTATGGTTTGGACGACGTAGATTATTATGGACTGGAAAACGAAATAGAGGATGCAGATTATTATAGAAGACGCGGTTATGGTAGTATTTATGGGACTTATGAATCCTTACCAGAATTCCCTTTACCCACTATCTCTATTTCAACTATTGGACCTGAAATCATCGATCGCTTAGAATTAGATTTAAACAAAGTAGCAGATGATTTTATAATGAAGTTTTTGAAATATGTATTTATAAACTGTATAAATCTTCAATATTTTAAAGTGACAGGCTGCTTGCAGATACAAGGGTGCCCAAACCAAAGGAAAAATGGATTGGATGGTATTCAGAATAATTTGAAGATGGTGCATTTTCTTAGTAGTGCACCAGCCAACAACTTATTCAAAACGATCTCTACTTATCTCCCTGATATCGAAGTCTTAGTTTTAGGAAGTCGCGGTAGATTTAACTCGAACTTGGATTTAACACCATTCAAATGCTTCAAAAAATGCTATATTGTCGTTCAACAGACTTCTAATGACAAGTGTGAGGCATTAAACATCAAGTTTAAATACACGGATGGAAAAAAACAATGGTATTATTACGATGGCACAGTAAAAAAGGCTTTAGTTAGACAAGATATACGAAGCACTATTTATCTTTGTCGATCTCTTACTTTTACCTGTAAAAAGGATACTGAATTCAATGTTTGCTTTGGAACTGACAAAAGTCTTTTAAATTTTGATATTGATAAGCCTCATGTTAGCTGTTACTGTATCGCCATGGACCTTATAACATTAAAGAATAAATAAAACTTGGGTTGGATCAAAAAGTTTTTATTGAACTATTTTAAAATCCGAAAAAAAATCAGTACTACCATCTGCGTTAGATTTAAAGATATAATCATGCTTAAATTCACACCCTTCCGCTTCAAGTTTAGATTTCTTGTTGGCTGTGAGTTGAGAATCACCCGAACCACCAGAGAAACCACCAATAGTTCTATCAGAGGCGATGATACGATGACATGCAACAGGTAAAGGACAGAAAGGGTTTAATTTTAAGGCCTGACCAACTGCGCGAGGAGCAGATTTAAGTGCGTCGCTCAAGATTTTGTATGAAGTAACGTGACCTGTTGGGATTTGACGAACAGCATCATATACTCTGTATTGAAAAGGAGTTACTTTTTTCCCTGTCTTGAAGTTGACGTATTCATTTCTTTCAAGTAAAGTGGTAGGATATTTAATAACAGCTAACAGCAACAACAACAAAAAGAATGTTTAAATCGAGTTAAAAGTTACAGATATAAAAAAAAGAGAGATAATTACTTGTTACGTCGCTATCTTTTGATTTAAAAGTTTGAACAACCTTAGTAGATTTTATTTTGTAAGGTAAAGGGTCAGGAATAACTTGAGCAGCTCTACGGAGAGAACTGTTTGAACGTAAGTGAGGCATAAAAATAAAAATAAAAAAGGAGAAGAGTCAAAACTGGATTGACGTTCCCCTTTAAGCCATGAGAATTTTTATTTGCGCAGCAAAAAAAGCGAGTCTTAAAGTGACGGCTGATAAAACACAAACCAGCTCTTTGTATGTATCCCTATAGGATCAAAGACATGTTCTCCTTTTTTTCTTTAAGGGCAAAGTCATGTTGAAAAGTAACTCGATTTTATCATGTATATAATAACCAAGTGCGCCATACTTATACGTTAAAATTCCTATTAGGGACTACATATCGTCCTAGTAAATGTAGCTTGCCAAAAATAAAATAAAAAATACAAGTTAAAACCAGAACCTTCTGCGATAGCCGGTATCGCTGATCAGGTCGTTAGCTATTTTATCTTTGCATAAAATGGGTTATAACAGGTATATGATTATGAAAAGAAAGATTATATGACATTACAAGTGCGGTAAAAATGGTTTTTTTACTCGTTTAAATTTATAATAAAATGGTGCTTCTCTTGTAGTTATCTCTCTTATAAATATACTCTAATTTCTTTGCTTATAAAAACATACCGATTTTTTAATTTAGAAATATACAGTGAACCAACTATGATATGTTAGCAAGATGCAGGGTAACTACTTTATGTCATGATATGCCCAGTCCCATAGATTACACCTTATCATTTAGCATTTTTAAAAAAAAAATGCATGCTGTAAATTTTCGTATCTTTAATTTTTTACTAAATATTCATATATAATACGTACTACAAAAACACTCCGTTTCAATATCCTTTTTTTTTTAAAAAAAAATGCACATCTATACACTATTATCTGTAACGTTTGTTGGTATCCTAGTCACTTTCACTTCAGCAAAGCCTTTCTATAAAAAAAGTTTAGTCGCTGGCACACATGGAGGTATCGAGAATCAAGGTACTTTTCGTAGCTTGTACGAAAAGAGAGGAATAAAAAAGAGACTTTCTGAAAGTAGACAACGTCCAGATAACTCTTTTGTTGCTCGTTCCGGAATTACTTTAGGTTCTGTTTCTCGTGGTAGTTCTGCTGCTGCTGCTGCTGCTGCTGCTGCTGCTGCTGCTGCTGCTGGTAGTTCTGGTGCTGGTGGTTATGGTGGTTATGGTTCTGGTTCTGGTGCTGGTAGTAGCGCCGCCGCCGCTGCTGCTGCTGCTGCTGCTGCTGCTGGTAGTTCTGGTGCTGGTGGTTATGGTGGTTATGGTTCTGGTTCTGGTGCTGGTAGTAGCGCCGCCGCCGCTGCTGCTGCCGCCGCTGCTGCTGCTGCTGCTGCTGCTGCTGCTGCTGCTGCTGCTGCTGCTGCTGCTGGTAGTTCTGGTGCTGGTGGTTATGGTGGTTATGGTTATGGTTCTGGTGTTGGTGGTAGTGCTTCTGATTCTGGTTCTGGTTCTGGTTCTGGTTCTGGTTCTGGTTCTGGTTCTGGTTCTTAAGATGGTTATGACGGTTATTACCGTCCACCGTCCAATGAAAAAAATTGATAAAATAAAATATTACCTAAAGTTTATTAATGACACGCTGGATATTATGAGCAAATACGAGAATTTCAAAGGGTTTTATCTTGTCATTAAATATGCACTCTATTCGTACTGATTTATGAGCAATCCTAGGCTCTAGTTAAAAGTCCGGACCAAATTTCAAAAGCTACAAGATACTGAAACATTTGAAGCTAGAATAATTCAAGCTGCGTACAATATTATTGATAAGCATCTCTAAAGCATTGTTTGCATTAAAAACAATCACTGTTAGTTCGGAACACATAGTTGTTGAAGTATCTCATTGAAATGTCCCTGAACATATTCTCGCCATAAAATATGATTCTTTTTGGTACCAGGATTTTCTAAGTATGCTCTTATTTCGCCGGGCTTGCATCCACACATATACTCCACCTTTGTAATGATATGTACCAGTAAGGTAATCTTGTAGATGATAGTGGTTTTGTTCTAAATTCATTTAGTTTGTTTTCTTTCTTCAAAAACTTTTGTATGTTTTTCAGCAGATGTTCTTTCATAGATAAGTTGAAATTAAATAGCTTTGAGACATTTTTTTACTATATAATAATTGTTACCACGTTTTTTGAAGGTTATATAGCATCAGGTTACTGAGACTTTGGTTTCATGGAATTTGTGACTCAAAACAAGATAAAATATGAATTCTAGTTTGGAAAACACTAGAAGTCCTTATCAACATCCCCAGCTCAAAAAAGATAAATATTACTTTTACATATTTATACTACTCCTTTTTTTCTACTAACTAAAAAAAAATAACTGCGTATTTTTTCGATTATTCCCCAAGTATTTCCTACTGAGGGGGTTTTACTTTACACCGCAAGTGTCAATTTAAGAAAATTCATGCATCGACACCATCATATCATAAGGAAGCCCCTTTTAAAATATCTAGACATTTGGTTATATAAAAGATACTTGCTTGTACATGAATTCATTGTTAAAAAAAAGGAAAAGAAAAGGAAAAGAAAAGGATGGAATAAATAGGTTCATTTAATCATGATAAAAAGGGATCTATTTAATCATATTACAAATTACTTTCTTACGTACTCATATGTAATTAAAAAAAAAAAAAAAAAATTGTTTTTTTACCTGTTATTTGTTGCAGGTGCACCAAAAAATTATATACGATACCAAATTATTTAGCCGAAGCATTTACTTTAAGAACGATAGTTACATCCTTCGAGGTTTCATCAAGCTTGAGTTCATTTGACTTTGAAGAAGTAGGTTCAGAATATGGTGAAGTACAAAAACAAGCATCTGATTACAGTAAGAGGGTATTTTATTATCATAAGAAAAAAAATAGCAGGTACTTTGTACAGTTTAAATTTATTAAAAGAGGAAAGGAATTTTAATTTTTTGTGTTAAGTGTGAAACATAAGATTATTTTTGAAGGCACTTGAGATTCTGCTGGATAGCAGACTAGTTTTTTTAGGCAGTTTCAAAGATAGGCGAAATACAGAGGAGAATATCCTTCCCTTGAAAACCAAGCTAGTCGAGGACCAAGTACGCTTATAATCCAATATTTTTCTTTTTTTTTTAAAAAAAAAAAAGGACTGAACCGGTGATGACCATCCTAGTCGCCAGAGTGCTTTCAGACATCATCATCAAAACGGCAGAGCCAACATCTTTTACTTGAAAACGCCATAGGTATAAAACAAGAGAGACCGTACGCCACAAGGTAACATTTTTTTTTTTTACATTTAATAACTAGGAAATTATTAGAGGGGGGATTTTTTTTTTTAAAAAAAAAAAAGAAAAGTAGCATACCTAAAAGTCCATGTATTTCTCAAGAGAGGATATAAGCAGAGTAAGCCAAGGCCTTATAGAAAAGAAGAGGACCAACCATATAGATCAACCAGATTATTTTGAAGCAGTGGTAGAATTTTTTTTTTTTTTTTTTTTTTTTTTTTTTTTTTTTTTGAGAATAAGGAGCGAAAAAAGACTGAAAAAAAACCTCTTTATATAGAAAAGTACGTGTTCCAGTACGTTCTTTTTTTTTTTTTATCTTTTTTCATGTGATTAATTAATTAGTTGCTTCCATAAATGTTCATGTAAACAAAAGACTCTCCTTTTTTTTTTTCATAAAATAAAAAGATATGTCAATTTATCGCTAGGGAAAATTGGTATGATTAAATTGGTATAGATACAGATTATATTTTTTTTATATTCTTCTTTAAAAAAAAGTAAAAAGTATTACTTGTGATGTAGATAATACTTGTGTGAGAAAAAAAAAGTATCTAAAAAAAAGCAAGCTTTCCTTTGAAGTCGTTTTTGTTTATACACAAATAATTGAATATTATTTTTTATAAACTGCCAACACTTTCACTTGTTCCTTTTTATACTTGTATATACTTACTCTACTAGCATCACCTCTTCTTATATCCAGATATAAAATTTATTAATGCTATTGATAGATGTACCAAGAAATAGAAGTAGACGGGTAAAGCTGAAGAGAGGAAAAGTACGCCTAATTTGTACCACTTTCCCTTCTTTTGCATGGTTTGTTTACTTTGCGCAAGTTAAGTTTCTTAAATACAATTTCCATGAAAACAACGACAAATCCTTGTTTAATTTCAGCCGACTCAGTCATATAAACAACGGAGATAGATAATCATATGTTGATTACTATCTTTTATGTCCAATTAACTCCATCTGTATTACTGATATATTCGGTTTACTTTCGCACAAACCAACCACCATTCATAAAAAAAAATGGCAGAGGTTCCCCCTCTATTTTTTTAATATAAAAAAATAGCAGAGGATTTTCCCCCACTATTTTTTTATATAAAAAAAGAGTAGAGTTCCCTCCCCCCTTTTTTATAAATAAAAAAAGAGGCTAGAGTTTCCCCACCCAAAAAAAAAGATATATATATTATCACACTAGAAATTACAACATTATATAAATTATTGGTTTAGAGTGTCATGGAAAGCCATGATCGCTGTCAGGTGCGAAAGAAAACAACACCAGCAGCCTTAGTAATGCCGTTTTTATAGGCCCCCTTTTTTTTTCTTTTTCACTAAGAAAAAAAAAAGGAAAATATCGCAGCTCTTGATACTCCTTTTCTTTGTCTAATATTTGCAAATACTTCCATCCTAATAATAATTCAGCACCTAAACGAAAAAATATATTGCATTTAGATTTTTTTCTTTTCAAAACAAATCAATTAGCTTACCTTCTAGTATCAAAAGAAGAGACGAAAAACTACAAGTGTTTATCTCGTGATTACGATATGGATCTTTGCAAAATAGTACAACGAGAGAGATAACAAGCGTTATCTCTAGCACGTTTAAGTAGATTTTTCTATGAGGATAATTGGAAGTGAAAATTCCAGCAGCAATGAAATTGCACTCACTCATAGGAAACCCAATTAATACGTCTTCAGTCATACTATTCAGAGGATAGGAGAAGTGGATCGGTTCAGCTTTCCTCCGTGGTCAACATGCCACCATAAAGTAACCCACCCGATAAATATATTATAACAAACCTGTACTTTGAAGACACAAAGCGGAACCTTTTTTTTTTCACAAACCAGAGTTAAGGATTACCGATAATCTTGCAAGCCATACGACGTACGCTGTCTAAAATTTATGTAGCTACTAGTTACTATGGTTATATTAGCTGTCTGTCATATTGTTAAAACAGTACACGAAATTTAATTTTTACCTTTCCCAAAAAAAAAAACAACACTCTGACTGGTTAACGAGATGAAGATGAACTCTGTCGTCAAAGGAAATAAAAAAAAAAACTGTAATATCAACCTGTAGTTTTTTAAAATCACAAAACCATTACAAATCTTCACCTTATGATCACTATTTTAACCCGTGAGAGTCAGTCCTGGTATGAGGATAAAAGGAGGTATGATTTCCAGCCGTAAAGATCCTTTACAGTATCTCATAGTAGATATACCAACATATCGAAGTACCATTAGAGGATAGAAGGAAGTATTATTTCCAGCCGCGACAGTATCCCTAGTTAAGAAGTCTTAGTAACATGGTAATCATTTGACAAATCATTATAACCAATTTGTAGCTTTGAAAGACACCAAGCATAATGCAGTTTTTGTTTTTCGTGACCCAGAGAGTTAATAATTGTCAATATATTCTATACGTCGCATAAAAGACTCGCTTCGAAAGACCATCACCACCAGCATAAAAAGAAAGAGAGCACGGCAAGCTATATAAGTATAGAAATTAATGAGATCAGCTCATGATATTCCCTTTTATCCTTTAATTCATGCTTGCCTTCTAGTACCAAAAAGTACATCCAAAAGAGTTACCCATCAAATATAATATTCATATACTGATCGCTTCATGCTTTGGACAACTGTTTGTCAGTATACCACACCCAAATATAACCACCAAGTATTCATAAAATAATAATACCTCTTTAACAGAGTAACCAGATGGAGTTGGACTATCACGTTACCAAAGGAGAAAAAAAAGCCAGATCAGCCTGAGGTTTTTCAAATGACAAACCTATTATAATGTGGTTTACCGTGGTTAAGATGTGAAGCTGGACAATAAGGTAAGATAAAAGGATCGTTTAAATTAGTGTCACTATAGGCGTGATAATTAGAAGTAAAAGTTCTAACACTGAATAATAGGCTACACATATAGGCCACCAACTAATACGTCTTGAACCGTCCCTTTAAAGCGGGATTAGGAAGTAACTGTGTTACTTCCGGCGCCACGTTTCGCAATCGCCGCCCTTGACATATCTTCATAAGTTAACCATTTGGTAAGCCGTATTTACAACAAGTACATGTACTTTTGAGAGACGCCAAGCGGAAGATGGGGGGGGGTTCAGTACCCAGAGTTACCAGTATTCTTGAGGAACAATCACCGCCATGCAAAGTATATAACACTAGGAAGAAGCATCTAAAAAAGCTATTATAATTATTAGTTCAGGAAACGAAAGAGCTTTTTTTTTTTTTTTTCTAGCTCATTGTAATGGTTTTTTTTCCATTACAGAAAAAAAAACCCCCCTTCAGATGCTTAATCTTTCAAAATGATCAACATTAAAGTTAATCAAACTGAGGAAACAAGAAGTGAAGAAACCCAAAACAGAGTTTGGTTGAGTGCTTTTATATAGTGTTTATGTATACTTACATTTGTACCTGACAGCCTAAAGCTGCATATAAAAGACGATCGTCGTTTGTGCCCAATAAGAAATAATAGTAACACAATAAACTATTTACAATACCCGCCACCCAACTGAATTTTTAGTTTCAAAATATCGTCTTGAACAATATTAGACAGTATTGACTAATCGAGCTTAAGAGAAAACAGCAATGTATACTGTACATGTAGTAGAGATTAGAGGACATGAGGTTAAGATATTGTTAGTTTACACTATTTAGGGAAAAAAAAGTGACGTAGTCTTTTTTTTTCGCGCGTGCAAAAAATGCCCAGCCAAAATTTTAATGGCAAAAAGCATTTTTCATTTAGATTAATGCGTGAAATATAAAAACCAATGTGACGCAAAAAAAAAAGATCATTTAAAAAAAACGATGCAGCTGTTAGTTCTGCCATTATTGATACCTGCACACGTTCAATAACAACACTAGGCGCTACTTTCTCCGGTACTGAGCTAACAGGAAACTCATTGGATAAAAAATTAAAGACCAATGGACCTAATGATTTATCAATTATTTGTGGCACCCTCTACTAGCTATCATATTACCATGTCCCTTGACCCTGTATTTGTACCTGGTATTTCAGGGTTACTTACCGATCATCCATATGGTCAGTGATATGCTTTGGGCCGAAGTAGGGTAATCATTTACAGGTCAACTGACTTCTATTTGTAAATAATCATCCTGCATAAAAAGGAATCTCGTCAAAAAGTCCCAACGAACTTGAGTACAACATTTACGGTTTCTTAACTCCTATCACTTATCTGTACCTCGAAAAAAAAAAAAAAAAAAAAAAAAAAGAGAAAAAAACGAGAGAGTTTTCAAATCATGCAGAGAGTCTAATCATGTATCTATGTCTACCCTGATTGTCATGGCAACAGATTCACCATTGGTCGATCCTACTTTACAAAGGTAGAATTGTTGGATGTATCGTCCAATAAAAAGTATCAATGATCTAGCGTCATGTTACTTGACTATCTCGCAAGTCATTGACCTATCAGACTCGGAATATCGTTATAAAATATGGAACACGCAAGGATATATAACTGATACATTATGTAATGTCTGGTGGACTCTGCAAGAGTTATCAGTTTGTTTAAGTTTTGGCGGACGTGATACAGTGTATAGAGTTATTATGTCCGAATACATTAGTGGTGAATATCGTCGTAGGTTCTGCCTTACTAGGAATAAAGGATTCGGATGAATCCTCCGGCCGTTAGGAGATCATGGTTAAACTCGGATGGGTTGGTTCTACAATGTTATCTAGTAATGATCAAGTGGTAAAGTTACATCCACTCTTGTCTTTATTATAAAAGTAAAATTCGTTGCTATACTCAAGAACAAAGAAAAAAAAATAACAATAAAAAAAATATTGCATAGTTTTCAATTTATCATTTAAAACAGGTTTTTTTATCAGATCTTTTTTTTTTATATCTCATCTTTTTAATTATAAAAAGCTATAGTAGTACAGATAAAAGTATAAATGTAACTATGACAAAACTCCTTTTATGTATATATATTTAGATAAAAAACATCATTCTTTAATTTTATAAAGTACTTAACTTATTAAGCCTTGCTTTTTATGCTTGATAAAAAGATGAGTTTATTAGATAAGCGAAGATCCTCCCTTCACTGCCTTTCGCTTAGTTCAAATGTATTACAATAGAAGGTTTAGCTGAGTGTAAAGTAAGAAAATCAGATTATAAACATCTGATATCTATAACGACCCAATCAGATCTTTTGACTTGACACAGACTTACCGTCATTTTAACCCCGGCCCATTCTTTTTGTAACCTTTTTTGGGTCCAAGTAATAAAATACTTCTTTAACCCGCCTATTAACTTTTTTTTTATACATACACAATATACATATAATACCAATATAAAAAAAAAAAGTGTTAATGAGTGAACAGACACCTTTATTAAAAGACACCAAGTTGTCTCCTTGCAGATCGCAAAAGATTGCTTGTTGTTCGTTCAAGAACGATGATCAAGCTTGTTGCTCTTCAAAAGATAAAAAATCTTGTAATAGTTTACCCCAAACAAACGACGATGATTTTTGTTATTTATCAGAACAAAAGTGGGAATATAAATTGATTGCATTCATGTGTGCTATTTTTTTGGCTGGTAAATTTGCTTATTCCTCACAATATAAATTGATCTAAAAAAAAAATATTTTTAGTTGGTAGTCATTTTGCTGCTCATACACTAGGTGCTATGAAAAATACCATTAAAAAGGTATTACGCGCTGATTTTTTTTTTTTTTTTTTTTTTTGCAATATTTATATACCTTTTTGTATTAACACCCCCTGAATCAATCAGGAATTTGATATTACCAATTCTCAGTATGGCGTGATTCAATCTAGCGTAGCTATCGTCAATACTGTACTTCCTGTTATTGGTGGTATTTTTATCGATGCATTTGGCACAATTCCTGGGGCATTGATCACAACACTATTAATCACGTCTGGAAATATTTTAGTTGCTATTTCTGCTTCTTCTAAAAGCCTTTATATGATGATATTTGGTCGTATTTTATATGGTATTGGTAGTGGTACTGTTGTTATTGTGCAAGAAACTATCTTGAGTCAATGGTTTAGGGGTAGAAGTTTAGCGGCTGTTGTAGCTCTTATGTTGACCGTTAGTCGACTGGTAAATTAATTATTATTACTCATCCCCTCCATCTTATGATCTAATACATGTTACGTATATATTAGGCTTCATTTTGTGCTCAAGCAACTGTCATTCCTATCGCTAATTGGACAGGTTGGTACGGCTATGGTTTATGGGTAAAGCTTTTTTGAAAGTCAATTAATAGATTGATTGTGTCACCTTACTAAATGTGTAACGTACTTAGTTTTCTGCATTATTATGCGTATTTTCCATGATTATTACCTTCATCTATATCGGTTTGCTTAAAACTATATCCAAAACAACAACACAATGTCGTAAACAAGTCGAAATAATTAAGCGTAAAAAATCTTTCAGTTGGGCCAAACTCATGTATTTACCTCATTCTTTTTGGTTAATCGCTTGTATGGAATTTTTCTTGGGCGGTGGATGGGGATGTTTCTTACATATTAATAGGTAACTAATTTTTGTTTTGTTTAAACATATGTCATTATAATATTAAAAAAAAAAAATTATACATGTATAGTGAATATGTCAAATTTAGATTTTCTTATAGCGACGCTCACGCGGCTGCAACTGCCAGTGTAGCACAAGTGTTACCTGTTGTTCTCATGCCTTTTCTAGGTGTATTTGTTGATCGTCACGGAAAGCGTACCTGGTTAAGTAAGTACATTTAATACCTTTTTTTTATATAGATAATTACTAATTTATTATTTTTAAAGTGATCGGCAGTGGGTTAAGTATGTTATGTTCTATGCTCTTGTTAGAGTTTACTTCTACACCTCCACTTTTCGGTATGCTTTTATTCAGTATTAGTTTATCACTTGGACCTGTTGGACTTGTTTCTTCTGTGCCCGTCATTCTACCATTATCTTTAGTTGGTACAGGTATGGGGCTCGTTAAATCCGGTACAAATATTGGAGCAGCATTATTTGATATCGCAACAGGCTTATTACAAGATGCTGATCCTCAAAAGGGTTACGACGGAGTCATCAAATTCTTTATCTTAATCTCTTGTCTTGCTATCGTAGCTGGTATTGTGCTTTACATACTTGATTATTCCATCTATAATTCTATTCTGGACAGATCGTCTCGTAAAGGTCATCATAGCGATGAAAACAAATTGAGTAATCCACGTCAATTGACTTTGTTAAAGGCAAACTACGTGTATGGATTTATTTACTTTTCCTTGGCTTGTACTAGTTGGATTATGTTTTTTCGATTTATTATGGTATAACTTTCTATTTATTCGCCTTATTTACCCCAGTTGTAAACTTTTTCGTTCGCTCTCTCGCATCTGTACATATATATATACTCGCTTTATTAAACTGTTTATTAAACTGTTTACCCCCCCCCCCTTGCATATATCATTTATAATAAATTTACTGTTATCTCGCACTCCGTATCGTCGGACACAATCACAGAGCTCAGGCTAGTTTGTATTCCAAATTAAATAGGATTTTCACAAAGCAAAGAATTTGTTTAGGAGTAGTCTTTTTTTTTTTTTTTTTTTTTTTTTTTTTTTTTTTACTTTCAATCTTCTATCTTCGGTCAATTTTACACAGGTGATTGTATTCAGACTACCCACAAGGATCGTCAAATGTTTGAGGTTGAGACATATAGGGATGGAGAGGAAAACTGACAGGAATGTACCGAGTGGTCAACAATATTACATAAGTGCCTTTTAAAAGATATACACATATAATAGTTTGAGATAGTTAATTACATTAGGAATCACTGTTTTTTTTTATTTATTACTGATATAAAGGTGGAATGAATAGGTGTAATTTAATCACGAGAAAAAAGGACTGTTTAAAACTCGAAATTGTATGTTCATAGCATCGATTTTTGTTGAGAGGAGAAGATCGGTTCAAGGCGAGTCTTAAATTATGGATTTATTAAACGTACACAAAAAGAGACAATGAATTTCAATATCATTGCTATCTGATATGTCCGAGAGATGTTGCTTCTAATAATACATGGCGGCAGTTATCAGGCTTTTGGTTATTTTATTTTTTTTGTAGTGATTTTGATAGTCTACAATATGTCGCAGTAACTGGCCCTTGTGCGCAATTTTGCCCAAGGTCGAATAAAAAAAATCGTTGGACTCTTTAGGAAAAGACCGTTAAAAGTATCCGCACAGGTTTTGCTTGGCAAAAAGAAAAAAGCCCCCTCTTATAAATTTAAATAAAAATCATTTTTAAAACTAATGAATTTGTATCGACAAGTAAAAATGGGGAGTTAAGCTTTCAAAATCTGTTATTTAATCTGAGGTACAAAGCAAGCTTGAAATCCTAGACTATGAGTTAACTACTTTATTTAATGTACCGCTTAAACAGTCCCTCTTTCTTGGCCTGAAGTGCTATATATGTGTGGCGAAGTGAACTCAGCCCAAGGTGGCCTTTATCGTTTCAAATAAGGTAAAGATGTACTATATATATGCTCTTGTTAGTTTCTTTTAAAATAGTTATCTTGGTTCCCCTTTTTTTAAAAAAAAAAGAAAGTATATGAAGCTTTTTTACATTTTGTACCAGTCTGAGGAGAGTAAAACAAAAAACGTGATACACACACAAAATGAATAAACTAAGTTGTTTTAGAAGTCAGAGAGAGGATGTCCCAGGCACTTTTACAAAAGTAGCTCCTAAAACTAAACAATTCTCTTTCTTCTCTTTCTTTCCTCTTTTTTTTTTTTTTTTCTGTTTTTCTTTATTCTTTTTAATACACACACACACACATATACACACATACACACACAAAATGTCAATGGATACTCCTCCTTTTGACCCTTCAGATTATTCTTATGTTATTGGCATAGGTAATTTATAATAAATATTCAGGTCCAAAATACATTCTAAGCTAAACACTAGATTTTGGAACAACTTTTTCTGGTTGTTGTTATGCCTTTTCAAAGGATGGAAATGATGAGATTATTGATATCACAAAATGGTAAAAAAAAAAAAAAAAAAAAAAAAGTAACTAAAATATATCTATTAATATTAGAATTAATTAATTATTTATATGTAGGCCAAAGCAACAAAACGTATATCCAAAGACACCTACACTTGCTCTTTATAGAAATGGTTCCACCAAATTAGTTGCTTGGGGTCAAGATGCAAAAAAGACGGCCATGAAACGTAACAATAATGACCAGTTACTCTCTCGATTCAAACTTCAATTAGATGAAAACTTAAATTTAAGTCCTTTACCTAATGGATTAACAGCATTAGAAGCTATTACAGATTATCTCGAAGCGTTTCATTCTCATGTGTGTAAAGATCTTCAACGTGGTTTTGCTAATAATTATGATCAAAGTAAATTTCGTTATTGTTTAACTGTACCTGCAATGTGGAGTGATCAGGCAAAAGCAACGATGAGAGAAGCAGCTATTAGAGCTAATATTATTAATCGTTGGGATCATCCCAACAGATTGATGTTGATTAGTGAACCTGAAGCTGCTGCACTTTATTGTGAAAAGAAGTGCGACCAATTTAATTTAGGTCATGGGCAAAGATTTTTAATTTGTGATGCTGGTGGAGGAACTGTTGATTTGATTGTATTTGAGATTGATGATTCTGGTGAAAGAAGAGCTTTAAAAGAAGTTACAAAAGGTTTAGGTGATTCCTGTGGTTCTACCTTTTTAGATATTCGTATGAGAGCCTATTTGAAAGAAAGGTTTTTTCATCATGGTAAAATTAGTGATACTGCTATGGAGTCAATGATGGAAACATTTATTGATACAATCAAGGTAATAATAAAAATAGGAGCAAACATCCCATCACTACTACTCTCTCCTAATAAATCCCTATTCAATAATAATCCCTCTTTTTTTTTTTTTTTTTTTTTACGTAGCCTGAATTTGACGGAGATGAGGATCAATATCTTGCTCTTCCTGCAGCATTAGGTATTGAAGGTTTAGATGATCCTGAGGCTGGTATTGAAGATGGTACACTTCACATTCCATGTCATGAACTTCGTGAAAGAGTATTTGAACCTGTTATCAACCAGGTTATTGATTTAATTGAACAACAAGTGGTTCAATCAACAACAAAATTAGATGCTGTATTTTTAGTTGGCGGTTTTGGTCAATCTACTTATCTCTATAGACGTGTATTAGCAGAATTTCAATCTAGAGTAGGATTTATTGGTGTACCACCTCGTGGTGAATTAGCTGTAGTTAGAGGTGCAGTTTATTTTGGTTTAAACCCACATATGGTTACCGAACGTGTTTCGAGAAGAACGTACGGTCTTGAAACCCGTATGGTATTTGACCCTAGAAATGATCCACCAGAGCAATGTATTAAGGGTGATGATAATCGATTATTCTGTAAACAAAGATTCAGTGTATATGTTCAAAAGGGTCAAACAATTAATGTCGATTATTGTGTATCAAAGAATTTTATGATTGCTTATCCAAACGATACCGATACAGGTTAGTATATTAAATATATAAGATCCCATATACGTATATATAAAATATTTAACTCCTATTTTTTTTTCTTTCTGTTAGACTTATTTGCTTTTGATGGTGAAGGAACTATACCACGTTTAACTACACATCCAAACGTTTTTAAAGTGGCTAGATTCCCAATTAAAATGCCAAAATTCACTGAAGTTCAAAAAGGTCAACCGATATTTATGACTATAAAAATGTTCTTTGGTCAAACAGAAATTAAAATTGAAGCACATATTCGTGATCGTAAATTCACCTTTACTTCTGCTTTTGAAACAATGGAAAGAGAAATGATGCAAGCATTAACTTCGCAAACTAATATATTATCAATTAAGCCTGACGAAAATAATGAAGGCATGTACGGTTACACTGGAAATACGTCAGGTTCCAATGTATCAAATACATATGGTAACTCTTCTAGACCTCCATCCTTACCTTCTAGAGATAATGGTTACCCTTCTCCCATGTCAAATAGTCGTAGCGCTAGAGATGATGATAATACTTTTTATGATGGTGATTCTAGGCATTCTTCTACCTTAAATGGTGGTGGCTCCTCAAGGAAGATCTTTGGTATCAAGTTTGGCAAGAAGCGATAACTTTTTTTATTATTAATATACTCTCCTTTTCTTTTTCTACACAATAATTTTCTTACTCAATAATAATATTATGGCAGTTAAATATGCCAATGAGTCCTCTTTTTTTTTTTTTTTTTTTTTTTTTTGGTTTTCCCCTAGTAAGATATACACGTTCTTTTAAAAAATTTCTAACGACTACGATATTCAAACGTAAAAATGTATGTCGAGCACATGTTTTATTACGCAGTTATTATACACATAATTATGATATCATTGACTTTCCCTCAAACAGAATCGACACAAGGAAACATTTTTATCTAGCCTGTAATATACTTCTAGCGCCAGATTGCGTCTTGTACTTTCAAGGAAATAGAACAATACTTTTTTTTCTTTCGCAAAAAAAAAAGTACGCGTTGATGTCGTACTCGCGATGATCATCAATTACTGAGGATATTAAATTCAGGTACAAGGTTCAAGGCAACATAAAAAACAAGAGGGAAACAAAGAGACGGGTCAATTTAAAAAGGGCTTAATAAATAAAAATTATATCCTAGAAAAAATGATTTACCCGTCCTTCCATCTTTTGACAGCTTATATAATAAAGCACGCAAAAAAAAAGGAAAAACAAAACACATACAAAAAAAAAAAAAAAATGGGTGGGAAGGCTGCTGCTGTCTTCCCGGGAACCGTGTGTGTATCTTTATTAAAACAAAACCCACTTGCAAAAAGAATTACTTTTTTTAAGCAGATTCCATAACATTACGCTCAGAAACGTAAATACCATCCAAGAACTTACGGATATCCTTGTTCTTGACGAGACAAGATTGTTGGATATCAGCGGCGGATTGAGAAACGTTTTCAAGAGAGTTACCACGGAGAGTAAGTTCATCCTTTTGGTTCTTGGAAGCTTCAATGGCGACACCTTCACGCATCTTGACGTGGAAGACAACCTTTTGACCCAAGAAGTTACGGATTTCAACAGCATCTCCAGCATCGTTAATGATACAGTTAATGGGGAAATGTGCGTAAACATAACGTAACTTATATTCGAAACCCTTGGTGACACCAACAATCATGTTGTTAACCAAAGAACGGACGGTACGGATACAGGCAACGTGCTTACGGAGACCGTGATGGACAATGAAACGGATCTTATCACCAACCTTGGTGATTTCGATGTTCAAGTGACGGAGGTTCTTGGTGAGGACACCACGGGGACCTTCGACAGTAATTTGACGGGACTTGATGTCAACCTTAACACCCTCAGGGATGGCGAGTTCGTCTTGCTTGTAAATGTCTTTCATTTCTATTAGATTATTTATATATGTTAGGAGAAAATAGGCTTCGATTAATATAACGGATGGATGGATTCCTTACCAAATGGATATACAAATAGGGTTTCAGCTAAAAGGAAGGATCTCTCTTTTTTTTTACTCTTACTTTTTGTCTTAAAATTGGGGGGAATTCAATCGCAGTCCTCATTTTACGTTGCTATCCCGGTCCGGACACACCACAGAGGTATTATCAAACGATATTACTTAAAACAAGGGAGATAACAATAAAAATGATACTTTTGAAATAAGCTTGCTACAGAATTTGGTATACACTCAAATTTTGAAATTTGATGTCTCCATTTGAAGCACATTACCAAAAAAAAAAAAAATTCCCAATACAAAACTATACATTTGTTCTCCATACAGTACTATCAGCTCCAAGCTCTGGGAGTCCAAAATACATTAAAAAAGTTGTTTAAAATGCACGGCAATTTATTAATTACAGCGTTTTATTATCGTCATTATTCATATATATTAGCAACTACAATTTCATCTCTAAACTTAAACTTGGGGATCGAGCCGTCTTTACACTGACCTATATTTGCTTCAAACATGGCTTCGTTTTTATCAGGAAATAATAATCGAATTTCAAAGCTTAAACGAGACCGAACACGAGTATTATTTATATCTTGTTCCAAATCTTTTGTATCTTCTCTCTTTAAAGAAATTTCAAACTGATGGATCTTTTTAAATCCTGAATCGTCATGTTGATCGATTTTTGCTCCAATAACTGTCATATATGATTTAATAATAAAAACTACTATTTTTTAAAAAAGAAAATCATGTATTACTTACATCTCTTATCTTCTTCTTCTTTTGCATATATAGCTAAGGGGAAAAAATCGTTAAAAAACAGAATCAATTAAATATATATAACTACTTACTAGCATAGACTACACATTCTTGGTCCGCAAAGAACCTTTCAAAAGTACCAACTAACTGTAAATTCATGGTCACTGGATCATTTTGATTTATTAGTCTAGTCTTTGTTTCAGAGCCCATCTTGATGGTCTTGGATGAACCCTTCTTTGATTGAAAATGCAAATCAACTTGTTTTTCTGTATCCACAATAACCAAAGGTAATTCTTTAGTCAGTACCGGATGAGCCTGTACACTAACAGCGTACGTTCGTCTTGATACTCTTTCCGTATGTAATACTGGCTCTAAACCATACATGGCTGCACCATAAATCACTTCATTATCATTACAGGAAGAAAACACAATTCTTTCTGCATTCTCAGTGTATTTCATCAACGAACAATACAGATATTTGACAAAGGAATCTTTTACGACTTTATCTACTTCTCCGCTAGCTTCTAATAGGTTTCCACTGACAAATATATGATCAAAGTTGTGATTTCCGGTAATACCCGCCTGAATAATTGACATATTCATCGTTTCAACAAGCTCCTTAATGGTAGGATTCAAAATTTTGTTCAAGAAACTATGTGGTGTAATTTCAATAGTACAACATGAACTGATAGAAATTGTTTGTCTGTCTGTATTACTACAAAAACTTAAAATACTCTAAGGCAAAATATATATATATATATATATTATCGATTAGCGTGCGTGATTTTTTTTTTTTTGCATTTCTAAAAATCGGAGTCTCACCTTGACGTAGTATATTACTCCATAATTCAAGTCATTATCATATTTTCTAGTATCTTGTCGATGTAATTCTGAAGAACTACAAACGTGATTTTCTGGTTTATCACGGGTATATTGACTTAACCGTTTCACCATTTTACCAACAACATCAAATTCAAACGTTGTAGACCTTAATTTACGTACATTTTGATGTTCGATTTGGTTTTGATCACTAATATTTGTTGTTTCATACAAACTCAAATGGAAACAATCTCGTTGTATATTGATTTGTATAAAACGATTTGCGTATGCACTGTAGTCTTTTACTATATCCTTTGACCTGACAGGAAGTCCAGAATTCTTGTTATCTTCATCTTGATGAGATTGTGCTTGTTCATCAACATGAATAATATTTTTCTTTTCTAGTACAAACTGTTCTAATTTTTTAAACAAACATGCAAGTATAAGATCTTCCATATCATCCCTTGATTCTTCTAAAACAAATCTACCAATGACATATATTTTATCAATTTTTTGAATACGAGAACTTGCATTCGATCGAAAGCTACCCTTTGGAATATTTTCTATCAAATCACGAATAATAGGCTTCATCAATCGGTCCTCAATTTCTTCAAATGACTTATCTTGGTTATACAAATTCGAAATACTCTCATCGTCGAACGGACAAGGCATTTTTACTGAATCTTGGACTTCTGCTTTATCCGGATCATCTATATCCTCTCGTGTATGTTTAAATGAAGCTACATCGACGTTCTTAACTACATGTCGCGAAACACAGCACATATTATTTGATAATATTTTAATTTTCCAAAAGTACATGTCTTCAGTATAATAAACCTTTTTGTAATACATGGCCGAAGCATCCTCTCGAGTCAACAGTAATAATTTTTTCTTGTGGCGCATATCTGGTCTTATACCAAACAAGCCAGCATCCCTCGCAATATCCCTCATCTCCTTTTTCGTACGAAAGAAATTAAAGCTGTTTTCCATAGTTAAGCAGTATCTAATTTTATTGATACCAATACCTTTACCACGCTCCTTTTTAATATAAGTACTAGCATATTCATACAAGCATTTTAAATAATCGGTAATGAACTTTTTGAAATCGTCTTTGGATGTAGACATCATATAGTTGGGCGTTACACAGCGACTACTGTTCGGTCTCACTTTTGCTCCCCAGCCGACAATTTTTTCAGGAGGTTTATCCGAATATTCTAATACGGTTGGAATCTTGTACGTTGTCTTCTGAGCTCTTCCCAAGTGGTTTTCAGTGACCTTGACAAATCTCATTTGCGAGTATATTTGATCCTCTCTATCTAGCTCGAAATAACAACACGTTGAAAATTCATATCCAATATCTACGTAAAAAAAAAAAAAAAAAAAAAAAAAAAAAAAAAAGATAAATATACTTGATAAATATATATGTATAGGGGTGGTTTTACCTATACAGATGAGTAACTTGGACTGACTAGAATCGAAATCAGAGCTTTGAAAATTACTTGAGATAATACTTATTTCTCGTGATCGTTTCAATTCTTCTAACCCGTAATAGATCGCACCTTGCATCGCCGCTAAATTACCAGACTCATCTGTAATCACTTCGCCTACAACGTCCTTAAACCTTTTCTTCGTCTGCTCTTGCAAATATTTAGATTCACCAAAGCCACCAAGAAGAAAAATGGCTTCAATCTTGGTAGAGTTGGCTTTTTTAATTTGATTATCAATTAGGCTTAACGTTTTTTCTACTTCGGGGTCAAATACACGGATGCACATTGTATCTCTATATACATGTAACATATCTCCGTTTCCTTTTCTATCCTTCTTTATTATAAACTCTGGTTTCTCGTCTTCTCTATACGTTTTGGTTACACGCTGGTCTCCGCACAAGTTCAAAAGTTGTAAATCAAATGTGGTAGCTATACATAGGTATACGAGTTTTTTTTTTTTTTAATATTAGAATTTAACTGATGCTATAAATTACATACCATTCTTTACATCTTCACTTTCTCTTTCCTCATCGTTTTCATCGTATTCATATTCATCTGAATCTGAATCTGAATTATAGCTCTCTGGTATACCTTTGAATTCTTTCTAAAAGGAAGGTAAATAAATTACACATAAAAAACAGTAATGGTACTAGTATATATCAATAATAACGTACCTTGAGTTCATCAATAAATATCTCCATGAGCGGGGAGATAGCGTACTTTAGCTCTTGCTTTTTATCCTCCTCAGCTTCATGAAACAAAATATCCAGCAAGACATTTTCCATATTATCATCCACAAACCCAGATCCACAATGACCACCGCTATCAATTGTTAACTGACATCTACCAATCAACGTACTATCGCGATTATTAAATGACGCGTCTGTAGCTTCATATGTAGCCAAATCCACTGTGCCCCCACCAGCATCACAAATTAAGTACCTACTCCCCTTTTGAAACTTAAATGTATTACGTTTTAAACAAATCTCTCGTTCACAAAACAAGGTGGCGGCCAGTGACTCGTTGATAATAATCAAACGGTTTTCGTGATCCCCTTTATTGATAATACCAGCGTCTTTTGCCATGATACGCATTGCGGCACGTTCATCATCATCCCATTGTGCGGGTACAGTTAAAATATATCGAATTTTTTCTGTATCTACTTTAGCGATAGCATCTTTGTTAATATCGTTGTAAGCTGTTTCCTTCATCTGTCGTAGGTAATCGATGGTGGCAGCTACGTTCAAATGATCATATTGGTTGTGCTCCTCTTCATCATCAGCTGTTTTATCGGCCAATTTAATTTTAAACTTTCGAAGGATCGTGTTTCCTTGTTCAAGTGTTGGATCGTCTTCATCTTTACCAATACGTTTCCATGTTTCGTATGCGGAAAAGCCCCAGTCTAAAAACACTTGCCTTTTAGAATAAATGGCAATTGTAGGTACCTTGAAATGATTATTTCCACGTCCCCTATATATATATATATATAAAAGGATATGAATATTTTTGTTGCTGTTGTTAAGGAATATATATCACATACCAATCTTCCACAGCATGAATATCATCCTTAATTAGACCATAGTCATCTTCTTTCAAAGCTTTTATAACGTTTTTTCCTGTGTGAATATAGCAACAACCAGAATAAGTCGTGCCAAAATCTATTTTTTTTTTTTACTTAGTCAAGTAATTTTTTTTAAAAAAATATGCATTTTTTTTTATTACCAAAGCTAACAATATATTCAAACGAGTTATAGTCAAATACCTTCATCCAAAAAAATTAAAGAAAAAAGGAAAAGGGAAACTAAAAAAGAGCCACTCTCTTTTTATTTAAAAAAACATATACATGTTACACTTGTAGAACGATCAGCCAAGCCCTCTTTTTTATTATTCGCTATCCTATTCTTGATTTACTACTTCGTGTCCGTGTCCCATTTTTCAAATAGCTGTCACAGAGTAAATAAGAACATAACGCGTAAAATAAAATAAAAATAAGGCCATTTATATAAGTTCCTTTTCTTTTACTACATTTTGCTTTTTTTTAAAAATTATACCAAGAACTAAATTAACAGAAGCAGAAAAACGAGAAAGGGAGCGTATCCGAGAAGCTAAATGAAGAGAGAATCCCAAAGTAAGAGAACGTGATAACTCTAGGACGCGTTGAACAGATATTCTTAGTAGTACTGAACACATAATTTACTTAACTATATATAAGAGAGTTGAAGTTGAATCATCTTCTACCTCTCAAGGTTCCGAGCAAGAAAGTCCGGGGCCAAGTGCAGAAACTAGTAGAAAGAGTGCTTACAAATCAAATATAGATAATTGAGAAAGAGTTGGTTCTCAACACAGAGAAAGATACGAAGAGAGAGTACGTAGATGAAATACATAATCTAGAAGGCTTGATAAATGCTGATGCCGCATATAAAGTTTTAGGCTCAGTTCGAATTTCTCTAGCTTACTGGAAAACTGAAAAATCCAATCTTATGGCTATGACTGGATAATTAGGAATACCAGCCTTTTTTTATCCCTTTGTCGGCTTCCCTTTGTCGACTACTGAAAAAAAAATGGTCAGAAATAATTATGATTTAAAAAAAATTAGTACATAACGAAGATATCATTGGAGAAGATGTAACTACTATGTCGAGTGCAGAAATTACAAGATTGATTCAGTCAGATGTACCTACCTGCTCAAGGTATTTTGATAGAAGGCTCCGTCATTTGAAAGCAACGTCGAAACTACCAGTGTTTTATTACACTATGGGGTTACACTAGGCTTTCACAAAATCAAACTCACTTTTGATTGCATTGTAGATGTTATATTGTATTTTATCATCAATAAATCAAGCATCCAGTTATGACGCTACATTTTTAGAAGAGATTCGATTTTTAATGTTTATTTTTACTTTGCAAAAAAAAACTTTCGTTTATTAAAGCCAATAAAAAATGTCATTAACCCTAAAAATTAAGCCATACATTTCTGTTCCCGAGGAGATCAAAGTCCCTCTTGATCAAACGGATCAGATTTTGGACACTTTCCCAAAACTTATGCTGTTATGTGGATTTCTGGAAGGTTATGTCATGCAAAGCCTGAAAAAGTGACAGCAACTGTCAAAAGAAGGATCACCTTGTATTCTTGTTACAAGGAGATTCAATAAACTACTTACAAAAAAAAAAAAAAAAAAAAAAAAAAAAAAAAAAACGATCAACATGAGCTAGTTCATTTATAGATGCAAAATCTTTCTATTGAAAAATGATACGACTACTATCTTGGTAGTGAGCTTAGTAGCGATTTCGCCTTTGCTTTTTGTTCCCTTTTCATCAATCAGAACGACCGAAACTCAAAATAATGAAAGTAGGCGATATGTTGCTACTAAATCTTTTATTTAAAAACGTAACCGGTATATACATATATCTATTTTTCATATATCAAAAACATACGCTTTTAAAAGAATTTTATGATCTAGAAGTCGAGGTATAACTTCTGGAGGAGGGAACTGAAAAATTACATTTTATTGATAGATAATTATTTATACGCGATTCTCAAAACGATGATACAACAGACGATATAGAATACTTATTTAAGCGTACGGTGTTTTCTGATTCTAATTTCAAAGCTTGATCAGTGTCAAGAAAGGAAGGTTCTTTATTATTCTCAGAACTTCTGACAATATATGTCCGATGGTTATGATGTTATTATTATTCTAAATAGGTTGATCCGTAGTTCAGATATTCTTTATACATAAATTAGCCTGATAAATAATGTTATGCAAGTAATCAATTTTTTATTTGTCTATTAAAGCTGTGAAAAACAGTCCTTAAAAAGTAATCAGAAGGTGGATATATAGCTTGTATATATCAGAAAATAAAAAGAGTAAAATGTATTGCCCATAAAAGTTTAGTCAAAAGGAACTGAATGCTATCAAGTTACTTCTTTTACATCAAGAGATCCAGTATGGATCAGGATAAAGGAAAACTTGTTCTTATCCCGATTTTACGTGGGAATCAAGTTTTTTCCGATTAATCAAATTTCTTACTTATAAATCAATGAAAAAAAAAAGTATTTAAGTTGTATCATCACATCTTTCTTCCTTTTCCTCTTCATCAAATTATATTGATAATAAAATCCAAACTCATTACTCTCTTATGGTCGAAATTCAGACACTTTAAGGTACTCATTAAAACGCTTCTAATATAATTTTATTTTAATAAACCTCTTTCTTTATAAAAGAATGAGTTTCGTACTTTATCTGAAGAACATAATATTCTTAGAAAAGACGCTATAAACTTTGCATACTATATGGTTATTCATTGGTTGGATAATAGAGAAACTTCAACTTGTCCTCTTTTACTTCAAGGAAGATTCTGGAGTCATTGTTATAGGTTAGTCAGTGACTATGAAGACTACCCTGCAACTATTATATGTTTTTAAAGACGTTAAAATTGAGAAAATATAACTCATTGTGTTTATTTTATAGAATTTTACCGCGGAAATGCGATTACGATTTCGTAAATTTGATGTTTTAAGACAAAACGAGGACAGAGGTACTAATTTACTGCTCTAAGCTATTCTTTAAACTCAAGAGTACTAATTATTCTTCTCAGTGTTTATGTATGCCAAGGCAAGTTCAATTCTGTTAATGGAGTGTTAGCTAATTCCTACACTTTATAATTTTTAAAATAGACAATAACTATCTTTAGAGATATTAACCTGAAAATACTTTTTATCTAGTTATTAAGTTACATTTGACAAATAATATACCAATATATCAAAGACGTATTTTCAAGGGGGGGGGGGATTTTTTTTTTACAAAAAACAAGCAGGGCAATCCATTACGAAATTTCAATCCCTGTCGATTAGGTAGTTATAATAATCAATGAGTTAAACCTTATGATATCTTATTAACAACATTACATATGTGATAGCTCGAGAAGCGCTGGAAAAATTGCTTAAAGCAAGAGAAACTGATCTACCAAATGAGTATGTAACCACATTGCAAGAGTTTTTCAAATATTACAGAATTTTGTTTTTGAAAAGTCTACTTGATTTTTAACCTTTGTGGTCAACTTAGACTTCAATATACTCGTTGGCATATCGTGTTTGGAAATAAAAAGTAAAATGTTATTACTGATTATAATTATGCTACTCCTCAAAGAATCACAATATTATGCGGATCCTTTTAAAGGATATTGATTCATACGAAATTGCTGTAAAAAGATGGTCTTTAATTCCTATAGCCACACATCAAATGGGTATCGTACATTTATTATTATATTAAGCATGATGGCATATAAAACTAATCTACTTTTTTTTCGTCGTTGGTTCGCGTAAACTATAGTGGTGCCTCTGTAGTGTTCCATTTACTTCAGTGCATCAAGACTAGTGTTTTATTACACTATGGAGTTACACAAAATCAAACTCAAATTCACCTCATGTCTGATTGCATTGTAGATGTCATATTGTATTTGTTTTTATCATCAGTAAATCAATTGATGAGTTGATGAAGCAAAAGGCTTCGCGGCAGCACAAGTAAAATAAAAAAAAAAATGATGGCGCTTTACATACGTAGTATCTCCACCCTACATTTGTTTTAAAACGTCTACAAAACCGAGTCTGGATGGTCTTAATACGAACTTCCTCTTCAATGAAACCCAATGTAAACTTTTAAAACTAGATCCCTGCTTTATAAATACGCCTGCTAAGGACTGGCAAAGTACTGACTCCCTCATTATCAAGTTTCTTGACTGTCACGGCACAAAGTACAAAAAATCGAATGCAGCATTGCAACTCGTACTGAAGTTGGTTACAACAACGATGTTCTCGCAACAATCACCGGAGCAAGAAAGTACGGAATCAAACTGAATGCTGAATCTAGAAATATGTCAATTCCAAGAAAGAGAGAGCGAGACGAAGTGTAGGCCTGGAGAGTACTTGGAAAATAATTTCACACTTGGCCATTAAAGACAACAGTATAGAAAGTGGTCGGGAATACCTGATGAAATTGATTTTAGCTACTGCGTCGTCAAAAAAAAAAAAAGAAATTGTTTCGTTTATTAGATTTACTGTTAGATATATTGGAAAAAATATTCATTCATCCTGCAAAGTCAGAACGCTCCCGAAGTAGCAGAGCATGATTATCTTTCAAAAGTATGGGGACCAATTCTTGAAGCAGTTTTTTTCGTTAATAATAATCTTCTAAGATTAAAAGGCGGTGAAAGTATCAATCCAAATCCGACGTTCAATAAACAAGAACTGTATGATGGAGCTGAGAAGGTTGCGGGATTCAAGGTAGATTTTAGAATCATTTTAGATGCTGATAATAATGAGTATGATGTTGGAGCTGGAGAAGCAGCACGAGATAATGCCAATACCAAACTACATCATGACCTTGGAAAGTTGTTACGTGAAGGAAAAGATGTTCTTGATTGTTTACTATTGAATACTTCTGACGCTGTTGAAGTCTGAAATTCTGGTTCTTGGATGATACAGATATCCGGCTTACAGGCTGAACTATCCAGTATTCATTTGACTGGAGATGGTTTGTATGTTGCCGTTCCTCAAAGAAAAATACATTTTCCTTATGAATACGTAGATTTTTTTTTAAAAAAAAATACTTTCATCTGCCCAACCTCTCGAAAAGGTATTGTACCATTTACCCTCACCAACCATATTCATCAGCGTCGATAATATCAAATACAGGCTCATTTTCATCGTTAGAAGAGGCTGTAGTAGATGCATTTATACCGTGATTATCGTTGCAGGCAGGTTCAACACCATACAAGTCTTGTAGAAACTTCGAAACCAAATATTCACCTCGAGTGGGAGTGTACCATGCTGGTCGTTACCAGGGTCGTATATTATTATCCTCATTCTCAAATGATTCTTGTCTGTTAAAGGTTTTACATATTGGTTCACGATGGTTCTTTGTTGAGCCTATTTTTTTCTTAATAAATATAGTGCTTTTTTCCTGCTTTGTCTGTTAAAGTAAATAAAAAAAAATGACTCTCTTCTTTTTACGTAGGGGCTGTAAATCTTACCACGAATAAAAAAATACGCTTTAACGATTTTATGAATTTATCCAAGTTTGCTAAAGAAGAAGGAAAATGTATTTTTCTTTGAGGAACGGCAACATACAAACCATCTCCAGTCAAATGAATACTGGATAGTTCAGCCTGTAAGCCGGATATCTGTATCATCCAAGAACCAGAATTTCAGACTTCAACAGCGTCAGAAGTATTCAATAGTAAACAATCAAGAACATCTTTTCCTTCACGTAACAACTTTCCAAGGTCATGATGTAGTTTGGTATTGGCATTATCTCGTGCTGCTTCTCCAGCTCCAACATCATACTCATTATTATCAGCATCTAAAATGATTCTAAAATCTACCTTGAATCCCGCAACCTTCTCAGCTCCATCATACAGTTCTTGTTTATTGAACGTCGGATTTGGATTGATACTTTCACCGCCTTTTAATCTTAGAAGATTATTATTAACGAAAAAAAACTGCTTCAAGAATTGGTCCCCATACTTTTGAAAGATAATCATGCTCTGCTACTTCGGGAGCGTTCTGACTTTGCAGGATGAATGAATATTTTTTCCAATATATCTAACAGTAAATCTAATAAACGAAACAATTTCTTTTTTTTTTTTGACGACGCAGTAGCTAAAATCAATTTCATCAGGTATTCCCGACCACTTTCTATACTGTTGTCTTTAATGGCCAAGTGTGAAATTATTTTCCAAGTACTCTCCAGGCCTACACTTCGTCTCGCTCTCTCTTTCTTGGAATTGACATATTTCTAGATTCAGCATTCAGTTTGATTCCGTATTTTCTTGCTCCGGTGATTGTTGCGAGAACATCGTTGTTGTAACCAACTTCAGTACGAGTTGCAATGCTGCATTCGATTTTTTGTACTTTGTGCCGTGACAGTCAAGAAACTTGATAATGAGGGAGTCAGTACTTTGCCAGTCCTTAGCAGGCGTATTTATAAAGCAGGGATCTAGTTTTAAAAGTTTACATTGGGTTTCATTGAAGAGGAAGTTCGTATTAAGACCATCCAGACTCGGTTTTGTAGACGTTTTAAAACAAATGTAGGGTGGAGATACTACGTATGTAAAGCGCCATCATTTTTATTTTATTTTACTTGTGCTGCCGCGAAGCCTTTTGCTTCATCAACTCATCAATTGATTTACTGATGATAAAAACAAATACAATATGACATCTACAATGCAATCAGACATGAGGTGAATTTGAGTTTGATTTTGTGAAAGTCTGGTGTAACTCCATAATCCTCACGAAGTCGTAATCGCGTTTCCGCGTTTAGAAAGAAAGTGCAATGCATTACTTTTTATGTACCTTTATATAAATAAAAAAAAAGGTATCTCAATGACCTATACGATATCACAGTCAGACCATATTTGAGTGTTTTTGATAACAAATGTTCTTACGCATAGTGGCCGCTTTAAGGAGAACCGTGTCTGTTGTACCAACATAAAAGGAAACAAAAACGCTAGAAAAAAGCAGAATAATCAATATAAGATATAGTTGAGCTCTTTTAAAAGATGCACATATAAAAAAAAATACTTACTAGGATATATAGAAAAAAAAAGGAATAAAGAAAAGTGGTTTAAAAAAATGAAAATGGGGGAGGTCTATTTGCTCATGTGATCTATTTAATCATTTTGATATACAAGCCAAGATGAAAATAGTGCCACTACTGAAGCTCTGCAGCGTAAGTGTTAAATAATTATTTATTTACGAGCTTATATCTAATATTCCTTTACAGTGGCGGCTCTATTTAAGCGTGCTCGGTTTAAGGGCAGATTTCTTCCAGATTTCGGCCACCTTTAAATCGAGCCGCTACTGTATGTCAAGATCAAAAGCCTTAAAGCAATTGATCCTTGTAAGTAATTGGCTCCAAGTATTATTGGTGTCCAAAACATATTTATCAAAGTTAAACGTTAAGCTAAAACCGGGGACAACAAGTACGCAGCAAACGTATTATAACATTTTTTATTCGTATATGTTCGCTACCAAAATTTCATCTCTAAACTTAAACTTGGGAATCGAGCCTTCATCACCAAACTAACCTACATTTGCTTCAAAGATAACTTCGTTTTATCAAGAAATGATAGTCGAATATCAAAACTTAAACGACATTGAAAATTGGTTTTATTTTTATTCCGTTTTAAGTGAATTTCAAATTGATGAAACTTTTTGAAGTCATTATCGTTATATTGATCGATTTCTGCACCTATAGCTGTTATCGTATATATGTTTTTAATGATAGGCTTATTATTTTTTTAAAAAATATATATGTATATATATATATATATATATATATTTGTTACTTACATCTTTTATCTTCTTCTTCTTTTGCATAAATAACTAAAAGAGAGAAAAGAAAGAAGAAAAAAAACATGAGCAAAACTAAACTCGCAAAAGTTAAAAAAATAAAATATATAAGTACTTACTAGCATAGACTACACACTCTTGGTCTGCAAAAAAAATCTTTCAAAGGTGCCGACTGATTGTAAACTCATTGTCACAGGATCGTTTTGATTTATCAGTCGAATCTTTGTTTCAGGTTTTACTTTGATGGTCTCGTGTGACCCCTTTTTTGATTGAAAATGTATATCAACATGCTTTTCTGTATCGGTGAGGATCAAAGGTAGTTGGTCAGTTCGTACTGGGCGAGCTTGCACACTAACAGCGTATGTCCGTCTTGATACTCTTTCCGTATGTAACTCAGGGTCTAAACCATACATGGCTGCACCAGAAATGACTTCATCGCCATTGCAATCAGAAAACTTAATTTTCTTTGTTTTAGCAATGTTTCGTAACAACGAACGATGTAGATACTTGACAAACAGTCTTCTTACTTCTATAGATACATCTTTACTTGCTTCCAAAATAATTCCACTCACAAATACATGATCAAATTAATAATTTCGTGTCATGCTTGAATAATAAACATACTCATGGTTTCGACAAGTTCCCTTAGGATAGGTTTCAGAAGTTTTTCCAGGAAAGTGTGTGAAGTAATCGCGATAGTACAACAATTACTGATACAAATTGATTGGGTATGTATATTACTATCAAACCTTAAAATATTCTAAGACAAAAAAAAATGTATATAGATTTTAGCGTGTGATCTGAGTATATATGGGGGGAGGGGTCTCACCTTGACATAGTTTTTTAACCCATATCTTAAGTCATTTTCATATATTTTGGTATCTAGTCGGTGTAATTCTGAAGAAATACAATGGTACTTTTGTTGTTCATCATGGGTATACTGACGTAGTCGTTTCATCATTTTTCCAATCGCATCAAATTCAAACGTAGTGGATTTTAGCTTACGTACATTATGGTATTCAATCTTACCTTGATCGTGAAGTTTAGCTGTTTTATACAAATTTAGATGATAACAATCTCGTTGTACATTGATCTGTAAAAAATGGCATATATTATCGTCTTTTGCTGTATGTTTTGATTCGATAGGAAGCTCTTGATCATACTTGGTATTTCGATCCTCAAAAGATTGTGCTTCCTTATCAACGTGAACAATATTTTCTTCTTCGGTTACAAACGGTAGTAAATTTTTAATCAGATATGTAAGCATTTTTTCTTCAATCGCATCTCGTGGCAAAACAAATTTTCCAGTAATGAAGATTTTATCAATGTGTTGGTTACAAGACGTTGAGTTTAGACGAAAACCATCTTTTGGAATCCTTTCTATAAGGTCATCAATGACAATCTCAAAATGTTTATCATCAAACGAACAAGGTACTTGTACTGAATCTTCAATTTGTTGTGCTATATTCAGATTATCTATATCTGCTCGCTTAGATGTAAAACCATCCACATCAGCATGCTTGACCATATGTCTTGAAATAAAACACGTATTGCTCGAAAATATCTTGATTCTCCAAAAGTACATGTCTGGCGTATAATGAATATTTTTATAATACATGGCTGAGTCGTCTTCTCGATTTAACAGTAACAATTGTTTTTTTGTTGTGATACGTGCCTGATCCTGTTTTTCCACCAAACAAATCAGCATCATTCGCAATATTCATCATCTCCTTTTTGTTACGGAAGAAATGAAAGATGTTTTCCATCGTGATGCAGTATCGGATTCTGTTTTTACCGGTAGCTTTGCCACGGTCCTGTTTTATACTGTCAATAGCATACTTGTACAGGTGTTTTAAGTAATCTGTCATGAATGTTCGGGAATCGTCTTTAGATAGAAACATCGTATGGCTGGGCGTTACGCGGCTGCTGTTGTAAGGGTTTACGTCTACTCCCCGTTTCGAGACTTGATCAGGATATTCCTCTGAGTATTCTAGTAAGGTTGGAATCTTGTAGCCCTTTCCTTTGTGTATTCCAGTGAGACTGATTAATTTCATTTGCGAGTATATCTGATCCTTTATATCCAGATCGAAATAACCACAGGTTGAGTATTCATACCCAGTATCTATACGAAAAAAAAAGAAGATGAATATTCTTGATAATTATATGTACTGGAAACGTACCTATACATATGAGTAATTTAAACCTGCTATGATCGAAATCAGAGCTTCGAAATTTACTTGGAATAATACTTATTTCCCGTGGTCGTTTCGTTTCTTTTAACCCATAATAGATTGCACCTTGCATTGCGGCTAAATTACCAGACCCATCAGTTATCACTTCACCTACAATGTCCTTAAACCTTTTTTTCGTCCGCGCTTGTAAATATTTAGATTCACCAAAGCCGCCGAGAAGAAATAAGGCGTCGATCTTGGTAGAGTTGGCTTTTTTAATTTGATTATCAATTAGGTCTAACGTCTTTTTTACTTGGGGATCAAATACACGAGTGCACATTGTTTCTCTGTATACATGTAAGAAAGACCCGTATTCGTATCCCTTCTCCTTTATTATAAACTCTGGTTTCTCGTCTTTTCCGTACTTTTTGGTCACGCGCTGGTCTTCACACAAATCTAAAAGTTGTAGCTATATATACATTAGGCACGTAAGTCTTTTTTTCGCGCTCTAATTAGCTATAAAATCCATACCATTCTTTATATCTTTGTCATTATCTGAATATGAATCACGAAATGTTTCAATGTCTTCTATTAAATCGCCATCAAAAGTTATCTAGAAAGTGGGTAAAAACCAGTTACTATAACAATAAAAAAAAAGAGGAATACGGTATACCTTGAGTTCATTAATAAATTTCTCCATTAACGGAGAGAGAGAGCGTACAACCGGAATAAGTCGTGCCAAAATCTAGTTTTTATTTGGTCAAAAAAGGGTTTTTTTTTTATATAATCAAGCTTTATTTTACCAAAACTAACAATATAATCAAAAGATTTGTAGTCAAACAATTCCATTCAATAAGTATTAAAAGGGAAGAAAAAATGAAAGAAAGGTTCAATCTATTCTTTTCTTTTTTGAGAAAATCAACTTGTTACACTTGTAGAACAATCATTATTTTTTTGTTACTGCTATTAATTCAGTTATTGAAAGAAAATGTCTATTTTTAAAAAAAAGACGTTATCAATGCATCTTTTTTTTTTTTTTTTTATATTTTTGCATGCATTTTTAAAATAATGCATAATCAACGTTTTTTTCAGTTTGTGTTTATCCCGAAAAACCCGATATGGGGGGAGCTCCTATCACTTTCAAAGACTTGTTACTATTGGTTCATAAATATGATAATATATACACTGACGTAACATTTTCAAGCTGCCTTATATAGGCTTTTTTTCGACTATAATGATCCCAGCTAAAAAAAAAAAAAAAAAAAAAAAGATCAATGTGTACGGATAATTAACTCAAAATAGTAAATACTTTAAAATGTATAACGCATAAGATAAACATTAAGCTTACATTATCATGTCCCTGTATTTATTTTTTTTTAGGTACAACAAAAACGTCATTGCTTCTTTTAGCTCCAAAGGGAAAAGGCGGGGTCATACTCTAATCTCAAATACTTTCAGTTCCCGCAAAAAAAAGTGCATTTGAAACCAAAAAAAAAAAGTATATATAAACCTGCACTTTTTTGAATAAATAAATAATAAACGTCTTTTTCTTTTTTCTTTTTTTCATTTTATATGTCATTATGTCTACAGTAGTAATAAAACCAGCAATGACAAAATCAAATACACTCTCACAAGACCATACCATGGATACACCGGATCAATTACCAGACTACAATGCCAATGAAACCAACTCAATTCCTATCAAAAAACCTAGCCGATTTAGTTCCTTATTCTCCAACCACAGCTCACACTCCAATTTAAAAATGAACAGCGCGCAAGATACAGAAGCTTCATCATCCGACGTCAGTCTTAAAAGCTCACATAGTTTTGCTAGTCTAGATTCATCAGATCAACAGCATAATAGTCCACGTCAACACAAGTTTAGTAAATCTATCGGTAACTTGATCGCTAGTCCTGCGTCATGGACTAGAAAACATTTACACGGTCATCATCATCATCATCATCATCATCATAATAAATCAGGTCTCTCTTCTCCTTCTTCAAACGTACCAAAGTTAAATGAAAAATATGGAGATTATGTAAAGCCAAGCAAAAAAGCAAGTACAAAGGCTGCTGGTGCAACCAACAAGAATAATATTGGAAGTGGTGCTACCGCTGTGATACGTTTGGTACAGCCTACCCATAGCGGTCATATTTTAGCCGTAAAAGAGTTTCGTAAGCGAGACAAGGCCGAGGACGAAAAGGAGTATTTGAAGCGCATGCATAATGAATACTGTATTAGCAAGACCGTAAGTGGACATCCTAATGTGGTCGAAACCATGGATTTAGTTGTTGATGAACATGATCGTTGGTGTACCGTAATGGAATATGTAAGTTTATATATATATATGTCCTTTTACATATATAATTAACTCATCATTTTATTTTTTTAAAAAAAAAAATAGTGCGATGGTGGTGATTTGTTCAATTTACTTACAGAAAAGCCATCTATGCCCATCATGGAAAGCGCTTGCTTATTTAAACAACTGATGCTGGGCCTCCAACACTTGCATCATCTTGGTATCGCGCACCGAGACATTAAACCGGAAAATCTAATTTTAACAAGAGGAGGTACTTTAAAAATCGCTGACTTTGGAGTAGCCGATGTAGTTCAAACTTGTTTTGAAAAGGAAGCTCATGTGTGCCACAAATGGTGTGGATCAGAGCCATTTTGGTCTCCCGAGCTGTGGTGTTTAAAGAACACGGAGGATGGCTATAACGGTCAAGCACTGGATATCTGGAGTGCAGCAATCACTTACTTTTGTATTCGATTCCAACAATTGCCCTTTGAAGTTGCATTTTATACTGGAAAACCGGCTTCTAGTCCTCCATCTGGAGCTAAATCGGGTTCACCTGCTGCTGTGGCGGCGGCTGCGTCTGATGGTGGAGATAAGGATTACGGCTTATACGTAGAGCAGAGAAAACGGTTACAAGAAACTAACGCATGTGACATATGGGATAGCTTTGGAAAGGAGGCCAAGAGTCTTACGGAAGAAGAAAAGGAGTGTTTGGCTGGTATGTTGGACCCTAACCCAGAGACAAGATGGACTGCAGACCAAGTGTTGGAGTGCGAGTGGTTGAAAACAATTGAATTATGTATAGATGGTGAATTATCAAATGGGTGGAGACATTATCATAGTAGTACAACATCATAAGCAAAGAGTTTTATATCCGTACATATAAAATATTTTAATAAAAGTAAAAAAAAAGTTTTTATTATTGTACAATCTATTATTTATTATTCTTCAAAAGGATCTTCTCTCGTACTTGACAACATGGGTGCTTTTCCTTTGTGATTTGAACAAGAAGTATTCGTTTCTGGTTCTAATACACTCATGATTCTATTAATCGAAGATTGATTTTGTAAAGTAAGAGCTAATAATTGTTGAATTTGGTTTAAAATTTCGTCTTCGTTATTATTGGGTAATATACCAAAATTAGTTTCAGGACCTACAATTACATAATTAAAAACCCATGGTTCCGCTTTTTTGTACTTTTTATTACCTGAAGTAGTTACTGGTGTCTCATGTGCAAGTATATCTTCTCCTCCGCCCATTGGATTAGTTCCCATTCTATTCGAAAATTGTCGTCTACGCATACTTTCCCAAACAATCGTAAAATTTCTTCCAACAATAATAGATGGTAAAGCAATAAGCTAAACAATTTAAAGTTTAGTTTATATATTTTAGAGTCCTTTTTAATAAACTTACTAGTACACCAAACATCATGGCAGGGAATGTAATTAATTTACCAATAAATGTTGTTGGTACCATATCACCTAAATAGATTTTTTTTTTATATTAATCCCTCATCATCATCTTCTCGTTTTATTATGAAACTAACCATATCCAGTTGTTGTGATGGTAACAAGTACAAACCAAAAAGCAGCGGGAATACTATCAAATGAACTAGGCGACCCGTCCGAAGCAACAAAAGTCTGCAGGGTTTCATCCCAAATACCTCGTTCAGCAAAGTACAGCAAGGTAGAAAATAATACAACACAAGTCACAGTGAAAAAAAAGAGAGCGGATAATGCATCACCGGACCTTCGGAAGGCCATCATCATTACTTCCAATGTCATGACAATAGCATTGGAGTACTTGTAGGATTTAAATAATCGTAATAAACGAAACAGTCTTAAAATCGTAAATCTAAATTCATACGTCTACAAAAATGTTAATTTATATATATATATATATTATACAAAAAGTAATAATTACTTACTGTATCGTGTTTGGAAATAACTTCTATATAAAATGGAATAATTGATATAAAATCAATAATTGACAGTGGTGCTATTTTTTAAATACGAATTTTCAATTAGATTTTTATATACATTTTTTTTTTTCGAAAATACTTGCAAAGGAAAAACTTTCTCAACATGCGAAAAGAATCGGAATGAGCAAACATACGAAGCAAATACTCTAGCGTGAATAAAGCTACCATAGTAGACTCTAGTTGAAACCTGCTCGAAAAAAAAAAAAAAAAAAAAAAAAAAAAAAAAAAAAAAAAAAAAAAAAAAAAAAACTGTTAGTAAAATTACAAGCCTCACCTCCCCTCTTTTTTTTTTCTTTTTTTTTTTTTTGTCACTCCAAAATTTTACCAAACTCTGTTACTCTTTGCAGATCGAAACGAAGGTATAGTTTCAATTGTAGTTGTAACAGCACTAAATACAATTAACAGCGAAACAACAACGTTGGTCCAAAATGCAGCACGACTACTAGCAGGTTCTTCTAGCAACAGGTATAACTTTCTCTTGAGCTGGTTTTTTATGTCGGGAAGCGGGAGAATTGGATCGTCTTCATCAATATGTGTTGAAGAGCGAGGTTGTTGCGGTGGAATGACTAAATTGGTAACTGACTGCCAGCCTTCCGCTAATCTATTAAACTTTGTATGCGAAGATGAGGCATCTGACATTTCTATCGTTTCTCCATGATGAAGTGGTTCTGTTTCTTCTTCATCTAGATTTTGTTTACTTTTTGAAAACAACCCCATTACCAGGTTTCCCTTTTTTTTTTTTTTTCTGCTTTCAAAAAAAAAAAAAAAAAGCAGAACAAAAAAAGAAGGGATTAAAAAAAAGGGGAAAACTGAAAAATTATAAATAAATAATAGCGGGGTTTTTTATTTTTATTTTAAAAGTTAAAGGAGAACTGTCCTCCTCCACCACCAAAGTGATGAGCAAAAGGATTACCATGGTGATGGGCAAATGGATTATGTTGTTGTTGTTGTTGAGCAGCTTCAGGATCATAAGGATCAAATCCGTTATCAAATTGTTCCCTCTTTTCTGGGTCACTGAGTACTTCGTATGCTTGATTGATATCAGCCATTTTACTTTCTACTTGTGCTTTATCTAAATCACCACTGTACTTGTCAGGATGCCAAGCATGAGCCATTTTACGGTAAGCCTTTTTAATTGTTCTAGGATCGGAGTCTCTAGATACATCTAAATAAAGTAAAAAATGTTACAAAAAAAAAAGGAAGCATTTTTTTTTAAAAAAATAAAATAAAATGTTACCTAAAATTTTATAATAATCTCTCTTTTTACTTTGTCGTAACAACTGTTGTGCGCGCTGCAACATTTGTCGAATACGATTATCTTGTTGTTCACTAGCCTCAAAGGCCTTTTCTAAATCATGTACTGCACCTTCAAAATCGTTTTGGTTTAGTTTCATTTCACCTCTACTGAACAATGCCTGCTGATGATTAGGATCGATTTCTAACGTAGCAGCACACCATTTCTCGGCTTTATCGGTTTCCTTTGATTCAGCAGCAATAATACAAGCTAAAGAATATACTTTTAAGGCAAGTCGGTTGGGTAATTTGGCGTTCATTTGAGTTTCTAGTGTCTTTAAGGGCTCGTCAATTTCGTGAAGAATACCAGTTTTACCCACTAATGCATTTAGTGCGGTTGCATATCTTTGTTGTGCATGCGAATCACTGGCCTTTTTAATCTCTTTTTCAATACGTTTCATAAATCGGAATAAACCTTTGCATTGTTTGTCATCTGGGTCGTAGTGGACGCAAGATTTTACTTGGGTTAAGGCGCGGTCGGGTTCGTATAAGGAGAAAAAATTTAAACTGGCTACTTGTAACAAGAGATCCTTATTAGAAGGTGTCAAGACAGCAACACGACTATGAATAATAAAAAAAGGGGGGTTAATTCTAATTATAATAATGGTATCATTCTCTTTCTTACGTTAAATCGCTGGTGGCTTCTTCAATTTCACCTTTACCAACATGACACTTGGAACGAGTTAATCTCCACTGAGGCTTTTGAGGTGCAATACGAATGACTTCAGTCATAAGACGAATACAATCATCATAGTTTTTATTTTCATAAGCTTCTAAACCGAGCATGCTTGTTTTTTCAGCATATTGTACTGATTCCAACTAATATATGTAAAATATGTGTGTCAATTGTTTGTTTTTCGCAGCTTTTTTTTTATTTTATTTTTTTACATAGTTACCAAATCCTTCACTTCTTGACTTGTTGCATCTTTATGCTTTAATAGATCATCCTTGGCTAATGAAAAATCACCGTCGTTAGCATACAACTTTGCACGTTGTAATAATGCTTTATCAAAACCAGGTCTTAAATCAAGAATGGTAGAGAAATCATCAATGGCTGAACTGGTTCTACCAAGTGATAAGTAAGCAGTAGCTCTCTTATAATAAGATAAGTAGTCTGAAGGGTCTTGTGCTGCTTACAAAAAAAAAAGAGGGGGGGGGTCAAGATGTTGTTCCTTTTTTTTTCTGGTTGCTTAAAAACTTACCAATGGCAGCATCATAACTGATAATAGCATCGTTGTATTTACCAGTAATCAAGAACTGGTTACCGTCTACCAAATGCTCTTTTACGGTCTTTTCAGCATAGCACGTATTAATGAATAAAGGTAATATAAAAGCAAGTAATAAACGACGGTTTGACCTCATTTTATTGTGTTAAGAATAAAAAAAAAAAAAAAGTAATAAAAAATAAAATAGGTCTTTTGAACCTTTATATAATAAATATCGGCCAATGAAATGATTATTTAATATTGAATTGACACGTAAACAAATTATCTAAGGGGGGGGCCATCATGTGATTTTTTTTTTTTTTTTATTGTCCACCCAACTTCTTCATGAGTTCGACCATAATCTGAAGGTTCTTTTCTTCTTCAGCACCACTAACAGAGATAGTGACAACATCGCCATTGGATAAAGATAAAGCCATCAAGTTGGAGGGCGATTTGGAGTCGGCGGTCTTACCATTGCAAGATAAGGTGATATCAGATTTTAAGCTTCTGGCTGCCTTTATGAATTTAGTTACAGGGCGAACCTTGAATCCATTAGGTGTTTGAATAGCAACTTCTTGAGACAACATTTTTTAATGATATATAAAATAATGAAATATATGTATACGAAAAAAAAAAAAGTGTGTGGTATTTATATGTAAATCGGTATTATCATACGGTATTAAAATAAAAAAAAAAAAAAAAAAAAAAATGCCGAAAATAAAAAATAATGCTAATGAATAATTAAAGGTCTTGTTTCTTCTGTTTGTTGTTGTGGTTGAGGTTTCTTTGGTGGGTTACCGATCAATATAAAAAATGATGCGAATAATAAAATAAAGGAGAATACTGTCAGTGATAAATAGTTTATCCATAATATACCACATGATAAAAATACTTCATGTTGGATTTCTAAAGGTATATATTCGCTTTTGATCTTGTATATAATATGTGTACCTTTTTATAAATAAAATTGTTAGCACATATCAAAAAAAAAGAAAAAAAAAAAAAAAAAAAAAGGAATTACCTAATAGTGAAAACAGAATTTGTATTAATAGGGTAAAGCAGGTTATACGAATAAACCAGGATTTTTTTTGGATATGGGTATTACAACTTTCTTGATCTACTTGATTAGTTTCTGTTCGACAGCAAGCAATAAAGGTAACGAGTATTTCAAATAGACTAGAAATAAAAGAGCCCGCTAAAAATATTAAATATACTTTGGCATCTTGATAAAACCATTCTTCTTTTTCAAATGCAACTAATTTCAATACTGTAACCGTTGTCAAGTATATATTATAACCGTTCAGTGGCAACAGTGAAACGATAGACAAAACAAGTCCCGCCATACCAATAAAACTTAGTAATAATCCTATCGATGATACAAAACTACGTTTATTTGTCATATTTTTTTTTTTTAGGCTGCTGCACGAAAATAAATAAAAGAAAGTCGTATATGTATTATGTGTGTGTGAGAGAGTGCGTATTTTTTATGAAAAAGAAAGTGCGAAAAAAAAAAAAAAAAAAAAAAAAAGAGGGAAAACAATTTTTTTTTTTTTTATCTTCCTTGTGCTACTATACTCTTATTGGGTATCATCCAACAAGATCTCTTTTAAATAAGCGTTCGCTTCAATTTGGGGTAAATACTTTTGTTTCACACTCTCTTGGTCTACTTGTTTTGCCAATTCTTGAACCATTTGTGCCATGATTAATTCACCATCCTAATAAATAAATAAAAACTTTTCAGTAAGGCGGCATTAAAATTTGTAATAGGTACTTACAATGACTTCTTGCTTAGGGTTTACTTCAATACCTCGTACAAGATCTGCTTCTTGATCTAATTCAATCGCTTTACGCTTAGCCAAACGAATCACTTGTGTTGGGAAATTAGCAAGTCCGGCTACATGGATACCGAAACTTTTATCTCCAACACCCTTGTTCACTTTATATAATAACGTCACATCACCACCGCTACCTACATGAACTGCTACATGTAAGTTTTCAACGTACGGTACCATTTCTGTCAAAGTAGTCAGCTCATGAAAATGTGTTGCAAATAAACAAAATGATCTTGTATGTTTGGCAAGATGTCTAAAATGATTGTTATTATTATGTTATCATTATTTAAAAAAAAAAAAAAAAATACTTACTCCGAGATTGACCAGGCTAAACCAATACCATCAGAAGTACTTGTACCTCTACCCAATTCATCAATAATAACAAGTGAATTACGAGTAGCAGTCTTTAAAATGGTAGCCGTTTCAAGCATTTCAGCCATAAACGTAGACACACCTTTCAGTTGACTATCACTAGCACCTACTCTTGCTAAAATCGAATCAAATATACATAATGACGCTTTTGTACAAGGAACAAAACATCCAATTTGTGCCATTAGTGCAATCACACCCACCTTAAAATAGTTTAGTCACTTTACTCATACACTAATGTTTTTATTACCTGTCTAATATATGTTGATTTGCCTCCCATATTAGGCCCTGTAACTATTTTGAATTCTGAAGTTTCTATTTGTAATATAATTCAGAATTTTTTTTTTTTTTTTTCTGTATTCACAAAAATTTACCTCGAATCATATCAACATCATTGGGAATAAATGTAACATAGTCTTGGACTTCTAAACATGGATGTCTAGCGTTTTCAAGTATGACGTTACCTTGTCCTATTGTTATGTTAATTTAATAAGTGCATATTAAGTGCATATGATTACACATACCGCAAGGACTCATCGTGGGTCGGACGTATGGTGTGGGCGCCAACACGGATACATGAGCAAAACTAATCAAAACATCCATATGCGCAATAACGAACCCCAACGATTCCAAGGTAGGACAATAAGTACCTATACTCCATTCACGGTTAAAATAAAATATATATTTTTTTTAAAAAAAAACACTTACCAACAATACTAATAACTTCTTTTACTAATCCTCTTTGTTTATCTTCATAAGACCTGGAAAGCTCTTCATATCTTGTACTACAATCCTTAAGTCTACGAGTAGTAAAAATAGTGCCTGATTTTTGAGTATTTAATTCAATATATTCGGACTTATTACGGATTTTGGAAGCTTCGGTACGGCCGATAATACGGAAACAATGACCGTATAAACTATGTTTTTCTAATCTTAATTTCTTCTCTTTTTCAAGTCCCAGCTGACCAGCTACCCTTTCAAATTCTAAAGCCATTTGTCTTTCCACTCCCTTCATTTCAGTATAAATAACTTGATGATGATGATGTTAGATTTTTTTTTTTTTTTTTGGCGTCATAATAATTGTTTTAACTTACTTTGTAATTCTTCATTATATTCGGCTTTAATAATATATTCATGATTATCAGCAGCATCAAGATCGATTGTAGTAACTACCAATTCTTCTAATTTAGTTAAATGAGAATAATGTTCTTCAAGTTTAGTTGTGTAAGTTGTTCGAACCAAGTCAACAATTTCAGGGTTAGATGAAACACAGTTTCTTAAACACCCAATCAATGCAGGTAAACGAAGGATCACTTGATAAATACGTACAACATCTTGAAGTGAAGCGTTTCCTTTTAACACTTTTTTAGAGATACGATGTAAATCAGGTACATGGTGTAAATGAGCTTCTTGCATGTTTTGTCTTAAATCAGTATCTTCTACAAACGCCTGTACGATATCCTGACGTTTTGTGATTTCATTTAAACTTAAAAGGGGTTGTTTAAGCCATTGTGCAAATAATCTACTTCCTTGTGCGGTACGGCACTTGTTGAGTAAACCAAATAAACTGCTGTTCTTGTTGGGTCCATCGTGTACGGTAGGTAATAAGTTCAAAGCGGCTAATGCGGGTCCATCCAACCTCATATATTGTGATAAGTCATGGTTGTTCAATGTAAACTTTCCAAAGTTTTCGTCATTTCCCATTAATTTTAAATAAGAAATAATACAGGCACAAGATGATAATGCACTCTTCATCTCATACTCGGCTAGATAACAAACAAATAAAAAGTTTAATTTACAAGTTCTCTCTCCCTTTTTTTTTTAAAAAAAAAAAATTAACTTACGTAAAGCTTCTACATTGATGTCACCTTCCAAGAGTCTATTTAAATCTTGTGCAATATTATTTGTGTTAAATTCGTCTATCATTTTAGGCTCGGTTAGTATATATTAATTTTCTAATCTTTTTAAAAAAATATATGCTTCTTACTCTTTTTGGTTTCAGTTAATGCCACATTACAACGTGAAAGAATATCGTTAATCTTTTTTCTGTCAAAATCTTTTTCTGCTGCATTACTTGATGGCAAAATACATTCTTTTACACCTAATTGAATGATCAAAGTCTATATAGTAACACTTATTAGCCCTTTTGCCTCTTGTTTCTTAGGAAAAAAAAACAGTACTTACCTCCAAGTTGGAAAAAGATTCATTATCAATAAACTGACTGACACCCAACTGATTAATGGTAGTATCTGCAAAAGAAACACCCACAGTCTACATATATTTTAATTTTCTTCTCTTTTTTTTTTTTTTTTTTTTTTTACTGGCAAATTGTATATACCTTTTGATCCATCGATATGCCATAGTTGACAGCAATAACAACAGGTGCAGAATCCATACGAGTACTGGAAAACAAAAACTCTTCGACTTGCTGCAAGTTACCAGGCGAAGCCTGACTAATCACTCGCCATTCTTGTTTAAACTGTTTCCAAATCTCAATACGTAATTGCTTATTTAACAACGAGTCTCTTAAAAAGTTTTTGGCTACTTTGTCGGTAAGTTTTGTCGTAGCAAGTCCAGTCGTGATATCACCTATATGTACGTTATGTAAGCTTTTTTATTTTTATTTTTGAAGTGGTGATTGGGCTTACCAAACCAGTACTTGATAACTGTTGTTGTCTGATATACCTTGTCAGCAGCATAAGTCGCATTGTCACCATGAAGGGTGTAGTATGTTCCTCCATTAGCTTCACGTTCGAATAATCGAATAGTGCCTTGTTCATTCTTTTTTTTTTTTTGTTAGTTTTTTTTTTTTTTTTTTTTTTTTGACAGGCCTGAAAAAACTTACTATATCTAAACTGTTATAAAATTGTACAAACGTTTGTTGTTCAGAGTTCCCTATAAAAAAAAGCATAATTTTAGTTAAATACTTTATACTGTTGCTTTTTTTTTATTGTTGTATACCAATCTCAGGAATGTCTTCAGTTTCTGTAGTAGTCATAATTCTAATCGCGTATATATAAAAAAAAGAGTTTTGTGTTGTAGAACAGCGACTAAAAAAATAAACGCGGCTAAAAAAAAAAAAAAAGGGACATTATGACAGTCAGGTTTTTTGTGTGACTGGAACCTCCGAAAGAGGGTTCCGGATCAAGCGGGTGATGTGAATTAGTATTTATGCCGACTGATAGTTTTAAAAGAGGGTAAAAAAAAATCCTGTTTATCAGTTTTTTTATAATCCTGATACCCCCAGATAAAATGAAAAAAAAAAAAAAAAAGTTGTCAAAGCTTTTTTTTTTTATTTGAAAACATGTATGTTATGAAAATACTTCTTCAAAGATAGACTTCAATTCGTCAAGTTTAGTAGTAATTTCTTGAACATAATCACTTTCATCCATTTCAACATCTTCTTCTTCATATTCTTCTTCTTTCATAATTCGAGTAGGGTTATGCTCTTCGCGTATATGTTCGTTCAATGCCTCTAGATCGTCTGAAGGAGAATGATACCAGCATGAGGGACAGGCGTATTCTTCAATAGTCCATGGCCCATTAGGATCTCTAACGTACGAAAAATTACTGTTTTCAGGTCTGCGGCCTGCAGGACGAAAAGGGATTAAATATCTGTGTATAGCTTCTACGTGGTTGATACATGTCTTGGAACTACTAAGGATAATACCACAGATAAAACAAGCGTACTCCAAGTGTACCGAGATTTTGTCAAGTTTGTTTTTAGGGTTCTTGTCAGGAGGATTTATCATGCTTTTTCTTTTCTTTTTTTTTAAAAAATAAGAAGCAAAGAAAGAAACAGTAATAAAAAAAAAATTAATTTTTATACGCTATCATCATCTCAGCTTATTTGCCCTTTATATATCTCGTACTGTTTTACAACTTCAACAATTATGAATTTTATCTTATTTTATACGCGAATAACTGATTTATTTCACACAAAAACAGTTTATATTTTCTCTTCTCTCGTTGTGACAACATATATAAAACCCTATTGAAGTAACTACTTGATTTGTCCGACTCTCGTAATAAAAAAAAAGTTATGTTTATTATAGAAATACATGAAAGTTGGATATATAAATTGACGAGAAAGATATCGATAAAATAATACAAAAAAAAGGGGGGGGGGAGGGTCATTTAGTAACTGAAATCTTCACAATGAAGATTAACAGTGGTTGACTTCTTGATAGATAAAGAAGCCACAGCATTTTTAAAGCTTGCGTTAAATCCAGTTGGACCACATACTACAGAAAAAAATATATAAGTATGTACTCGATTTTTAATTTTTTTTTTTTTTTTTTTTTTTTTACATACCATAGGCACGAATATCGGTTTGAAGAGACAAAATAGACTTTGCATCAAGACGTTGCCCTTGTGTAACTTCTACAGTTTTCTTTTGAAGATACTGATTATTTTTCTTTGTATCAACAAAACCTTGTTCATCTATACACTCATTAATATCGCTACTAGAATGAGCAGTAGACGCATTCTCTAAATTATGTCTTGTAGAAACATCACCAGCATCTTTCGAGGTAACATGAAGTTTAATATGTAAATTAGGAAACCTAACGTGGCTTTCAAACAAATGATTTAAATGTTCTAATTCGTCACGAAACCATTCTAGTTCATTTAATCGGTGCACAGACCAATAAAAGTAAACATCTTTTGTCTTCCAATGATTTAATGTATCCTTTTCTTCACAGTTATCATCAAATGTAACAAGTGTATCGCTCAGCTCTCGTAAAAGTCTGATACCAAATGTGATACCGGCACCACCGTTAGCAATAACAACAGAGGTAGAGTTGGTTAGAATGTTCATAGCCTTGATATTGGTACTGCCGAATGGACCGCTCACAAAGACAGGTAATCCCTTGGAGGCATCAATGTTGTTATAAAGCGCGCGTGTAAAGTTACCTCTGGCAACCACGCATACTTCAATTGAATTTTGGTACTTTGCATTTTGTTGCTGGACGCTGGTGATTGTAAAAGGATGCCATTGAAAAACAGAGATAGCAGGTATACATAAATTAATATGTTGCCCAATAGTATGTGTCTTCATAGGACTGGAAAGGCGAATTGAAATCTTGGTACATCCTTCAGGCAAGATATCAAAGTAAGCCTGTGCCATGTACGTCTTGACAAACCAAACGGCTACTAAATTTAAAGCATAACAGATCAATCCTGCGATAAAGTATCGCATCGCGTAAGGTGTATGCATAGCAATCACACCAATAAAAACAATACCAAGTAAATGGGTTCCTAAAAACAATTCGTAGCAGTATTTACGAACAGGCAAGAAACTACCAAGAATAACTACACAGAGTATGCCGTAACCTGCAAGTCCGTACTGTACTTTGGTTACTTGTAACTGCGATCGCATAAATGACGGAAATTTAGCCCAGGCTTGGAGCATGAACGCCATATGTACTGTAGCGCACACAATAAGTGCTAAGCCCAACATACGATGTACGAAGTTCATTCGTACGGGTGAAATGCCGGTCAAGAAGGAAACAGCAGAGTTTTTACCGGTCGAGGATAATAAAAAGGGAACAATAGCTAAACATAAAAAGCCGGCACGGTTGGAGTTGAGTTTCAGATCGACGTTGAGTAACAGTAATGGTAAAATGGCAGAGATAAGTGCACAGACGAGAAGAAATGCACCGACAGGTGGACATACGCCAAATGGGCTGTACGAAAATTTATTGACAACTAAAGTCTCGAGTTTCTTGTATGTTGATGATACGCGAGAAATGAATCCCAATGATGTTTTTTGGTGGACGAGTAAGTAACGTAGTGTAAGGAAACAAATGATGGATGCTATAATTGTAGCGAGCTTATTGGCATAAGGTTCATTTATGTTGGCTGGAGTAGCCTTCGTGCTCATATCCATTCCCTCCATGATAATATAATAAAAAAGATAGGGAGGGGAAAGAAGATATCCCACACTTTATAAAGCACCTTTTTTTATTATGTACTCAAAATAGACGGGGTTTTTTTTTCTTGTACGGACTGCTTTTGTTATAAGTCGATCCAATCACTCTATTTAATATAGCGAAAATCTCGCATATCAAGATCGTGATACGACATTCATCAAAGTTTTTTTTTTTTTTTTTTTTTTTTTTTTCCTTCCTCCCCTTCTATTCTTGAAAAAAAATATGCTCCGTCCTACCCTTTTTCTGCTTCTTGCTGGTGTCTTACAAATTGTATCGGCTCATTTTGAGTTAAAGTATCCTACTACCCGTGGTTTTGATGAAACAAAGGAACCTACTTTCCCCTGGTAAGGAGCCTCTTTATCGCGTAAATATAACATAAAACTAATGTCTTTTTTTTTAGTGGTGGATTTGATACTGTCCAAAATCGTACTCAAGTTCCACTCAAGGACGCCTTTGTCGAGATTAATTCTGGACATACCTCTTACAGTTACGTTGTAAATGTTCTTGCTAAAAATGACCCTACCACTGCAGATTTCTCTACTGCTGTTGTTGCAGTTTCTTCAGGTACGCGTAACTACCCTCAAGCCGCTTGTTTATCTTTAAACTTGAGTAACGGTACTGGTATTACTAACGGTTCAAATGCTACTATCCAAGTTATCTTCAATGGTGGTGATGGTTTATTGTACCAGGTAATTTAATTTATGGTGGTTGAATTCTTTAAAAAAAAAACTGATAAATTTTTTTTTAGTGCACTGATGTTACGTTCGTCGACTCGGCTCCTAATTTCGATCAAAGCATGTGCGTAAATGCTGACGGCTCTTCTACTGCTACTTCTTCTGGATCTGCTCCTGCAGCTAACAATACTCAAAGTAAAGCATCTTCTGTAACTGTTTCTAGCGGCTTTTTGTTGTTTGTTATTGCTTGTATTTATATTACCGTATAAATAAATAAACGCTCTTCTTTTAAAATTATGCGTATCATTTTTTATTTTACACAGAAAAAAAGTGCACATGAAACTTGTTTCAATTTTAACTGATATATTTCATATTTATAACTTGTCATCATCATACGCGTTTTTTGCTTACTATCAGATGCGCGCTATTATTAATTAAGTTGGGCCTATTCCTGATTAATGGAGGAGTATTTTTTTTTTCCAAAAAGAGAGGGGTAGTATTTTTTTTTGCCATGAAGTGACTATCTACAAAGATGTAAGAATAGATATTTCACCCTCTGATAAATGTCGTTGAATAGCTAAGTGTATTTCAGCAGCCACTAGACTTTTCAGAGCTATAAAAAAAATAAAAAACTGAGGACTTGGGAACCTCTTCCCCTAAAAAAATTTGCATGCAAAAAAAGGGAAAGTAGTGCAAATTAGGCATACTTTTCCCTTTTTTTTTTTTTCCTCTCTTCAGCTTTATCCGCCTACTTCTATTTCTTGATTCGTCTTTCGGTAGCATCAATACAATTTATATTTAGGTATAATAAGAGGCGATACTACTAGAGTAAGTATATATAAAAAGGAACAAGTGAAAGTGTTGGCAGTTAAATAAAAAATAAAAAATAAAAAAAATTATGCAGATTTGTTTATTTGATATTTACACTTCTGGCTACCGATTTCCGATCATTTGTGTATAAACAAAAACGACTTCGAAGGAAAGCTTGCTTTTTTTAGATACTTTTTTTTTTCTCACACAACTATTATCTACATCCCAAGTAATACTTTTCGCTTTTTTTTTAAGGAAGAATATTCAAAAATATAATCTGTATCTATACCAATTTAATCATACCAATTTTCCCTAGCGATAAATTGACGTATCTTTTTATTTTATGAAAAAAAAAAAAAAAAAAAAAAAAAAGAGTCTTTTGTTTACATGAACATTTATGGAAGTAACTAATTAATTAATCACATGAAAAAAAAGATAAAAAAAAAAGAACGTACTGGAACACGTACTTTTCTATATAAAGAGGTTTTTTTTCAGTCTTTTTTCGCTCCTTATTCTCAAAAAAAAAAAAAAGAATATTCTACCACTGCTTCAAAATAATCTGGTTGATCTATATGGTTGGTCCTCTTCTTTTCTATAAGGCCTTGGCTTACTCTGCTTATATCCTCTCTTGAGAAATACATGGACTTTTAGGTATGCTACTTTTCTTTTTTCTTTTTTTTAAAAAAAAAAAATCCCCCCTCTAATAATTTCCTAGTTATTAAATGTAAAAAAAAAAAAAAAAAAAAAAAAAAAAAAAAAAAAAAAAAAAAAGTTACCTTGTGGCGTACGGTCTCTCTTGTTCTATACCTATGGCGTTTTCGAGTAAAAGATGTTGGCTCTGCCGTTTTGATGATGATGTCTGAAAGCACTCTGGCAACTAGGATGGTCATCACCGGTCCAGTCCTTTTTTTTTTAAAAAAAAAAGGTTGGATTATAAGCGTACTTGGTCCTCGACTAGCTTGATTTTCAAGGGAAGGGTATTCTCCTCTGTATTTAGCCTATCTTTGGGACTGTCTGGAAAAAAAACTAGCCTGCTATCAAGCACCTTCAATAATAATCTTATACTTCATACTCAACACAAAAAATAAATTTTTTTTCCTCTTTTAATAAATTTAAACCGTACAAAGTACCTGCTATTTTTTTCTTATAATAATAAAAAATATTCCTCTTATTGTAACCAGATGACTGTTCTTGAACTTCATCATATTCTGAACCTACTGCTTCAAAGCCGAATAAGCTCAAGTTTGATGAAACCTCGAAGGATGTAACTATTGTTCTTAAAGTAAATGCTTCGGCTAAATACTCTGGCATTATCTGTAAAAAACAAGTTTTTTTTTAATTACATATGAGTACGTGAGAAAGTAAATTGTAACATAAATATATTATGATTAAATAGATCCCTTTTTATCATGATTAAATTAGCTTATTTATTCCATCCTTTTCTTTTCTTTTTTTTTTTAACAATGAATTCATATACAAGCAAGTACCTTTTATATAATAAAATGTCTAAATATTTCCTTATAATATGGTGGTGTCGATGTAGGAATTTTGCTAAGTTGGCACTTGTAGTGTAAAGTAAAAACCCCTCAGTAGACTTATCAATAATATTATATGCAGCTTGAATTATTCTAGCCTCGAATGTTTCAGTATCTTGCAACTTTTTGACGTTTGGTCCGGACTTTTTAACTAGAGCCCAGGGTTGCTCATAAATCAGTACGAATAGAGTGCATATCTAATGATAAGATAAAACCCTTTGATATCCTCGTACTTGCTCATAATATTCAGCGTATCATTAATAAACTTTAGGTAATTTTTTTATTTTATAAGAATCTGCGAATTTAAGTTCGAATTTTAAGCTAATTTTTTTCATTGGACGGTGGACGGTAATAACCGTCATAACCATCATAACCATCATAAGAACCAGAACCACCACCACCAGCAGAACCAGAAGCAGCAGTAGAATCACCATCACCTTAACCATTGCCGTAAATAGCACCGTAAAGGCCGCCGGAACCACCACCACCACCAGCACCAGCAGCAGCAGCAGCAGCAGCATTAATATAACCACTACCATAACCAGAACCAGAACCAACATAAACAGAAGAAGAAGAAGCAGCAGCAGCAACAGCAGCAACAGCAGCATTAAGGTCAACATCTCTAACACGAGAAACAGAGCCTAAAGTAATTCCGGAGCGAGCAACAAAAGAATTATCTGGACGTTGTCTACTTTTAGAAAATCTCTTTTTTATTCCTCTCTTTTTGTACAAGCTACGGAAAGTACCTTGATTCTCGATACCTCGATGTGTGCCAGCTACTAAACTTCCTTTATAGAAAGGCTTTGCTGAAGTGAAAGTGACTAGGATACCAACAAACGTTATAGATAATAGTGTATAGATGTGCATTTTTTTTTTTTTTTTTTTTTTTTTTAAAAAAAAAAGGGTATTGAAACGGAGTGTTTTGTAGTACGTATTATATATGAATATTTAGTAAAAAAAAAATTAAAGATACGAAAATTTACAGCATGCTAAATGATTAGGGACTGGACATATCAAGACATAAAGTAGTAGACCCTGTATCTTGCTAAATAAATTTCTAGCATATCATAGCTGGTTCACTGTATAATTCTAAATTAAAAAATCGGTATGTTTTTATAAGCAAAGAAATTAGAGTATATTTATAAGAGAGATAACTACAAGAGAAGCACCATTTTATTATAAACTTAAACGAGTAAAAAAAAAACGCACTTATAATGTCATATATGCTTTCTTTTTATAGTCATGTATCCGTTATAGCTCCTTTTATGCAAAGATAAAATAGCTAACGACCTGATCGGCTATCGCACAAGGTTCTGGTTTTAACTTGTGAAGTATAATATATTTTTTATTTTATTTTTGGCAAGCTGCATTTACTAGAACGATATGTAGCCCCTAATAGGAATTTTAATGCATAAGTATAGCGCACTTGGTTATTATATACATGATAAAATCAAGTTACTTTTCAACATGACCTTGTCTTTAAAGAAAAAAGGGAGCTGGTTTGTGTTTTATCAGCCGTCACTTTAAGACTCGCTTTTTTTTTGCTGCGCAAATAAAAATTCTCATGGCTTAAAGGGGAACGTCAATCCAGTTTTGACTCTTCTCCTTTTTTATTTTTATTTTTATGCCTCACTTACGTTCAAACAGTTCTCTCCGTAGAGCTGCTCAAGTTATTCCTGATCCTTTACCTTACAAAATAAAATCTACTAAGGTTGTTCAAACTTTTAAATCAAAAGATAGCGACGTAACAAGTAATTATCTCTCTTTTTTTTATATCTGTAACTTTTAACTCGATTTAAACATTCTTTTTGTTGTTGTTGCTGTTAGCTGTTATTAAATATCCTACCACTTTACTTGAAAGAAATGAATACGTCAACTTCAAGACAGGGAAAAAAGTAACTCCTTTTCAATACAGAGTATATGATGCTGTTCGTCAAATCCCAACAGGTCACGTTACTTCATACAAAATCTTGAGCGACGCACTTAAATCTGCTCCTCGCGCAGTTGGTCAGGCCTTAAAATTAAACCCCTTCTGCCCTTTACCTGTTGCATGTCATCGTATCATCGCCTCTGATAAAACTATTGGTGGTTTCTCTGGTGGTTCGGGTGATTCTCAACTCACAGCCAACAAGAAATCTAAACTTGAAGCGGAAGGATGTGAATTTAAGCATGATTATATCTTTAAATCTAACGCAGATGGTAGTACTGATTTTTTTTCGGATTTTAAAATAGTTCAATAAAAACTTTTTGATCCAACCCAAGTTTTATTTATTCTTTAATGTTATAAGGTCCATGGCGATACAGTAACAGCTAACATGGGGCTTATCAATATCAAAATTTAAAAGACTTTTGTCAGTTCCAAAGCAAACATTGAATTCAGTATCCTTTTTACAGGTAAAAGTAAGAGATCGACAAAGATAAATAGTGCTTCGTATATCTTGTCTAACTAAAGCCTTTTTTACTGTGCCATCGTAATAATACCATTGTTTTTTTCCATCCGTGTATTTAAACTTGATGTTTAATGCCTCACACTTGTCATTAGAAGTCTGTTGAACGACAATATAGCATTTTTTGAAGCATTTGAATGGTGTTAAATCCAAGTTCGAGTTAAATCTACCGCGACTTCCTAAAACTAAGACTTCGATATCAGGGAGATAAGTAGAGATCGTTTTGAATAAGTTGTTGGCTGGTGCACTACTAAGAAAATGCACCATCTTCAAATTATTCTGAATACCATCCAATCCATTTTTCCTTTGGTTTGGGCACCCTTGTATCTGCAAGCAGCCTGTCACTTTAAAATATTGAAGATTTATACAGTTTATAAATACATATTTCAAAAACTTCATTATAAAATCATCTGCTACTTTGTTTAAATCTAATTCTAAGCGATCGATGATTTCAGGTCCAATAGTTGAAATAGAGATAGTGGGTAAAGGGAATTCTGGTAAGGATTCATAAGCCCCATAAATACTACCATAACCGCGTCTTCTATAATAATCTGCATCCTCTATTTCGTTTTCCAGTCCATAATAATCTACATCGTCTAAACCATACGTCAAAACCAGTTGCTTATCTGATGAACTATACTCGAAATAATCTTGGGGGGGACTGGTTCCACAAAATTTTACAGTACATAGAGCCTTCTTATTTCCTTTAAAAGCATTAACAACTTGAAACCATTTCGACATTTTTAGTTTATGGGTTAAAAGTGTTGGGAACTTGTGATTTTTCATAAAAGATATACAAACATTATTCAACTTTCCTAGTTTTTCCATAAGCATCAGAGTGTCTTCCATTCCAACGTCTTCTATCAAATCATATAGTCCCAACGTAGCCTGAATATTTACGGTATGTAACATATTTGCAAGATAGCTCGTAAGATACCTGGTATAATAAATTGGTAGTGACGGCAAATTAAGATTTAGTCGTCGTAAACCTTTATTTAATTTTACATTGGGCTCGACTCTTAGCTCCAACCATTCTTGTACAGCTCTCTGGGAACAATTAAGATCACTTGTGCATACCAAGTCTGTCAATTGAGGACAACGTTCTTGAATTCGAAACGTTATCGAGTTGTCGCTATAATTATTATAAAATACAAGCTGTTTTAAATTTTTGAATTGACTGAGCATATCAAGAATACCCACACCGCTACAGGTATAGCCCATGGTATCTTCTGTATACTCCAAATAAAGGCTTGTTAACGTGCCACAAAATCTGAAACAAGTAGAAAGGTACTCATGATAGCCACTGACCCCGTAAAAAGATTCAAATGGCAAGGTTGTAATTTTTTTTATATGTTGTAACTTTGCAAAAAATAAAAAAGAAATATAATATGTAAAGCTGCCACTCTCTGTCAAATCAATTTCTTCAATATTGGGTAAATACTTTAGTAAAAGCAAAAACTCGCATCGGCTTAACCTTGGCGGGATTTCTTTCTTTTTAGTCGGTGTGTTTGGTGTACGTCGAAAAATATCCACTTCACCTTCGAACTCGCTTTTAAATGTCAATTTTCGAATAAGGTGTCCATTTTTAAAGTATTCGCTGATACCATCACTTGATAAGTTTAATTTCGCTATTTGAACTTCGTAATCGTCTATTACCAACTCTCTCTTGTATACTCGAGCTGCGACTACATTCCACTGCTTAAAAACAAAAGAGCAAATTTGAATTACTGGTCTACTGAGGTAATAAAAGATACCGTAATAGATTTCAGCCAGTAGATGATTCATAATTTTAATTATTATTCCTAAAAGAAAAAGAGCTATTCTTAAAGAAAAAGAGTGCCACAATTTATAAAAAGCTAATCCCTTTTTTATACTGGCACGTGTACAGTTTTTTTTTATTATACTTTTTCGCATATTTCCGTTTTTATTTAGAGTTCTTTAAAAGCCACGATATGATCATTGTAAATTTGAGGCTATATTTTTATTTTTAAGGGGAATGTGGTAAAATCACACATAAAATAAAATATATAATAATCGATGAGATCATCGATTATAAAACATAACAAACGTTAGATATCAAAATGAATCTTATATATAAAAAAAAGCACAGGATCTAGAAATCAAGATCCTCAGGCTATAGAAGTCGCTGGATCAAATCTAAGTGTAACGATCAATCACAATAGTGCGACCATTATTGCAAAAGACTATAAATAAGAAATTATAGTTAGCAATCCCTTTTACCGGGATTGATTTTTACAATTAAAATAAGAAATAAACGTTATTAGACATTTAATCTTATTCACCTGTTTTTATTAATTTTTCTGTGTTAAATCAAAAGTATTTCTCCACAGGGAAGAGATATAACAATTAATAGATTATTTCTGCGGAAGGTCGTAACCTCAATGTAGTTGATCACCAATTTATAAAACCAATAAACTCGACCAGAAACTATATACGCCACATTTTATAGTGACCCAATGATACCGCGGTTACTAATTAGATTAGACAAAAGAGAGAAGCTAGATTATTACAGAACCTAGGCATGGTTGAGGGAGGGGGGGGGGCGGGTTTGTTTCTTGTTTTTGGCTACATCACGCTGGGCAGAGTCAAGTTCTCCTACAAAAATAATCATTATGAGCAGATGAGTTAAAAAAATATTTTATACCTCTTTTATGATAGTTGTAGAGAAACTGGCCTATAATAATGTAGTAACTGAGAATTGTGGCTCGTTCCAAAAAGTTCAACAGAGGGGAAATCTATAAAAAAAAAAAATAACATCTGTTGGACTACATAATTTACAAGTACAGTGCGTACCTTCCAGGAATAGAAAATAATGACCTTCACTTTTAATTTAATAGTCGAAAGATATAAGATTTTACCCAATAGTTGAAGTACCTTCACTTTTGTAACTGATATTTCGTTCACAATAGTCCCACAACAATCCAACTACCAAATTCCATGAGGACTATCACAACTATTGGAAGAACAGGTATGAAGAGGATAGGTTAATCAGCCTTAGATAACGAACGAGAGAAGGTTTAGAGGAAGCTACATTTAACATTATTGATTCCATGGTCGCGACAACAAAACGGATATGTTTATAACTGTTAGAATATATCTTAATTTTTATTAACGTTTTGCTTTGTATAGTTTCGCTCCTCCTCCGCTAATCATGCTGTTGATCTTGAGAATCCCTCCTCCTCCTCCTCCAGTTCCACCATTTTGGATGTACTGGATATTTACCAGGAGTAGGTTGTTACATCTGACCTCCTTTTTTTTTAATAAATATCCACTTTAGTTCATGTTGAGTATTTTACATCATGCAAAGCTTATTAACCGCACTTGTTTGTAACACATGCGATCCTTATATTAAAAACGTAAAATGTTCTATTTTTGATGTAAGTTTATTATTTATACCTGTTTGCTCTTTAAAAAAAATATGTGTCGTTATTTATTTATCACTTTTTGGTTTATATAAGGTTCGTGGGAATACGATAATGTCTATCTTGAGAATTGTCAATATCAAACTTCAAAAGGCTTTCATCAGACTCAAAGCAAACATTGAATTCAATATCTTTTTCACAAATAAAAGTAAAAGTGCGGCAAGGATACCTAACAGTATCCTCTCTAACAAAAAACTTTTTTACTTCGCCGTCGTAATAATACCGTTGTTTTTTTCCATTTGTGTATTCAAACTTGAGAGCTGTGGACCAACAGATATAATTAAGACCCTGTTGAATGATTAGGTAACACCTTTTTAAGCTTTTAAATAGTGTTAAATCGAAGCTCGTGTCAAAACTGCTGTGACTTCCCAAAATCAAGACTTCGGTATCCGGTAGATGGGTAGAGACCCCATAAAATAAATAATTGGTTGGCGCTCCACTAAGAAAATGTACAGTTTTCCGATTATTTTGAATACTACTAAGCTCACCGGTTTTCTGGATTGGATGCCTTTGAATCTTCAAGTTATTTTCCACCGTAATGTATTGAAGATTTATACAGTTTGAAAATGCATATTCCAATAGTTTCAGTACAGTATAATCCTCTAGATCATCAAAATTTAATTCTAAGTTATCGATAATTTCAGGCCCAATAGTTGAAATAGATCTAGTAGATGAGATAAATTTCGAAAAGAGACCAATAAGACCGTGTATGTGATCCTCCTCTTCTTCTCCAAAAACATCTACGTCGTCTAATTCGTAATCCAAAACCAATCGTTTATCTAACGAACTATACTTAAAAGAATCTCCTAAGTAATTGACTCCATAAAGTTTAACAGTACATAATGCGTTTTTATTTCCTTTAAATGCATTGACGATTTGAAACCATTTCGTCGTTTTTAATTCGCTACTTAAACGTGTTCTTCGGGGCCTATTATTTCGCGCAAAGGAAATACAAACATCATTCAACTGTCCTAATTTTTTCATAAGTCCCAAAGCGTCTTCCATTCCAACGCCTTCTATCCAATCATAGAATCCAGTAGATGTAGTCCGAATATTTACTGTATGTAATATATCTTCAATATAGCTCGTAAGATATTTTGTATAATCAATTAATAACCATGATAAAATAATATTCAAGTGTCGTAAACTTTTATTTAATTTTGCGATAGGCCCAATCTTCAGATTCGATGATTTTTGTACTACTTCATCCGGATAATTATACTTGCTTTTAAATGTTAACTCTGTTAATTGAGGACACATCTCTTGAATTCGAAACATGATCAAGTCGGTACAGTATGTGTTATAAACTATGAGCTGTTTTAAATTCTTGAATTGGCTTAGCATAGTGAGAATATCCATACCACAATAATTATAATCGTTTGTAGTTTCCGTATACCGAAAGCTAAGGCTTGTTAAAGTATCACAAAATCTGAAACAAGCAATAAAATACGGACGATAGGTAATATCGAAACAATAAGATTCAGACGGAAAAGATGTGATCCTTTTAAGATGTTGTAAGTTTTCTTCAAAAAGAAAAGAAACGTATTCTGAAAAGTTGCCACTTTCTGTTAAATCAATTTCTTCAATATTAGGTAAGTACTTTAGAAGTAAAAGAAACTCGTATCGACTAAAGGATGGTGGTGTCCTTTCTTTCTTTTTGTCATACGTTTCTAGTGCATCTTGAAAAATCTCCACTTCACCTTCAAACTCGGTTTTAAATGTCAATTTTCGAACAAAATGTCCATTTCTCAAGTATTTACTGGCATTATCACCTGCTAAATAAACGTTTGCCAATCGAACTTTGTAATCATCTATTATCAGCTCTTTACTGTATACTTGAGCTGCAACTGCATTCAACCGTTTACAAACAAAGAAGCAAGTCTGAATTTCTGGTCTACTTAAGTGACGTAAAATATGATAATAGACTTCAGCCGGTAAGTTATTCATTTTTTTTTTTTTTTTAAAAAAAAAAGAGGACCTTTTTATACTTGCAGAGATAAAGACGTATTTACGTGAATGCGAAACTTGATTCTTGTTTTTTTAACGATAGAAGCGGCATCCTTTTGGTTTCTCAAGCCACATGTTACCCGATCCAAAAAGTAACATTTGTGATACCAAAAGAAATATTTTATTACTTACAAATGTTAAAATTTAATAAACAAATTATTCTATCCGACTAATATTCACCATAGTCAAGTATTTTAGGCACTCTTGTTCATAACACATATAATAAAAACCATGCAGCACAAATCATTAGATATATTTTCTGAGCTTCAATTTTATTTATTACATATGTACTTTAAATATACCAGTTAACCCCCTCCCTCCAAAGTATATATGTATACATATAACGATAATAAATAAATGAAAGAGTACACGCAACAATTTTACTATAGCCCGAATGACACATGGTATATACTCTTAGCTCTAAACAATTAGGTGGAAAAAAAAAATTGAAAAAAAATGCGCATTTATTTATTACGCCATTTAATATATAAGGGGACGTGGGGAATACGATAACGGTTCTCTTGAAGTTTGCCAATATCAAAATTCCAAAGATTTTTGTTAAGCTCGAAGCATAAAGTGAAATCAGTATCCTTTTTACATATAATAGTATAAGATGTACGAAAAGGACGTTTAATCTGTCTAACTAAACTACCATTTTCGTAATAATACGATTGTTCTTTTCCATCGGTGTATTCAAACTTGAATAATAAAGGTTCGCGGTTGTAAGCAGTAATAGTTTGAATGAGAAAGTAACATCGTTTTAAATTTTTAAAGTATGTCAAATTCCAGGTCACATTATCATTGCTATAGTTCGCGAAAACCAAAAGTTCAATATTCGGTAAATAAGAAGAGATTACACTAAGCGCGTCGGCGGTTGGTTCAGAGCAAATAAAATATACCATTTTCGAGCTAATTAGAATACTGTCAACCTCACTGTTTCTTTGGTTTGGACACCCTTGAATCTTCGTGTATTCTCCTATTCTAAGGTAGTGAAGATTGATACAATTCGAAAGTGCATATTTCAAATATACCACTTCATCATGAACACTCATTCCACCTAAATCAAAATCTAAACGATTGATGATACCAGGTAAAATAGTTGAAATAAATGCTGTAGGAAAAGGAAGGTCGGATAAGGGTGCATTATAACGGTATGTAAAGCTATCCCCTTCTAAAATATCATGTGCTGCTGTCCATCCACGGGTTAAAGTTAGCTGTTTATCCGAGGAACTATACTCAAAATAATCTTGTAGGGAGTTGGGTTTACAAAATTTAACAGAACATAAAACATTTTTATTTCCTTTAAAAGCATCCGCAACTTGAAACCATTTAATTGTTCTCTGTCTACTAGATAAATGGGTTGCTCTAGGAATATCACTTTCTGAAAAGGCAATAGAAACATCCTTTGTCAGTCCTAGATTCTTCATAAGCTTCAAAGCATCTTCCATCCCAACTTCGTCTATCCAATCATAAAGCCCAGTACGTTTAACCTGAATACTAACTGATTTTAATCCATCTTCAATATAGCTTGTAAGATATTTAGTATAACCAATTGTTAATGACTCTAAAATAATATTCAAGTGTTGTAGACGTTTATTCAATTTTACGGGGGACTCTTGTACAAAGTCATCCGAATTATCGCTTGTAAATATCAATTCTGTCAATTGAGGACAAAATTCTTGAATTCGAAACATTATAGAGTTATTACTGTAGCTGTTATGAAAAACAAGCTGTTTTAGATTTTTGAATTGACTTAGCATATGAAGAATACCCACACCACTAAAGTTATAATCTTTGGAAACACCCGTGTATTGCAAACAGAGACTTGTTAATGTGCCGCAAAACTTGAGACAAGCAGAAAGGTAATCGTTATGGTCAGGGCAGGAAAAATTGTCAGGCCTGAGAAGATTGGTAATCATAAAAGATTCTTCGTCAGGATAACCGTCAGTCCAAGAAAAACGGTCAGACCTGGTAAAATCGTCTGGTTTGGAAAAAATGCCGTGTTCATACGGTCCAGGCGCAATTTTTTTGATATGCTGTAAATTTGCATCAAGTAAATAAGAAAGATAGTATGTGTAGTAACCACTTTCTGTAAAATCGATTTCTTCAATGTTAGGTAAATACTCCAGCAAAAGTAAAAACTCAGCTCGACTAAATCTAGCTGATCGGTTATCCGTTTTATAAATGAAATCATGATAATCCATAAGTATCCATTGAGACTCGCTTTTAATTATCAAATTTCTAACAAGATGTCCGTTTTTAAAATACGTGTTGGTATAATCACTTGCAAACCACTTCAAAAATCTGCGTTTCCCTTGGGCTAGATTAACTTTCACAATTCGAAGTTTGCGGTCATTAATTAACAGCATTTTATTGATTACTTGAAATGTTACTTCATTCAATCGTCTACAAACAAGAGAGAAAGCCTGGATTTCTGGTCTACTCAAGTAATGGAAGATACCATAATAGACTTCAGCTGGTAGTTCGTCCATAATTAAATGTATATATATATATATTTTTTTTTTAAAAAAAAAGGAAAATAAAAATGGGATTCTTATTTATACTTACAGCGATAAATGCATAAATGTAAACAAAATGCGTAGTAAGGAGGACAAGACACAAGACAGGGCTTAATTTAAACCACACGACGCCTGATCCAAAAAGCAACCTTCTTTCTTACTAAATATCCACCTGTGGTGATATTTTATCGTTTAATAGAATATACTACATAGCTAATGTCTAATATTTCAGATAATATAAATCTTTCGGGAACCCTTCTTTTTTTTTTTCAGAACATATAATAGTAACCAATCACTCTTCCTAAAGTACAATAAATAGGGTTCAATAGAAATGAGGGGTAGTGCAGCAAATAAATTAAAAGTAGATGTAATTACAGTTTGGAAGAAAGTAATATATATGTATATATTTATTACAACCTTTGATTTATATAAAGTTCATGGGAATACGACAACAGCTATCAAGAGGCTTGTCAATATCAAAATTCAAAAGACTTTTGTCAGTTCCAAAGCAAACATTGAATTCAATATCATTTTTACAAGTAAAAGTAAGAGATCGACAAAGATAAATAGTATTTTGTGTATCCTGTCTAACTAAAGTCTTTTTTACTGTGCCATCGTAATAATACCATTGTTTTTTTCCATCCGTGTATTCAAACTTGATATTTAATGCCTCACACTTATCATTAGAAGTCTGTTGAACGACGATGTAGCACCTTTTTAAGCTTTTAAACGGTCTTAAATCCAAGTTCGAGTTATACCTACTGCGACTTCCCAAAACCAATACTTCAATATCCGGTAGATATTTAATGATGATGTTGAATATGTTGTAGGTTGGTATACCGTTAAGAAAATGCACCATCTTCAATTCCTTGTTTCTTTGGTTTTTATATCCTCGAATCAGAAGGTAGTCTGTCACTTTAAGATACTGAAGGTTTATACAGTTTGTAAATACGTATTTCAAAAACCTCATTATAAAACTATCTGATGCTTTGTCTAGATTTAATTCGAAGCGATCGATAATTTCAGGTCCAATAGTTGAAATAGAGCTAGTGGGTAATGGAAATCCTTGTAAGGATTCATTAGTCGAATAAATAGGACCATAATCGTGTCTTCTATAATAATCTACATCTTCTCTGTCATAATTATATATATCTTCTCTTTCACGATGATCGATTTCATTATATACATCTTGTATTTCATTTTCCAATCCATGATAATCTTCATCTTCCAATACATAAGCCAAAACTAGTTGGCCATCCAATGCATTATACTTGAAGTAATCTTGTGAGGAGCTAGTTCCACAAAATTTTACAGTACATAGAGCCTTCTTACTTCCTTTAAAAGCATTAACAACTTGAAACCATTTCGACATTTTTGCTTTATGGGTTAAATCTGTGCTTGGGGACCTAAAAGATATACAAACATCGTTCAACTTTCCTAGTTTTTTCATAAGCGTCAAAGAGTTTTCCATCCCAACTTCGTCTATCCAATCATAGAGTTCATGATATGCAACCTGGATATTTACTGTATGTAACGTATCTGTAAGATAGCTCGTCAGATGTTTAGTATAATCAATTGGTAGTAGCAGTAAATTAATATTCAGACGTCGTAAACTTTTATTTAATTCTACAGTGGGTTCTGCTCCCTTCTCGTATGCACCTCGCTCTAGTACATTAGAGCTCCGGTGACAGTTAGAACCAGTCATAAATGTCAAATCTCTCAATTGAGGATAAAGTTTTTGGATTCGAAACATCATCAGGTTGTCTCTATAATTATTATAAAATACAAGCTGTTTTAAATTTTTGAATTGACTGAGCATATCAAGAATACCCACACCGCTACAGGTATAGTCCATAGTATCTTCTGTGTACTCCAAATAAAGGCTTGTTAACGTGTTACAAAATTTGAAACAAACAGAAAGATACTGGAGATAGTCACTGGTTCCATAACAAGATTCGAATGGCAAAGCCGTAATTTTTTTGATATACTGTAAATCTGCATCGATTAGAAAAGAAATATAATATGTAAAGTTGCCACTCTCTGTCAAATCGATTTCTTCAATATTAGGTAAATACTTTAGTAAAAGCAAAAACTCTTTTCGACTAAAATGAAAGTAACTTTGGTTGTTTTCGCCGGGCAGCCTTTCTATTACATCTTTAAATTTACTTTTAATTATCACTTTTTGAACAAGTTGTCCATTTTTAAAATATGTGTCGGCAGTGTCGCTCGCTAAATTAAATCTTGCTAGTTGAACTTTATAATCATCAATTATCAGTTCTTTATTGTATACTTGAATTGCCGCATCATTCAATCGTCTACAAACAAAAGAGCAAATTTGAATTTCTGGTCTACTGAGGTGATAAAAGATACCATAATAGACTTCAGCCGGTAGATGATTCATAATTTTAATTATTATTCTTAAAGAAAGAGTTATTCTTAAAGAAAAAGAGTGCCACAATTTATAAAAAGCTAATCCCCTTTTTATATTGGTAAAGATGAAACGTTAATTACCGCTTACATGTAAACAAAAATCATAGTTGTGGAACCTGACAACTGTGACATTCAAGCTGCAGGTCACCCCGCCTAAAAAAAGTAATCAACCCAGCACTCTGCGATATGTAATATCTAGATTGTCGGTGCTAAGTCTATACTGTCGGATATAATTGTTAGGCGCACTGATAATTATACCTGGAAACTGGAAAGGTAAAAGCCAAGTTTTAGATAACCCCAAAAAAGGATGATAATAGGGATATTTATATGTATATTTTGTAATACATTATTCCTAATCTTGTACTTAAGTAGTACATAAATAATCGACTGCATTACGGAGTCCGATGATTATAGAAACAAGCTACTCCATCTGACTTCCTTTTTTTTAATTAGTATCCTACAGCACAAATAATTAGATATATTTTCTAGTAGTTGATATAAGTTTATTATTTATTCCTATTTGTTCTTCTTAAAAAAGAAAAAAAATATATGTGTAATTGTTTATTTATTGCTTTTTGGTTTATATAAGCTCCGTGGGGACACGATAACAGATATCTCGAGACTTTTCAATATCAAACTTCGAAAGACTTTCACCAAACTCAAAGCAAACATTGAATTCCAATTCCTTGTTACAAGTAAAAGATCGACAAGGACGACTAGTAGTATTCTTTATTAGAAAAAAGTCGTCTACGTTGTCATCGTAATGATACCACTGGTTTGTTCCATCCTTATATTTAAACTTGATAGTTAATGCCTCGCGGATGTAGTCAGAAGGCTGTTGAATAATATGGAAGTATCTTTTTAAGCTTTTAAATGGTGTTAAATCCAAGCTTGCATTACACCCGCTGCGACTTCCCAAAACCACAACTTCAATATTAGGTAGATAACCAATGATCAAATTACGTATTTTGAGTCTCGAGAACCATTAAAAAAAATTATCGTCCTCAAATTATTTTGAATGCCATTCGATTTGGATACCCTTGAATTTGAAAGTATCCCATTAATTTAAAGTATTGAAGGTTTATACAATTTTTAAATAGATATCTCAGAAACAACATATTCTGATCACTTATCTTTAGGTTTATATCTAAGTCTAAGCGATCGATAGTTTCAGATCTAATAGTTGAAATATATCCAAGGTACGAAGTGAATAGAGTTCTAGGCCCATTAAGCCCGTACACGAGATTTCCTTCTAGTCCTCCAAAAGAATCTGTGTCCAACAAACTATACTCGAAATAATCTTGTACGGGACTAGAATTCGAAAATTTCAAGTACATAAAGCCTTTTTATTTCATGTAATCAACTGATAATGACTGTAAAGTAATATATAAGTGCTTTAAACTTTTATTTAATTTTAAATTAGGTCCAATATCCTGATCCAATGAACCTTCCACAGCATCGAAATGTTTATAATCGCTATTAAATGTTAACTCTGTCAATTGAGGACACGCCTCTTGAATTCGAAACATTATCAAGTCGGTACAGTACATGTTATAGAATACAAGCTGCTTTAAATTCTTGAATTGACTTAGCACATCAAGGCTATCCACACCATGATAACTGGTGTCATTGGTAGCTTTCATATATCGAAAAGAGACTTGTTAAGGTATTACAAAATCTGAAACAAGTAGAAAAGTACTCGTAATAGTCGTAGTTTTCATTATTACGGACAATCGGTAAAGCCGTGCTTTTTTTGATACGTTGTAAATGGGCATCAATTAGAAAAGAGATGTAATATACAAAGCTACAGCTTTCCGTCAAATCGATTTCTTCGATATTGGGTAAATAGTTTATCAGCCGCAAAAACTCTGCTTGACTAAAACTAAAGGGTCTTTGGTTATCTCTGTCGAATACATCTTCATGTTGACTTTTAAATTTTAGTTTTCGAACAAGGTGTCTTTGCCGAAAGTGTTTACTGGGATTGTCACTTGTCAAATTTTATTTGGCTAAATCAATTTTGTATTCATTAACTGTCAACTCTTGACAGTATACTTGAGTTGCGGCTATATTCCATCGTCTACAAACAAAAGAGCAAGTATGAATTTCTGATCTACTGATAATACGAAAGATACTGTAATAAACTTCTGTTGGTAGATTGCTCATACTTTTAATTATTATCTATTTATTTTTGAAAAAAAAAGGACCACAATTGATTTTTTAAAAAAAAAAGTTAACCTCTTTTTATACTGGCAGGGGATATTCAAGCCATCTAAAAAGAAATCACCCCTATATACGCGAATGTGACAACAAAATAAATATCACATTTAATATAAACATGTCAAATGTGATAAACAAGAAATCGCTTGAATAAGAAAGAGCTGAATGAAACAAATACCTTACAAGACAAAGCAGTTCATTGTGTAGTTACACAAAGATGGTCGACACAAAAGTTGCAAGATAGTTTAAAAGAAAAAATAAAAAATCAGCTATGACGCTATTCCTGTTGTCAGTCCAATTTCAAGAACCAACAAGAAACAAGGAACCAAATACAAAAATGTTATAGAATGGATTTAAAGTTAATTTATGAATTTCTAACAATGATCACTGAACTGCTAGTTGTAAAAAAAAAAAAAAAAAAAAAAAAAAAAAAAAAAAAAAAAAAAAAAAAAAAAAAAAAAAAAGGCACTTAATTAATGATATGGCTTATATAAAAAGAGGGGGTGAGTTCTTCAAATTTATTATATTTACAAAGGGAGCTTTTTCTAATTTTTTTTTCTACTTTTTTTTTCTTTCTTTCTTTTTTTTTTTTACCAGTAATGAGCGTTTGCTAAATCACGACGTAAAGAGGATGGCCTGCCATCATTATTAGTAAAGTTATTTCGATTCTTATCGTTATGAATTGAATGCATATTTTCAGAATGATTATTGGTATTATTATTATGCTGCATATGAGGCAAGTAACTTAGTAACGTAGGAGTGGAAGCCGTCTTATGCTCAAGCGGTGTTGATACACCAGATAATATATCGACATTTTGATCTGTATGAATTAAATGTTGTTTTTCTGGGTAATTACCTACAAGTGCTATAGGCGCAGTAGCGGGTTCAAATAATTGTCGATCTTGTAGGTAAGCATCTTGTCCGGTGCTCATAAAGTTATCCCATTCATTGGCATCAAGTGAAGAAGGTACTCCCCAAAATGGTGCACCTAATTGACTATACTGTCTTGTATCTGTCATTGGAATAATACCCGGTGCTGCAAATGGATCAGCTGTAGATGCGGTTTGTATATTATTATTATTATTATTATTATTATCGTTTTCCTTTGAGAGTGGAAACTGATTTGGCGCTGCATATCCCATATTTTGAGATGATAATGATTGGAATTCTGTGTTGGTATGTTGATGATCGCCAATTATAGGATATCGTAAAGTACTTGCGTTCACTCGACCGGAATGTTCCAACACTTGAGAAGAAGCAGATGATGGTGGTGAACTATTGTAATTGGGAGATTGTACATGTTGCTGTGATAAAGAAGAACTGGCTTCGTCTTTCTTCCAAAACGGATTAAAGTCGCGGAAACCAGCTAATTCACCTAGAATTTGACAACTTTTACTTGCAGTTGTCCAAGTGCCTTCAATCTCATCTAATACTTGCATACATTTTGTAACTTTGACCTTATATTCTAAAGACTTGCTATTATTACTGTCAGAGGCATACGTGATAGATGCACTCTTGATAAATATAATTGCACTGGTAAAAATATAATAAACGGCATAATTCATAACATAACGTAACTTGTTCTCAGATAACATGGCGCTAGCGATAGAAAGGACCGAGTCGGCGGCAGATGAACAAATGGAAGCACACGGTAAAAGAGAAGGTATTAAACTTTGATTAGGACCAGAAATAAATGGTCTGTGTAGTAAAATGACGGTTGTATGATAAATCATGTGAAGTTGACATACTGCGGTCGGTGGCATCAAGCTAGTATGATGGTTATCTTTTTTGATCTGTAACGAATCAGGCAATTGAGCGTACCACTGGTGTAACCTTTTATTCCAAGTGGTTAGAACGGTATCGGCTTGCTTTGTTGCTGTATTCTGTAAGGAACGAACATAATAGATATCCTTTAAAACGTGACCTAAAATATCACAAACTTTGACTAGATTTGTAAACGTGTCTAGTAATCGTACAGGTGATTCTGTTGATTCTCCACCATAAATAGGTTCTGCGTCATCTACTGATGGAAAAGGTACGTCACAATCTCTTTCTTCAAATGTAGATGCTCTACCGTACATGGCACTGGCTAATCTATCAACGACAAAGCAGCACCAGAATACTCTCTTTCTTCTTTCACATTCGTCAGGAGATATATTCCATCGATCACAGTTCCTATGAAGGCCAAGATCTTGAGCCATTCGAAAAGCCTGGACACATAAAAAAAAAAAAAAAAAAAAAAAAAAAAAAAAGATTAATTATTATATTATTCAATACGATTTCAAATTTGTATATTATACCATGCCACTATATAACCATGCTCTGGCAGATTTCATTCTACCATGTTGATGACTTGCTAATAATAAAAGTGCTTGTACAGTAGATATGCTAGGCAAATCGTAAGATGCGTCTAATAATTTTTCGGCTCTTTCGAAATAAATATCACCAGCAGTATCAGGTGAAGTAGGATCAGATCTTACTCTTACATCAGGTGATATACGTGAGGCTACAGCGTAGATCGAGTTTAACAATAGTGGAGATATGGGTTGATCTACAGATAAATCGCGCTTATAGAACAATGGTAAAAAGGGATAAAAATGATTAAAATACAATGTAATGAGATGCTGAGATAAGTCTTTGGGAGGTAATTCTGATGGGTCCGATCTATTTGATGATCTCTTTTCGTGACGAGGTCTGTTACCATAATTTGCGAAATGAAATGCACCATTTTGAAAAGTTCTGCTGTTTTGAAGTAAATAATAGCCGGAAGATTTACCTAAATAACGTACTTGACCATTTTCATCCATTGCTAATTGACCTATACCTTCATCCGTCGATTTCTTTTCTTTGGTGATATCATCTTCATCCATTTCATGTGTTGTTATTGTTGTTGTTGTTGTTAGACTGTCTCGTTTCCTTTTACCAGCGTTATCTTGCTGCCAAAAAAATACTTTTGTCTTTTCAGATCTCGGTGCTCTTCTCACCGGTCGAACCCGAATTTGTTCCCCTGTGGGTGTTTCTAATGGTGAGTTGAGTTCAGATAATAATTGTTGGGATTTTTCGTCTCCTCCTTTTGCTAATCCTGCAAGAAAATTCTCGAGTTTATATAATCTGTTTTCTATTGCTTCAATATATCCTTTTGGCGGTCCACGCTTTTTTATTTTTTATTTTTTTTTGTTGGTTAGTTTTTTTTTTTTTTTTTTTTTTTTTTTTATTTTTTTTATGTAAGTTGAAAGGTATGTACCTTTTTTGTCATATCTTGAAACGTACAGTCAAGTCCAACACCTTTACAGTTTGTACACACTGGTGTTGCTCCATCACACTTTACTTTTTTCTTTCTACATAAATCACTATTTTCTCATTGTTATTACTTTGAAACAAAAGACTTTTTCTTTTTTCTTTTTTTAAAAAAAAAAGAAAAATTATATTATATATACACATTTGTATATTACCAAGCTCTACTAACTCGCTGTCTTGAAATGGGTGGACTTTCCTCTCTTTGTGTCGACATTATGTAATAGTTTTTTTTAAACAAAAAAGAGAGCAGTAAAAAAAAAAGGGAAAAAAAGAAAAAGGGAATTATACTCAACAAAAAAAAAAAGAAAAAAAAAGTTGGCCGGGGATTCAAAAGTTATTTTATCCTTTTTTAAACATTTATTTATACGCTCTAAAAAATTGAAAGGCTGTTTAAGGTAAATATACAGCGCTCATGTCACACATTGATAGTCGAGATTTAACCCGAAAAGAAATTTTAATCGAGGCATGTTTATATATAAAAAAGGTACAATTTAACTGATTACAGCAGACAAACAAAAAAAAAAAAAAGTAGTGGATAAGTTTGACTTGTGAAATATTCCATTAAAGCCTTTTTTTTTTCTTTTTTTTTTTTTGTGGGGTGTCTGCAGTTATAATTAGTAATCATATTTCTATTGTTACCTAAAATGAGATACCTACTATATTCTTGCAGAATAATATTGTTAAAAAAAAAAGAAAAAAATCTACCTCCTCAAAGAAGTACAGTGCGTTGACACGGTAGATTTTGGTCAGTACGGGGTGGTTTCATCGTTAATCAATTGATTTACAGAACGAATGCCCAAAACTTTGTATTTTGAAAGACGCTAGCTTAGGACTTTTGTAATTATTTATATACTTGAATATATATAAAAAAGGTAATCTAACTAAAAAAAAATGGTTCATTAACACATGCGAAATATTATCACTATGAGAAAAGGGGGAAATATATATAAATAATAGTGAAAAACTATTCTGATCGTATTTTTTTATCGCTGCAGTCAGTACCGTAAACATTGGCGATTACAAAAAAAAAAAAAGAAAAAAAAATGGATTGTCTGATTGTTCAATACTTCCGCAAGGAAGAGCATTGTATTCCGTCAGTGGAAATATATCATTTAGTTTACTTCAATCTTGTTATGAATGCGTTGGTGTTCTAATGATATGCTGTGCATAGGTTATATCATTTATTTGTTGGATTCTTTACATTTTATATTATAGGCAATATTCTTCTCCAAACAGTGAAGTAATAAAACTACCTTTTTTACGCAATGACATACGTCTTTAACTGATTACATCCATGTACCTTCAAATATCACAAACTAAAGTACGAACGTGTGATGGTATGATCAAAGCCAAAATACCTCAAGCTGATCAAGAGGTGTTCTTACATGAGCAAACTCTAATTTGATGTCTCTCACGTACTTTATCAATACATGGACTAATGGTTGTTCAATGTCCTTTTGCCCATTCATCAAGACCCCGGTCTCTCATATTCTTGGCTACTTTATTCTATTCAATAAATATATCTGCCTGTATATTTTGTTTGTCACAGCATTTTCTCTTTTTTATTTTTCTGTATATAAAAGTTTTAAAGCAAATACTAACCATAACAAGTAAAAAATGCAATTGGATGTCACGATAAAATAATTTTAAATATCAAAGGACGAAGGTTTGATGGTGCCATAATTTTAATATTATGGAAAAACGTGCTAGTCATATATTTTTTTTTAAGAAATGTTTTTTTTTTATTTATTAAAATATTTTTGTAACGTTTATAAACTCAAAACAAGACGAGATCTATTAGAAGAAAAATAAATATTAGTCAAGAGTTCTTGATAATAAAAAAAATAAGGTAGAGAAAAAAAAATTTCAAAAGAAAAAAAAAGAACGCTCAGAGAGAAGATCGTTTTTGTTTCATGAACCACCCATTTGGTAGTTTCAGGATTTTCAGTGTGTTTGATACTTTGGTCATCGCTGCTGTCCCTTTTTTCCTTTTTACATATCTTTTTTCTCCCCCTTGTATCCTAGCTATTACTTTACCTTATTTGAAGTTTACTAAAGAAAAAAGAAAATAACAACGAGAAAAAAATTTCTCTGCCTTTTTACGTTTTTTTTTTTTTTTTTTTTCCCGGGGTGACCGCTTAAATTTTTGATCTACGTGGTAATTGGTTGTCATGGTAATTCGAGTCACATAATCCTGTCAGTTCCTTTTTTTTCGTTTTTTTTTTCATTTTTTATTTTTGTTCTCTAAAGGAAAAAGACAAACGCGATGGCGAGTAACTTGACACCTCCTCAAAATAGAGGTATGACTGTATTGGACCGTGAAGCTTTTAAAGCCGAGTGGACAACGTTAGCTATCTGCTCACCCTCAACGGCTGTTAAACAACTAACTACTGCACTTGAAGAGTATGTTTTCGAAAGAAGAAAGAAAAAACATGAAACTGATAATACTTTTTTTTTTTTTTTTTTTTTTTTTAGTAAATTGTTAAATGTACCAAGAATTAAAAGTGTTGTACCTGATAATAATAATGCAGATAAGAAATTTATTTTATTAAATTTAGATATTAAAGGTTTTTTTAAAAAAAAATGCGCCTGCATAAAAAAAAAATAACATGTAAAGTTTTTAGATATCAAAGAGGCATTAAATGATACTCAATTGGAATTAATCAAGAATTATGAGATAATTCCATATCGCTTTCAAGTTGATTATGATTATTGGACGACGGAACAAGTATTATATTCTGTAATGCCGGAAGGAGATGCAGAGACACCTTCTTCATTTACAACAACTGGACATATTGGTATTAATTAGAATTGAATCTGCATGACATGGAGTATTAATAATGAATTATTTTTGTAAGCTCATGTGAATTTGAAACCAGAAAATATACCTTTTAAAAGTTTAATCGCTCAAGTTATTCTTGATGTAAGTTGTATAATATATAAAGATATAAAAAAAATAAAAATTAAGGAAGTATAGTAGAAAAATAAAAAGATCAAGAGTGTAGTAAACAAAACCAATGCAATTGATAATACGTACCGTAACTTTCAAATGGAATTGTTGGCAGGAAAAGATGATATGATTACAGAGCTAGTAAAGAGATGAATATACGCATAAAAAAAAGGTGTCGAATCTAATATATATATAAAAACCCCTAGAAAGAAAATGAGTGCCGTTTTAAATTTGATTTTTCCAAGGTGTATTGGAATTCAAGATTACAAGCAGAACATCGCCGGTTAGTCCGGATGTTTAAAAAAGGAGATTATATTTGTAAGTCTTTTTTTTTCTTCTTTTTTTATTAAAAAAAAATAGTTTGTACTAAAATATAATAAAGGCGATGTGATGGCTGGCGTTGGACCGTTTTCAATTCCTGCAGTTAAGAAAGGCGCGATTGTCTATGCTAATGACTTAAACCCGTCTTCCTATCAATGGTTATGCGAAAATATCAAGCTTAATAAGGTAAAAAGAGAATGGTTTAGAGCCCCCCTTTATTTCTCCTTTTTTTTTAAAAAAAAAAAAAAAAAAAAAAAAAAAAAGCTAACAAAGTATCCTTAAGATTACAAGTAATATTAGTACTTATAACATGGATGGACGTGCATTTATAAAGAAGGCAGTAAAAGACCTTTATTTAGAATCGAATGGAACTAAATTCTTTCAACATTTTGTAATGAATTTACCAGCTACAGCGATCGAATTCCTTGGTAAGTTTTATAGGTATAAAGAAGAAGAAGAAAAAAGTAAATTAAGTTTTGGGAAGAATAGATGCGTTCAAGGGTATTTATAAAGGAATTGATATTTCTTCGGACTTACTGCCGATGATTCATGTTCATTGTTTCACAAGAAGCGCAGACCCTATTCAAGATATAAAGCAGGTAAGATTTATATTATATCTATTGATTTTAGTTGATTAAACAATTACTCCTTTTTTAGCGCGTATGTCAAATTATGGGAGGTCCGATCGATGCCGCGTTCTGCAATATGCAAATGTATCACGTCCGTACAGTTGCACCTAAAAAAGACATGTACTGTGTATCATTCCGCCTTGGACCCGAAGTAGCATTTTGAATAAAATAATAATAAAACACGAAATTCCGGGCCGATCTCGTATTTATGAATACAAGATTATAAAAGAGAGATATAAAGAGAGAGAGAGAGAGAGTCTAGGTGTGGCGCAAAAAAAAAAATGCAGGTCGTGGTGATTCACCCGATTTAATCCTGACTTGGTTCATTGGCACGAGACCATGTTTATAAAAAAGAATTGCCACTCTTTATCTCTCTTTCTTTTTCTTTTTCTCCTTTTCTCCCCCATTATTTTATTATTATTATTATTTTTTTTTACTCCTTATTCCCTCTTTTTTTTTCTTAAAGAAAAAAAAATAATAAATATATATATATTACACTTCTTTATTAATTAAAATGAATACAGCAAAATTAGTGGACGGTGATAAAACGAGACGCAAAAGACTCAAGGTGGTCAGTGCTTGTGGTGAATGTAGAAGAAAAAAAACAAAATGCAATGGAGAAAAACCATGTGCTGGTTGTTTAAAAGCTCATGTGGAATGTAAATACGTTTTTACTCAAAAAGCGAACCCAATAACACCATCAGCTACATTAACTTCAATACCTTCTTCCGTTGTCACTTCAAAGACACTGGAAGAAAAGTTAATTAATAAACCACCTTCTTCCTCCTCCTCCTCTTCTTCTTCTTCCTCTTCTTCTACCACTACTACTACAACAACAACAACTGCTTCTACACTTAATACAACTTCAATTGAATCAATTGAGGAACGATTAGGCACAATTGAAAATATTTTACGGGCTTTACTCGGTTCCGGAAAAAATAAACATTTGTTACAAGGATTACAACAACAACAACAACAACAACAACAACAACAACCAAATAATCATTTTTTTCAACAACATTCCGATTCTTTATGCGGGGATATGTATTCTTCATCTACTTCTCCTCATTTAGTGCATGCTCCTCATACCCAAAATAGGCGTTTACCACGGGAAAAGAGGAAACGGCATGAACAAGACGAAAAAGATGAAAAAGATGAGCAAGGTGTGACAGAAACCAAAAGATTGATTCGGGATGATTTCGGTCACGGGTATCAATACAACAATAAGCTTCAACTTGCTCCTATCAAAATTATTAATAACCAACAGCATTCACCAGGTACACCAACTATAAAAAATCTATTAAACGAAGATGATACTACTCGATGGTATCCACAAACAAAATCTTCTGCCTTCTTTCGTATGTCTTCTCCACGTCTTCCTAACGAAATCATCAATACTAATTCTGCAACTACCGCAGCTGGTTCTTCCTCTTAATAATAAACACAAATATTCTCTTTTTTTTTTTTTTTTTCTTGAACTATATTTAATATATATGTATATATATATATATATATAAAGTCTTTTTATGTAAAGGTTTGTAGAATAGGAGATAACTAACCCTAAAAATAAAAAGTAAGGGGAAGGGGGAGTTTTTATGGGGGGAAAAGGGCGGGGGTATATTATTATTAAATGTTATAATCCAACCATACCAAATACGCAAAGTGCTGCCACATAAGGTACAAGTACGGTCTTAGCTACAAAATAGTACAGCATACCAAACGCAATGGATATAGGTAAAGCTGGTAATGCCTTTTTATAAATTGCAAGTAAAAAAATGGTTGTGGTTAAGCCTGTCAAAACTGCAATGGTACAGCATACGGTAGTAATCCAGTCATACAAGGCTATATTATTATTATTATTGTTATTATCATTTAGTCATTATATATCTAGTTTACCTGCACGTGCAATCAATACACTATAAAACACAAAATCACCTAACCCTAGTTTAAGTCCGCTTCTTTCAACTGCATCAAAAATTAGTAGCGGATAAAAAAAATAAAAATATGTGTGTATACATTACCATCTTCTTCATCGGCTTCTACTTTTATAGAAGTATCATTTGATTCCGCTGGTGTTACATCTGGTGGATGACGATCCGCTGTACTACTTGTATTGACAGTAACATGACTATCATCGGGTAAGCGCATAAAGCCATCATGACTTCGTCTAAAGTTATTTTGTATAAAAGAAGACCCCGATTGACGAAACACAACTTTATCATTAGGTCGAGAAGGTTCATCACCAAGCATACTACTAGATAACCTTAAATGATCTGTTGATGCCATCATAAACCAAACTGCATTGACCGAATAAAGTAAAGCCGGTACTTCTTTTTGTTGTGTTCTTGAACTTTCAATTAATAAACGCAATGGTCCAAATGGGCATAAAACAGCCACCAAATCTATATCATGCATTAATTTTTTTTATTTTTTTTTAGGGTCTGTGTGTTTCTGTGTTTTTACCCCAAATAGCAAGTAGTCCTAATAATATCCATGTGGTCCATTGTTCTAACCCTGTTAAAGAAAATGCCATTAAAGAACTCATGATGGTCAAGTAGCATTGTTGTAACCACAGTGGTCCTTTCCAAAATATAGAAACTAATCCTACCATAGCAAAATTCCATAATGCAAATGACATGGTGATATAGTCTAATGGAATTAAAAACACCTGTACTAGATTCCTACCAAGGAAAAAAAAGGGGGAGGGGGCAGGCAAATTGAATAATTTGATAACTTTTTGTACATGTATCTACTTACAATAATAGTAAATACGTCATAAAACCTAATAATAATAATACAACCACCATAAAGAATCCAATTAACACTTTAATCCAACCCTTTTTAAAAAAAAAGACAATTAGGATGGTGACACCAATGATTTGTCCAATAATAATAGCAGCATTTGTAAAAGATTGAGCGATTCCTGAATCGCTTGAAGCGCTTGAAGTTGTACTGGCAGTTGAGACATAAGTAGGTCTGGATGGTGTATAATCACTTTTACCGCCAAACGATACCTTGACCCAAAATATACTCAAGATAATGCAAATGACTACTGGTTTAATAATTCGATAAATTTGTTCTGTATAAAACTTTAATTCGTCTGCTGCTTCTTCTTGTTCAATTTTTTCGTCTTGTTCTCGGTTGGATAAATCGTTTAATTGTATGTCGGGTTCTTGACCTAATTGAATTGATAGATATGGAATTTTTCATTAGTATGAAACAATACGTCTAACAAAAAAAAAACGTACTTGTGGATTCGATACGTAAGGACGCTTCGACTGCTTGTCTATGTAACTGTCTCGTCCTCTTGGCTGCTGTACAGTTTCGGTAGTGTCCTTCGGTCCAATGTGCCTTTTGACATTCAACTGAACAGTATCTCGGCCCATCATGGCTACAAGATGAGCACATAAACGTTGCGGCTTTTTGACATTGTGAACAAATATGCATCGGTATTATTTGATCATCATCTTGTACATCTGTCATTGTTTATTTTTTCCCTTCAAAAAAAAAGAAGAAAGAAAAGAGGAAATAAACAAGGAGACGTAAAAGAATATGTAATTAATGTGGTTAGGGGAGCACAAGAAAAAAGAAAGAAAAAAAAACTGGGATTTTATTTCTCGGATATTAAGAAAAAAGGGTTTTTTTTTTTCTTTCAAACAGAAAAAAAAAGGGGGAACACAGTAAAAAAAAAAAAAAAAAAAAAAGACATTAACACTCCGGTTTTTTTGTTTGTAAAAAATGAATTCTAAATTATTTATTATTGATATGGTATATGGTACAAGAAAAGAGAAAAAAAAAAGATTATTAAGAAAGAGGGTGATGAACAGGGAAGTATCTACGCTTCATGAACTTCCAAAGTTCAGCAAGAACAATATATACGCCGACAGAGGCAGCAACCATACCCCATTCCCAGCCGATACCACTATGCTTGAATACAGTCGTGTTGACAACAGGAACGTAGAGGACGATAAACATAATACCGAAACCAAACAACCAAGAGTAATACATGTAGTAGTTTTGCTTTTGAGTAAGGCCACGATAAGTCCAGGTAGGGTTAACGAGATCACGACAGGTATGAGCATGGAGCAATAATAAGACAGTCATGGTAACAAACAAGGCACCACGAGCACGGTAAACAAGTTCACAAGTATCATTAAATTCCTTGTTACAGTTGACACCCAAGTCGCCATCACCATAGCCATAAATGACAACAACGTAGTTACACAAACAGATGAGACCCATCATAACACCATAGTAAAGGATATCAATAATGTTACGGTAACAGAAGAGACTTTCCTTATCGGTTCTAGGAGGCACAGTCATTTGTTCGGGGTGGACGTGTTCAAGACCAAGAGCCATAGCAGGAGGAGCGCTGGTAATCAAGTTATTGAACAAAATCTGGATAGGAGAAAGAGGGAATACGATTTCAGTACTGGTACGGAAAGCCAAACATAAAAGCAAAGGAGTTAATTCGGCAACGTTGACAGAGACCATGTGAACAGTGAACTTGGAGATGTTGGCGAAGACACGACGACCTTCTTGAATAGCAGAAACAATAGTAGCAAAGTTATCATCAACCAGGATGATATCGGCAGCTTGCTTAGCAACATCAGAACCACCTTGACCCATAGCAATACCAATATCAGATTCCTTAAGAGAAGGACTGTCATTGACACCGTCACCAGTCATACCAGAAATCTTCTTACGACGATGAAGAGCTTCAATCATCTTGACCTTAGTATCAGGACTACAACGGGCAACAACAAGAGGCAAATCGGGTAAGGCGTCAATCGCTTCCTCAGACAACTTATCAAAAGATTGTGCAGACATGACAAGATGATCAACATCTCCATCCTTGGGAATAATACTAACTTCACGAGCAATAGCAGTAGCAGTAGCAATATGATCACCAGTCAACATATGAACAGTAATACCAGCACGATGACACTTTTCAACAGCGTCCTTGGACTCAGCACGAGGAGGATCATAAATACCAACAAGACCCAAGAAGACCATATCTTGTTCAACTTGTTCACGGGTGAAGGTACCGAAAGTGAGCTTCTCGCCACTCTTGGTAGCGATACGCTTAGCAGCTAAAGAAAGCACACGAAGACCACCCTTGGCAAGTTCTTCGACATTAGGAAGGACAGTGTCTTGTAATTCTTGTTGAGAGATAGGGGCAATACGATCACCTAATTGAACACTAGTACAACACTCCAAGACACGTTCGGTAGCACCCTTTAAGAAGGCAACATTACCCTCGGCAGCACTTTCGCAAATAACACTCATACGCTTAACAGTAGAATCAAAGGGATACTCGGAAATTAATTGCCAGCCTCCCTCAGGATCATCGTTACCGATCAAAGTAGGCTTACCCATTTGCATCTTGTGAGCAAAGACTTGAAGAGCAATTTCAGTGGGGTCACCAATACCGTACCATTCATTGGTTTCTTTATCTTGACGGATTTCACTCATGTTACAAAGAGCTGCAGAGCGGACCAATTCACGCAAACCATCGTTCATGTTCTTGCGGGTAATAGCAGCACTCTCGCCGTTTTCCATTTGAACTTCACCTTCAATAGTGAAACCGAGACCGCCGACCTTGAAGAAACCAGCATCGGGTCGCCAGAAACGAGTCAAGACCATCTTGGATTGAGTCAAAGTACCGGTCTTGTCAGAACAAATGTTGGTGACGGAACCCAAGTTTTCAAGAGCAACCAAACGACGGACTAAAGCGTTAGCCCTGGCCATAGCATTGACACCAAAGGCTTGAGTTAAGGTAACAACAGCGATCAAACCTTCAGGGATGACAGCAATAGCAGTAGAGATAGCATAGAGAGCAACTTGATCATCGATTTGGAACTTGACAACAGCAAAGACAATAATAAGGGCAACAATGGCAATAGCTAAAAGTGTAAGAGCCATACGATCAAGGGACTTTTGAAGAGGGGTACGGGAGTTCTCTCCACTGTCTAATAAACGCTTGGCGATCTTACCGATCTCTGTTTGCATACCAGTAGAAGTAACAATTGCTTTACCGCGACCTTTACATAAGGTTGTACTAGAGTAAGTCATGTTGATACGGTCACCCAAGGGGACATCGGCAGTATCGAGAACATCATTGACTTTGTTGACAGGAAGTGATTCACCGGTAAGTAAAGCTTCATCAATATCCATGTTGAAAGATCTAATTTAAGAGAGAGAGAGAAAAAAAAATTGATGAGAATAAATACACAAAAAAAAAGATGAAGAAAAAACTTACTCAATAACACGACAATCGGCACCAACGACATCACCGTTCTTAAGAATGATAACATCACCGGGAACAAGATCACGAGTAGCAACAGTTTTTTGATGGCCATCACGAATAACCTCGGCGGTAGGAGAAGCCATTTGACGAAGAGATTCCATGGTCTTTTCAGCCTTGTACTCTTGCATAAAACCAATACCAGCATTTAACAACATAATGAAGGCGATAACACCACCTTCAACCCAATCCTTGAAAGCAAAAGAAACAGCCATGGCAATGACTAAAATAAGGACCATGACATTTAAGAATTGCTTCAGCATTAATTTGACAGGGTTGACACCGCCATCACCTTCCATTTCGTTGTGGCCAAATTCAAGTCGCTTGGCTTCAAGTACAGATTCAGATAAACCGTCTTGTAAATTAGAGTGTAAAAGTTCAGCGACCTTTTCGGCGTGCATGGTGTGATAAGGAGGGCCTTCAACGACAGGACCTTCTCGGTCTTTACTGATATAGTTCTTTCTGCGCATCAAGACACTTCTTAAAAATGATTTCTTTTCGGCAGAAGAAGAGTCCTTGGCTCGCTCTTCATGAGTGACATTTATTCTCTTTTCACTCTCATGTTTTGTTGTTACGGCAGTCTTTTCTTGATGTACCATAACTTTTTTTTTTAAAAAAAAATATTATTTAAAAGTTAAAGAAGACGAAAAGAAAAAAAAAAAAAAAAGGTGCTACTTGGCTTGCCCTTTATATAAAGTTTATTTCCAGACAAGTAAAAATTTGGAATTTTTGGAAACTATTGAACTTGAATGGACTTAAAATGTTACGAAACAAAACACTAGGAGGAATTAAGGTTTTTGATTGGCTATTGATTATATGAAATCAGAAAACTATTCGATTTTCTTTTTCTTTTTTCTTTTTTTTGTGATATGTTTCAATCACTTACTTTTTTCTCTTTTTATCATTTTTCTTTTATTAAGAAAAAACCTCCTCAATTGAAGTGTATCTTGATAATCTAGTATTTATTTGTTGATTTAATGGTTTTTATGCAATAATTATAATTTTTTTTTTATTTATTTATAAGAAATAGACTGCGCTCCAAAAGCTTAGTGGAAATGTCAGAAAAAGAAGGAAATAAAAATGTGCGCTAAATGTGCGATTCGCTGAAACAAGGTCGGATACGAACCAAATTTGGTGAATTTTCATGTTTAAACTGGCTTTTCGGATTATTCTTACCACATGTTGCAAGATTACCATTATTGTATGTGTGTTAAAATTGAACCACGCTAGTCTATCGCGTACACGATTAGCTTAAAAAGATCTTTTTTTTCTTTTTTTTTCAAATACGTGATTTCCGTACGTTCTTTTAATTTTTTATTTTTATAAAGAAGATCTTTTTCGTATCACAAACCATTGTTAAGCAGCAAAATTGGCGCAAAATTTACTTTTAAAGACTGGATAAACTTGGCGGAGTACACGTTTTGATTACAAAAAAATAGTTTGGATAAATATAGCCCCGTTGCAATGCTATTAAACGCCTTTATATGTCTACTCTTTTTTAGTATGTAAAATATTCTCACCTTTTTTTTTATAACACACAAAAGTTTCTATTGTATCACGTTTGTACTTCTTTTAAGTTTTTTTTTATTTATTTTTTATATGCAGTAATTACGTTTCCTTTTTGTCATGAATATGCAAGATATAAAGTTGAGTGTTAAAACACGTATATAAATTTTTTTTTTTTTTTTTTGTAAAAAAACAAGTCTTACGTGTTTGTGATCTGACAATGTCCGTTCCGAATATCCAGCGAAACAAAAAGAAACAAATTAGTAACGTGTGTCCCATGACCTAAATGGACACGGAACAGAAAGATGACAACACGGTTTTTTTTTTTTGTATGCACAGAAGCGATGTGAAAGAATTTTATATGCGTTGCAGTAAAGGTATCACGTGCGGTATTGTGTTTGTACACCTTAAAATATGTGTACGATAAGAGATCTCGATCCCTTTTTTCTGTGGTAAGACTTTTTTTCCTGGAACCCAAAAGAAGAAAAAAAAACTGACACCCTCGGGAAGGGAAAGGTATTTTACTCAGCAGCCAAATCGTTTCTTTTATTCATTTTAATTTGCCTGGGTTGATGTTCGAGTTAGCTTGTAAGATGATATGTCTTTTTTTTTTTTAAAAAAAAAAAAAAAAAAAAACTTCAAAATGCAGTATGGCCTAATACAAAATGAGAAAAATTGATTTTTTTTCCCCCATAAAATGAAGGGAGAGGCGAGTCTAATTAGAACGATAGAATATGAGGGGAAATAAGGTACACATGGTGACTCCATTAAGGTACAAGGAATTGTTCATTATTAGAAGCTTCTGGTATTCTTTTTTTTTCTTTATTTTGAGACTGGGACTTGCCCAATAAATATTAAACAGAATATTTGTTTTACAAAGAATCCAATGAAAAGGTAGCTTCATCAGTAAAAAAAAAACACAAAAAAAAAATAGTTGGTGTTGCTCGATATGTACCATTTGTATTACTAGATATTTTATTAATTTTTACACTTTAAAATATATCAGACTACATATCATCCTCTTGTTTTCATCTACTCTCTTCTTCAAGAGCTGATATACCATAAATAATAATAAAAAAAGAAAAATATAGTAGGATTTTTTTTTTATTAAAAAAATAAATGTACGTATTTTATAGGTTAAGTTTTGCCTGCGTTTTTAGGATTCTCTTTGTTAACGTCTTCGTGTTCTTTTTCGCCAGCATGCTTGCAAAGAACCACTTGAAATACAATATAAGAAAAACGAAGGGGGGAGGGAGTACAAAAATAAAACACTAACTTTGTCTCTCTTTTGTAGTAGTATTAGGAGTAGGTTCTTGGAGAGTTGCCTTTCTTCTCTTTTTTTTTCCATGATGTAGGCCAAGTTAAGAAGTCTTTCTCTTACGGAAGGCATTGTAACTAGTTGTTATTTATTAAAAAAAAAAAAAGGAAATACTCTCATATTATGTAATATGTGATTAATCAAAAAAAAAAAAAAAAAAAAAAAAAAAAAAAAAAAAAAATGGGTGTTCAGATACTCTTTATTCTATTTACAGAATCCTAAAAAAAAAAAGTTTAAAAATGAGTGTTCAGCGACTACGTGAAGATCTCTATTGTTACATACGCATCACTATAATATTCAGTAGGTATTCGCGGAGTCAGCGATCGCGTAGTTTTACAGAATCCTAATTAGGACGAGAGTTTGAATATGGCCAAACCATAAAGAAGATATGCTTTTGAGTTTAGACATCATCCGTAAACAATTACATATCGCGCGCAAGTTACGTAATTTAAAATCTAAACATAATAATTCATTCTCTTTCTTTATCATCATGTACGTATCAAAGCACTTTAATGGTCAAAAATGAAGCTTCCCTGTACTGGGTTTTTTATTTTATTTTATGACGTTCCACGATGCTAATTCATATTGAGGATGAGCGTGTACTCTTTCAATTTCATACCTCATACACGATAGTTACTTAAAGAATAAATAGTATTCTGTCATAATCAATTTAGAGGTATCAGAAAGAAAGTTTCTGATAAAAGTACATATTAAGTACACTATGCAAATATTTATTATATGATAAAGTTATCAACTGACATGAATAATCTAGACTTCTTTGTCCAGCAGTTTTTTTTTTTTTTTTTTTTTTTTTTTACATCGTTCTGAAAGTAAAATTGCAATGATAATCTACCTTCTTTATGAGTCGTTTTAATAGCGTGCAATTCTTACTTTGACAAGCTCCCCCCCCCCCTTCAATCCGTAGATCAAAGCACATACAAAGAGGTATATCTATGACTCTCTCTTTTAGGGACTTTGCGAAAAGGATATCGGCTATTCAATCATAAAAAAATAAAATATTTTTTCTCTTTTCATAAAAATAAAAAAAAACATGGAAACCAAGCTTGTATATAAACAAGACTTTGAAAAGAACGCGTACAGCTTAGTTGAACTAAGTTCACCCGAATTAGTTGAGGCGTTTGAGTCAGGAGACAGGTAAAAACTAAATATGTTTTCCCTAAAAAAAAAATTGGGAGGTCTCATTGATAATTAGTATTGTAATTAAAGGATTAGCAGAAGACGAAGCAGTATTATGTACAGATTCAAAGACATTTGTAGTACGTCAAGTAAATACGTCAAATTCAATTGTATTGATCGATAATGAAGCAAATGAAGGTCGTCACCTGGTTCAGGACGACTTGTCAAATACGATTGAATTGTTGCCTTGTTTAGCTCGATTGGGACGATTGGATGAATTGTTGAAAGATTCTACTTTTTCAGGATTAGAGAATGAGGCAGCAATAAAAGAAAGCAAGGTTAGTCGTTTCTTAGCAAATAAATAAAATAAAATAAATGGTACTAAATAAAATAACTAGACAATGTATACGCTTCAAGATTTATTATCCGTTGTACAAGCAAGTAGACAAGAATTGTTACAAGGTTTAAAGGAACGAGGAGCGTTTGAATATGAAGGATATTATCGATTATTTGATAAAGATTATTTACTTGAACTGGTTGATTATTTACTTACTAATCTACTTATTCACGGGATGGATATTCAACACATGTCGTTGAACCAAGCTAAAGAATGTATCCGTGAAGGGTCACAGGAAGAGCGAGTGGATATGCCCGATGACTTGTTGGTGGCCATGTTGAGCTTATTTTGTGATGTGGGAGACAACCAAGAGATACAGTTTGATCGGCCCAAGATATGCAGATTTTTGGGAGAATGGATTTTGTTTAACCCAAAGAATAAACGATGGGAAATGCCAGACTTTATGAAGTTATGGAGTACGATGGGTCATGAGTTATTTAAACCCGAATTAAAAGATATTGAAGGATTATATATTATACGTGAAACTACTAAATTCCAAAGGGTGATACAGTACATTCAATACTTTTCAATTCAAGAATTATCAACAGATCCTGCTCAAAGGTTTGCTACTTTGTTCTCTGAAAAGCCTTTATGGAAGTCGGAAGAAATTCAAATGTTCTTAACTGACTTGGCACCGACTAAAAAGCAATTGGAACATTTGTTACTCAAGTTTGCTAGGTCTCATCGTCAACAAAATACAGTTTTATACGGTAGTCGTATAAAGTAATTTTAATTATAAATAAATAAAAAAAAAAAAAAGGGGGGGGAGGGAATTTATTTAAAATATCTTTTAGAGATAACGATTACGTCTTGATACTCTTTACGATATTCCCAGGTAATGTCATACCTTGATAACTTGTTACAAACGTACTGTAAAGCATCAAACCAAGTATCATCGTTCGTTGAAATTAAAGACCATTTATAATTGAAGTCTCTACAATTATACTCGTTAAAGTTCTTTAAAATCTTTGATATTTCCAATATGATAGTTCTACCAAACTTGACGTTAGAGAACAAGTGTTGACGAACTTCAGAAGGGCAGTTTAAACTTTCTTGAGCTAAAATGATTAACCCAAATAAACTAGTCATCGATTCTTGACGTTCAGTCATGGTAGAATAAAGTACTTGATTCAAGCTGAAAGAGATTTCACTAGCTCTACCAAATTGTTCACTGGGTCTTTGTTTATCTAAAGATTGTGCAATTTTACGTACTTGTTGTCTCAAGTTTTTCATTTCTTCAATTTCATCTTTTTTCTTGCTATAATGCTTATCGTAGATAACGTTGGCTACTTGAGGATAATCTTCAATGGTTGCTGTAATGATTTTAAAAAGAGCCATTTTAGATAAATTGAACAGCCAATCGTTATTTTGTTTTTCATTCAAAGGCTCTATCATAAAGCCTGAGCTTGCAAGGTATTCACATTCTTCTTCATCACTTGGGTATTGTTGCTTTTGATGTTGTGGTTGTTGTGGTTGTTGTTGTTGGGATTGTGGTTGTTGTGGTTGTTGTTGTAATAGTTTTTGTTGTTCTTGCTCGATTGGTACGAATCCAATCAAAGAGAACAAATAGGATAATAAACTATTTGCCATATATAATAATTAATTTTTTCTTGATCTTTTTTTTTTAATGGGGAATAATAATGAAAAATCTGTAAAAAACCAAATATTCATAGTATTTAATTTTGAAACAGGTTTTTTTTTTGTTGGTGGTGGTTTATTCCTTTGCTCTTTTTTGTTGTATATAAAAAAAGATTAGCTTTTTAGTGGTTGCTGGGTAAGGTTGTTATGGTTACGGTTTTCTTATAAAAAAGAAAAATAAAAACTGATGTGGGAAAAAAAGAAAAAAGAAAAAAAAGGGGGGAAAAAAAAAGATGTTATTTTAAGGACGTTAGAAGACACATGACCTGAAAACATCCAATAAAATCGTTTGGAATAGTCCGTTCAAAAGGATACTGTACTTCTTTAAAGCATAAAAACACTTGTTACAAACACTCAAATGTGGTACACCTGACTATGATAACGTATAGATATCAAACTACTTTTTTTTTTTTTTTTTTTTTTGCATTATAGTAGAAAGTAATACGCCACACTTTCTTCCATGAGCGTATAAATAGAACATGTACCAAGAAATTCCCCCTTTTTTTTTGGATTAATCAAGTAAAGATTCTCTTGAGCGAACAAGAAAGAAAATTAATACTTAAAAGTAATTTCCTCTTACCTCCGATACAAGCGAAAGATTTTACGCCCATTGGAAAACACACTAAAGTATAAATACATTTGCTATTAAAAACATTTTATCATAAAAATGCACATAGATTAGGAAATAAAAGACCGCAAGAAACCACTCAGTGGCATTAAAAAAGAGAATTCAAGAAATATGTTTATTAGCAAATCGAGGCAACAGACAAAATTTGTGTGAGTAGAGGCAATAATGACTTTGCATAATCTTATAATTGCCTAGCTAACTTCTTTATTGGATTAGATTAAAGAAACACATCGAGAATGGATCTTCGTTTGGTTTCTATTGCCTTAAAAGCATGTCAAAACCTTTCTAGTGATCATGTTTCAAAGTATTATCAATCTTAAATACCATCTTGTCCGAGAACAAGATCGTCAATATCCATGATCTATTTGCTCCGTACATCGCTGTTATGGGTGTTAATGCACCTTCGCTTTTTGGGCCTTATTACAAAAGAGTTGATTGAAATGTTAAAGTAAATCATGTGCCATGTCATTTGATCAAAATTCAAGCCGATTATACCCGTTTGACAATTCCCCCCTTTTTTACATGTATTCTATTCTTACTTTGATTCCATTGGTTATTAATTTACAGACACGGTCAAGTAGGCGCGACGCGTTCCAAAAAAAAAAATTAAAAAAAAAAACAATTTTGAGTGTAAATCGCGTTTATTGTATTTCCCTCACTCTTCTTCTTCATATACATATTTTAATTTCGATGAATAAAAAAGTTAATCTACTATTGGACGAACCATGTCCTGAACTATTATGTGGTATTTGCACAGGTAAAAAAAATATATATAAAAAAGGTTCTCCTTTATAGTATTTTTATTTATACAAGTATTTAGATGTATTGGAAGACCCTGTTCAAGTTCATTGTCCTGAAGGTAAATTAGCTTTTTAAGAATGACAAAAGAAAAACTTTTTTTTTAATGAGCAAAATAAATAGATCATATGTTTTGTAGTAAATGTATTAATAGTCATGTTGAATATGGACAAGCGACTTGTCCCATTTGTTTTACAGTACTTGATAAGAATTCGTTTCAGTTATCCAAATTTGTTGCAAGACAAATTGGTAGATTACGTATTCAATGTTGTTATGCTGATAATGGTTGTATTTGGCAAGGTTTATTTTCGGATAATCATATTACAGAGGTATTTTTTTAGACGAAAAAAAAAAAAAAGAAAAAAAAGCGGGAACATGTATTAAATATAATTATATATATATAGTGTGAATATAAACCTTGTGTTTGTCCCAACAGAATAAATGGATGTACAGTAGAAAACTTGTCTTTGCAGAGTAAACAAGAACATATAAAAGTATGTTTATATCAGGAATTAACGTGTCCCAACAATATCCTTACATGTCAACCATTTTTAAGAAGAGATATTTCATTACATGAGAGTCAATGTGCATCCTATCAATGTCCTTATGCAACTGAAGGATGTCCATTTATAGCAACCTTGCCACAAGTAAATATTCATTGTGAGGGATACTGTGGCAGGATACATAAAAAAGTACAAGATTTGGAGCTGGAATGTAAACGATTAAATAGCTTAATTCAAGACTTTACTATTGGATTAAATATAAAGTTACCATCAACACCAGAAGATATTAAACAACATGATACATCGATGGATGAGATGGCATTATTTCATCAAATGTTAAATAGTGATCCATTTGGTTCATTAGATTTAAATACAAAACCAAATGATAATAATGATCATAATACACCCATGGATATAAACAATTTACAAGACCTTAGCTTTTTGGATTCAGTATTTGATACAGCTACTTCACCGCAACCACTTCAATTTATACCACCTGTGAATGTACCTAAAAGAACAAGCCATGGAAAAAAGATTAGATATAGTAAAAATGTGAGATTAGCTCATAGTGCATTAAGAATGGCGAGACAAAGAACAGCAAGTAATACCACCAATCCTTCTAATGACGCCATCTTGAATAACCTGGATATAGCTAAACAGAAGAGTCAAATCTCATTTAAAAATATGGATGATGTAACTGAATTTTTGAATGCTAGTGAACCGAAAAAGGAATCGAAAAAGGAAACACCATTGTCTCCACCGACTACATCTTCTACAACAACAACAACTACTACTACTACTACATCCACTTCTGTACCGAAAAGAAGGCCTATGTTTATATTAGCATCTTCATACTTATCAAATTATAATACGAATAACGATAAACCACTGTAAATAATAGTATTTTTTTTTTATTGTCCTAATTCATTTAAAAGTTGTCTATTCTTTTCTTCTTGGATTTTCAATTTGGTTTCTAGTTCTTGGTAAGATTCTTTAAGAGCTTCGAGTTCTTCTTCGTGCGCGTAACTGACACTCTTAATAACTGATTCAACTACTTTCACAACTCTCCATAAACGGAAGATAATCAAAAGACTAGGGGGGGAAAAATTAGTTTTTCAAATAGTTTATACATATAATAGTAGTACATAATAAATATATTTACCCAGCAATCTCTCTTTCTTTTCCTCGTAATCCAACCTCGAGTACAAGCGTTGTTAAAACGACTACAAAAAAAAAAAAAAAAAAAAAAAAAAAGTCAGTAAAAAAAAAAATCCATATAAAAAAGTGTAAACATTTTACCAAATGCATCAAAAATATGTAATTTCCAGTGAGGCCAACCAGGTAAATAATATCTAGGGCCAAAAGCAACCAAACATAAAACACACTCTAACAAAAATAAGAAACAAATCGAGATACCAATCACTTCGGCCATTTCAAAAGCAATAAATAAATAACCTTCTTTTTCAGAAGATAATACTTGAGGTGCTTGACACTCGTGAAAGAAAGTATAAATTATTTGAATAGCAACACAAATTGTATCTATAGCAACAAGAGCTAATACTGCAATATGAAACTTTTGACTTTCTAATTTTTCACCAAGTTTTTCTCTCCAAGTTCTTTCAAGTATAAGAATACCATCTTCTTGATTACTCAAAGTACCGTAACTGCTCATTGAGGTTACTTTTTTTTTTTAGTTTTAAAAGAAAACGGAGGAAATAGTAAAAAGGAAAAAAAAAAACTTTTTATTGTATGTTACACTGATATTTCTTTTAGAATAATCGTAATACAGTAGTTGTTTACAAAGGAGGATCATTTAGCTTGTCATAGAGGCACGTTATTTTATATTTTCACCTTTGCAACGATTTAAGATGATCACAATTTTTGAAAGCTAAAGCAAACCGAATAACAGTATTGTGTAGACGAGAAAGGTTTGTCTCTGGTTATTGGAGCAAAGTACTAACTAACAAAGGCATCCTCGGCCGCAGAAGCCCTGTCTTTAGAAAACTTTTAAGGGAAGTTTATATATTGGACTGTATACCAAAAAAAAAAAAAAAAGTCTAAATTTGTTATGTAAAATAAATTTAATCGGTCTAAAAAAAAAAAAGAACTTTTGGCCTCAATTTTTTTTTAAGATTGTAAGACAAAGTTTTGAATAAAAGTTTCACCATGTACACGGTATTCAATTTCACACTCTAATTCTCTTGGGTTATCAGTACCCTTATGACAAGTAAATACGCCGGAGATTTTGGTACCCTTTGTAGCATGAATAGGCTTTTCTAAAATAAAGCTAGTTTGTTTCCAATGAGTATCTTCACCAAAAGGACTTGTAGTCATAAAGATTTCACCAGGAACCTTTTGAGACTCTCGATCTAAAGGAATAGAATGACCATCTCTAGTAAACCAAGTATCAAACCAACCACCGAATGCAGTAACCACACTATCCTTTGTAATCTCTACCTCAAATGAATTGACGAAATCCAATTGTTTAATTGTGATAGTTTGAAGGGGAAGATCCTTCAAAGTAACAACAGTAGAAACAACACTGTTGGGTCGAATGAAATCAACAACAGCTTCGTTTAATGTAGGTTCCTTCATAGCACTCATCTTAAATCCATAGACATCGCTCCAAAAGTTAACTTTATCGTTCTTTAAATCTTCGTCGTCTAAAGCGGCCATCAAGATACGAGTTTGACTAGGTGCCATAATACCGTTAGGTGCTAACCAACGGTCACGAGCAACAAGTACTGAATCCAACATGGCTTCAAATAATAAAAAGTATCCCATCCATTCAGAGATAATGATATCGACTTGAGGTACAGGTAATTCAATCTCTTCCACTTTACCACGTACACAGGTAATAATATGATCTAATCCATTTTCCTTGATATTTAATTTGGCTTTTTCGATAATAGCAGAGTTATCTACTGAAAAGACTTGTTTGGCACCAGCTTTAGCAGCAAACATGGATAAAATACCAGTACCACAACCTACATCCAACACAATCTTGTTCTTGAAAACATCCTTGTTCTCATAAACGAAATCACGGTAGGCTTCTGTACGTGCTCTATCTTTTAACATTTGTTCGTGGATATCGTTTTGAGCATAACCGTTGAAATAATAATTGCCTTGATCGATCAATGCAGCAGATGAAGATGGGTCGGATTCTTCGTTGGCAATGGTATCAAAGAATCTCTTTTTAACCATGGATTTATATTCTTCAAATTGACCTTGCAAGTTTTCGGTCTTTTCTTGGGTGGACATCAATAAGTTTAATAATTGGGTTTCTAATTCGGTGGTGGTGGTGACTTGATTTAAATCGACGGTGGGTAAAGGTGCAAAGGGCTTGGTAGGTTGCTGTTCCAAATCTTCTAATTCTTCAAAAGCAAATAATAATGCATCGTCGGTTAAGACGGGTTGCAAGTACTCGTCTTGGGTCCAAAAAGGTTCTGATCCAGTCAATTTAAATTCTTTGGCAGTAGCGAGTTCAGGATTGATTTGAACTTGCTTACGGATATAATTAATCATACGGATACACTTGTAGAAATCAAGATGAAGGTCACGTTTAACAGCTTGGAAATCAAATCCATGTTGCTGTTTAATATGTTGGAAAGTTTCTAAACATTTTGTGAAGGTTTGAGGACAGAATAAACATTGAGACTCTTCTTCTTCTTCGTCGTTGGACCAATCGTCCCAGGCAACATCTAAATTACAGGTTAGTCAATTGAATTCAATACGAAAACAGCTTTCTCTTTTTACCTTGGGGATCGAATTCAGAAGGTTCGTATTGGGAATCGTTACAGATAGAGTGAGCCATTTTGAAACAAAGTAAAGAAGAAAAAAAAAGATTTTTTTTTCTGTTTTTCCTTTTTTTTGCAGGACAGAGGTAAACAAGTCACGAGGTAGAAAAGGGGTAGGTTTTTTAGCCACCCACGCGTGCTCGCGCTATACGGTCCCCCCAAACTTCCCTTTTTTTTTTCGTGTTTCTCTCTCTTTTTTTTTTATACACAATAAAAAAAAAATGAGTCTTCAACCAGTTATCATCCAAACGTTTAGAGTTGCTTCAACCGATACCGATGTTATTCGAGAATGTAAAGTATACGACAACAAAAAAAAACACCCTTTTTTTCTTACAAAAAAAAATAAATAGAATACTAAAATCATTTTCTTAGTGGAATCAATTTGTAATATATACTCTTTAACGCCCGAGAAATTAAAAATGAAATGGGAAGCATTTGCGTTAACATCTCAGTGTGATTTAAGACCAACTTTACCTTATATTAAAATTCTTCGTAATTCCTTACAAAGAGAATTCGAAAGAGGGTTAAAGTCTAGACGTACTGTCAAAGGTAAAGTGACGACTAAACGTGGTGGAGCTTTTGATTTTTCAGAGTATGGACTTGATAGTGTCAAACAAGAAGAATCTTTAGATGACTTGTAAGTAAGCGACGAAAACATATACACTCGTATATTGTGGTGATTTAATTATTTTTAAAATAGTATGGCTGGTATGTTTGAAGCACCTGCAAAACAAACCAGACCTATGGCACCAAAGGTACGACCACCACCAGCATCATCAACTGCCAGCCCACTTGACAACAGGTCATCATCACACATAGTCGAAACGCAGTTCAACGGTCATTTACCTCTTCCTAGCAAGGATGCCAGTATGGACGTCGTCAACAGCCCATTTACATTCGCGTATACACAAGGACCTGTCAAACCATACCGTTTTATGTTTGAAAAGATTAAAGAGAAATCAGAAGGCGTTGATGAACGTATTGATTACATTGCTAGTTTAATTCAAGCACATCATAATATTGAAGCATTTGCTAATCCAAGTAAACAAAGTCAAGAAGCCATTTATGCTTACGGGTTAGTGAGTTCGGATGATGGATCAGAACAGAGATTAAATGAAAAGTCCATTGTGCTTCAGACTTCAAGAGATTTAGGGATGGGTAAACGTGTCGTGTTGGATTTGAGTAGAGTGGAATCGTATAGTTTCTTCCCGGGACAAGTGATTGGTGTCAAAGGTACTAACCATAATGGTATTCGATTTCATGTGGATGAAGTGTTGATGGTAAGATTATATATGTGCTTGTGAAAATATGTATACTTATTTAAAATCACATGTATATAATTATTTATTTTTAGCCTCCTGCACCTGAAAGAGATCAATATGAAATTAAAGAGAATAAGACATTAGATATGATGGTATCGGCTGGACCTTATACATTCGATAGTGATTTACTTTTTAGTCCATTACAAGAACTATTAAAAAAATGCAGTGAAGAAAAGCCCGATGTTCTGATATTGATGGGACCCTTTATTTCAGTTCATCATCCATTTATCAGTTCAGCCAATATACAACAATTACCTGAACACATCTTTTATGAACAAGTTGTCACTCGATTAGAAAATTTGTTGGATATGTGTACTGAAACTCATGTGTTTTTAATTCCTCATGCCAATGATATTATTCAAAATTATAACTTATTTCCTCAACCTGCGTTCAGTACCAACTTGAATATTAAACACGAAAGAATTCATTTGGCTAGTAATCCTTGCGGTTTGTTGATGAATGGACATACGGTTGGTATTGCTAATGTGGATAGTTTGTTTCGATTGGGAAGAGAGGAAATTACGAAGAATCCTGCACAGACTGATAAATTTAGTCGATTGACAGAACACTTGTTACAACAGCATACGTAAGTTGTACATACATATTTTTTATTGCTGTTGTTAAGATACTTAAATATGTGTATCTATAGTTACTATCCATTGTATCCACATGCTATTGAAGATAATATCGATGCGGGGTGTTTACTCGATATTCATTTACCTACAAAACCTGATATTCTTATTTTACCATCTCAATTCAAACATTTCGTAAAGCAAGTGAATGGTACAGTGAGTATGAACCCAGGATTTTTATGTAAACATCAAGTGGTAGGAACATATGGTCGAGTGATTTTATATCCTAATGTAGAAGAACGTATACGTGTAGATTTATTAAAATTATAATTATTTTTTTTTTTTTTTTTTTTTTTTTTTTCGTTTTTGTTTAATATGCTTTTATGGAACTATCAGTCATAGTTAAATGAACTACCATTTCCCCAACAGGTTCAATATCAATATGTTGAAGTGCATCTTGAATTTCATCCATTGTTTGATATAGCCAATCTACTTCACCATCTGTCATACCTCCATTAGGTTTGGCAGCTGAAAGCGTTTCTAGTATGTTGGTATTGGTATCGAGTGTGTCATATTGAGTGAGTTTTTTGGGCTGTGTTTGTTGGACCAAGTGACGGTACTTGGTTTCACGTTCTTGAACATCTGTATCTTGTAGCGGGTCAGTCTGTGCGCTTGAGATATCGATTAGATTTCTATTTTTTTTTTAAAAAAAAGTGATTAGTTAATCAAGTTGTGTAAATTTTTTTACAAGAAATCTCACTGTGTTGTTCGGTCAATAATACTGTTCCAAAACTCCTGTTCTTTTTGTATATTGATGGGTTCATATGTTTTATAATTCCTTCGGCTAGTAGAGAGTATGAGTGTGTTAAAATAATAGAGCTGTTTTGTATTTTGAAAAAAAGGGTCTTACTTGTCGTCAGCTATATCATCGTTTAACAAATGGTCATGTTCACCATCCTAATTTATATAAAGTAATGAATTAATTTGACAACGCTCTTTTTTTTTAAAAAGAAAAACTCCCGGTGAAGCTCTTTAAACCATCTACTTTACATCATCGCGATCTTCTTTACTGCCACAACAGCCCATATATCAATTCAATTATTTTAAAAGTGAAAGAGAAAGAGAAAGAGTTTGCTTTAAAAAAAAAAAAAAAAAAAAAAAAAAAAAAAAAAAAAAAACCTATATTTGGCTTATTTGATACGTCATACAAAAAAAAAAAGTATAAATTTTTTCTTTTTTTCTTTCTTCTACATATACTTTATAATTTTATTTCATGGTTTTAACTCGATACCAACAAGCTAATTTAAAATCAACGAAAGGAACTAGTACAGATCATGAAGCAGTATTAGTTATAGATCCACCGCTATTGACTATTTCTCGTTCAAGAGATTCGATCGAAGACGATGTGAACGAAACTACAGTAAAAGTAGATTCTTTGCTAGAACAATTAGACGAGTAATAAAACATTTAAAATCAATAATAACAGACTGAACAATACTAAATATATGTGTATATTATGTTAGCTTTGAATGTTCTACATTGGACGCATTAATGGCTCGTTGGCCTTCTATGCATGCAAGATTAAAAGGCATGAAACCTCATTTACCGCCAAAAAAAGACGATCAACGGCCTACACTAGGTAAAAAAAGAGCAAAGGAGAAAAGATGTTTTATTGCATATATTAAATATATTTTTATAGTACTTGATTTGGATGAGACTTTATTACATACGTACCGTGATACAAATCATGAACAAGAAGTTGATTATGTGATTTATGCAAAAGATGGAAATAGTTGCTTATTAGCAGGAAGGCTTCGACCGGGTGTAATAGAGTTTTTAACGTGGGCTGCTAGTTCGTTTGAAGTGGTTGTTTGGACTGCGGGGAGAGAAGATTATGCTCGTATGGCTCGTGATTGTCTTGATCCTCAGAACAGGCTGATTACGTAAGTTTTTTTTTTTTTTTTTTTTGAGTAGAAAAAAGCTGACTTTTTTTTTTTACTAGACATATGTTGACTCGTAATTCGTGTATTCGTATGAGATCAGGATTGACAAGAGAAGTATTATACATTAAAGACTTGTGTGCACTAGGTCGTGATTTAAGTAAGACATTCCTGGTGGATAATACACCTCACGCAGCTTCATTAAACCTAAGTAATTTGATACCAATTGAAGCGTACGTTGGAGGAAAATCCGATACAGAATTATTGGAGTTACGAAGGTTCCTAGAAAATAGCCTTGTCAGATTAACAGATCGAAAAGATGATATGAGAATTGTGCTGTATAGACAATTTAATTTAAAAAGAAGAATTCGTGAACGTGTTGGTAACTGGAAACAACAACAACAACAGTTAAAGAAACAGTAAATAGTACAGCATCTTCTTTCTTTTTTCTTTTTGTAAATACCCCCACCCTTTTAATATATATATACATATATTTATATCAAAGTATATACGATCATCATCATCCCCCCCCCACACACACAAACTAATTTTTTTTTCTACTAGCATTTCTTTAAAATAAAAAAAAGGAGGCATTTTTTTGTGTTTTTTATTATACAGTAGTATCATCACCTAAAATCACGTACAAAAAATGTGATTGGATGAATGAGAAAAAAATGAAGAAAGTTAATAAAGATGTATAATGATTTTTTTTTATAAAAAAAAAGTTACTAGACTTACTAGGTAACAATAAGGAATGCGAAACAGTTATATGAACCGTATATAGACATTACAATGTCTTTTGAAGCATGGATCGCAGCGAATCTACGCCATAATTCAACTTTGCATTTGAATATAATGTGATACGTACGCTTTGATTCAGCAATTGTAATATTATTCTACCGTGCAAATAAATGTTTAAAGTAATTAGCCAAGTCGTTCAGAAATAATATATCAATGCATACATATGATTACTTATCTTTAATACGCATACGTTATGAGCAGAATGCATTTTTGGGCAAGTAAACTGTCCGTATTTACATAGTAAACCATCCGTGTTTACATATACGAAACGCTGATAATTTTCATCAGCCACTGTATAAACAATTTTAATGGTGTCATATACAAACCCCCTAATTATATTTTACAAACAACTATATTGTTTGTAACAACAAACCTATTTCGTAGTTTCGGCATGACTGTACCCTCTTTTTATATGCAAATAGATACATCTCCTCTTTAAGTAGCCACTTCAATTATTACATAATGACGAAGTATATAAACCAATTTATTTTATACTTGGTTTGCCGATAGCAATCTAGGATCTCGCTCTATTTAATTTAATATGCCGCATTTATCTCCATACATAATAATGGTGTACCCACCGATATATGTATATATATATTTGGGTTTGCATAAAAAAGACTAAATAAGTTGACTTTTGTATTCATCTAGAATATACATATATATAAAAAAAAAAAGTATATATAATCACCGCTTATTTTGTCATTGAACTTGAGTTTTTTTTTTAAAAAAAAGAAAAGAAAATATGACTGCACAAAATCCACATACTACAAATGCAAAGAAAGCTATGCAGCTTTTGAAAGACTACACCAATGATTTGCAAGGTTGGAATTTGGTACAAGATAATAAATCTGGAGTCAAAGTGTATAACAAGAGTGATGGTAGTGCGTTCCCATTGTTACGTGGAGAGACTTTGTTAAGCGGATCTTTTTCAGCTGAACAGGTTGCTATAGTAGCCACTCTTCCTGGTTGCAGAAAGATTTGTAAGTTGTGCCATTCTCTCTCTTTTTTTTTCAACACTAATAAAAAAAAAATTATATAGGGGATGATAAGTTTGATACTGCTCAAATTAAACAATTTTATAGTGTTGATTTTGGTTTGTTCTGGTCTAAAGTGAAAACTCCTTGGCCCGTCAGTCCCAGAGACATGGCAGCTATTTCGTACACTGAAAAAACATCTGATAGTGTGTATATCGCAGTACAATCGGTCAAGGACGCCTCTATTCCCGAGGTATCAGGCTGCGTACGTGCTAATTTACTCATGTCTGGTTGGAAGATAACCAAGACCAATGCAGGTATTGCCGTATCTTACATCACACAAATTGATTTAGCCGGTTCTATCCCTACCTCTTTATTGAAATCAAGTCATCAACAGATTCCACTTTGTGCAGGCACCGTCACAAAGTACTTGAAGGATCATGGATTCCCTCCTATTCAAAAGGAATGTACTGCAACTATTGTGAGTGAAAGCTTTGATCATGCTAAAAAGGAGTATGCGGTTCAGTGGAGTGGACAAGGTAATTCGAGATATGAAATCTCGAGAAAGATGTTCCCGTCCGGTGTCAAGGTTAAGATTACGGGAAAGGCTGCGTTTGAGAATAAAGGGGATCTGGTTATTGTAACAGGTATCAATGGGTCCGCTGCGATGAAGTTGACTAAAGCTTAAGATATAGTTTTTTGAGTAGTACATATAAAGAAATAAAGTCTATTTTTTTATACGTATTTTTTTTTTTTTTTTTTTTTTTTTTTTTTTGCAAGCTGTAATTATAGCGGTAATCAAAGTGTACAACCTTAGATCAAGAAATTTGACGCTGTGGTTAATTACTATGTACTGTAAACAATATATATAGTAATCTTTGAAGGCAAGATGATTCTTTTTTTTTTCTGTACAATAAGATAGTTTCAAATTCAAGATAGATAACTCAATTCGACTCCTTCTTTTGAACACGCACTGCAAAATACAGTGAAAACTTTACATGTAAAAACGATTTTAATAGCGTGAGAGAGGAAATTGTAATATAAATATCACGATGATTAAATAAGTCCTTTTTATCATGGTTGAATAAAACCCCATTTTACCATGATTAAACTAACCTATTTATGCCATCCTTTTTTTTTCCTTTTTTTTTTTAACAATGAATTCATTTACGAGTACGTTTTATACAACCAAATGTCTAAATATTTCAAAAGGACCTTCCCTATGATATGGTGGTGTACCAGGAATTTCCCTAAATTGGCACCGGTGGTGTAAATGGTGGTGTACCAAGAATTAACCGAGTTTAATGACATGTATTCCATTTGGTTGAAAAGTTAATATTGCTCCATACAAATAGGAGACTTATTGACATGCAAAATACCCTTCAGTGAACGCCCTGGTTCTGATCAAATGAGTAAATTTGTTCTAAAGCATCCTCACGTGAAGAACATAATCACAAGAACTTTAATGGATACCAATGGAAATGCTTATAGAATCGGCGACGCAGAATGGGATCACGGCCTCAGATCTGATGTCGTATATGAGCCTATACATGTGTCTTTGGATCAACCACCCATTATTGTAGAAGTAAAAGAAACGGTTAACGCTAATTTTATGAACCGGGCAGCACACTATTATATTATGGTGTATTTCAGATATAAAGTATTGCCTATCTTGCTTATATCCAACACTCAAACTACAAGCATAAATACAAATGATAGATCTAGCCTCAACACTTTTTGTGCTCTGTCTCTATCATGTGAGTATCGGGCGAAGAAATGTCGTCTAGTCAACGGGAAATTGGTACCTCTCCTTTCATTGCTGAAGACCATTTTCAATAAACTCAATTTCTCTTTCACTTATTGCTTTTATCCTAGTTTCTGACACTTATTATTATTTATATTATATATAGTAAAAAAAAAATATAACTCCTGTTCGTAGTATATCTCTTCCTGGCGCTCTTACATTGTATACAGTCGCTGTATAATGCCTCATTTGAGTCTGTTGTAAGTTTTGAAGTCATACAGGAGAAAATAATTGGTTACGCCAACTGCCTCGCTTAAAAAAATTAAATAGGTGATGAAAGTGTGTAGTTAGGAATCCACCTGAAATGCTCGTACAGCCTTTGGTTGATAAAGTTCTTGAGTAAACATTGAAAATAAACCAGGTGGTGTACTCATACCGTGCGCAATGTGTTATGATGAAATCTGATAAGCGGTGTATGTTTGCATAGATAATTTGTTAATTAATTTTATTACTAGATTAGTTCAAGTTCAACTCAAAAATAGCAATCATGTGTTGATACCTAGCGTTGCGATTATCTGTTCATCTTGAAGAAGACACATCGACAGAGCAACAAGTTCATTCAAACTTTCGTCTTTAGGAGCACCTTGACCAAAAGAGCGCTCAGATATTAATAGGCATTTACGCGACCATACAGTATTTGGCAAATGATACTCAGATATGATTTGCTCTGTAATTGTACAGATGGGTCGAAAAACGATTTTGAGGTTTTGTCAGAAGAAATAAACAATATCGCTTGGAGCTGATTGCTTCGCAAATAAACTTGAAAGCATTGATCAGTGGCGTTTATCATTATATCTTGACTAGCATGTGGGTAAAACTGTATAATGATAGGTGGTAAAACAGAATGAACAGCTAAATGTGGTGTATAAGTAACGCTTACTCCATTCGCTAGAATTTGAGCTGAATCAAGTGTATAAGAATCTTCATAGACGTTCAGTAAGTCCTTGGTTATAATGTCAATGACTTCTTGATCCTCAGATAGTATCTTGCAAATCTGTTCGTAGTTCAACATATGCTCTTGAGAAAAAGTTTTGTATTCCCATCCAATAAAAGCACCATTACGTAGTTGTAACTTTATAGTTCCTCATAACAGAAACGTAACATAACCGTAACAGAATCGTAACAGAAGTCGCGGTTATAGGGTGATGTATCTGCCCCCATATTCGCTTGAATTAAATCCAATTGAATAGTTCTGGGCAGTTGTAAAAGGAAAATTGAAGCGTCACAGGTTGTTGACTGAAGAAAAAATGTCTGAGGCTTGTAACGACATACCTGTTGAAAATTTGTACGACAAATCATTCATTGTTATAATAAAACCCCATTCTAAATACTCTAATTATCTAAAAAAAAACAATATATTAATCGCAAACTTATATGTATTGCAATTGACGTATTTTTGGTAACGGACATTTAATTTTCGCAAAGTGACAATATTTACCGTTCTCATTGTATGTTCACACATTGTGTGTCTTTTTTGTTTTAATGAAGGACAAGAAACCTATTTGTACGACAAAAGTACTCCGCACTTAATAAATTAATAATCTATTAAAAAAAAACTCTTTTTTTATTTTTTTTTATTTCTTCTTCTTGCAACAACAAACCTCTCCCCCCTTCCATTCCTTTTTCATCAGTAAAATGCCTACAACAACAAAAGACGCAAGACGTCTAACAGGTTACAACGATAACGCACAACCACTTTATGATGACGACATGGAAGAGTACCAACATTACACACATAATGATGTATATGATGAATATGATGAAGATTTAGATGATGTTCTTGGTAATAAAAGTCTTCGAGATGATGACGAGGATGATATAGACGACGATACTGGGTCCGAATTAAGTATTCCAGATCCTAATATTGATTTTGATATGGTGTATGCTTTGCATACATTTGCAGCAACTGTGGAAGGTCAAGCTTCTGTAGTACGTGGTGATGCATTGACTTTATTGGACGATAGTAATTCTTATTGGTGGCTTGTTAAAGTATTAAAGACAGCAGAAGTTGGTTATATTCCTGCAGAAAATATTGAGGTAAAAAAAAAAAAAATAGTAACACAGGGCATGTGTTTTTTATTTTTTGGTCACTAACATGTGTTTTTATTAAAAAAAGACACCTCATGAACGTTTAGCTAGATTAAACTCTCACCGTAATATTGAATTAACTAGAAAAGATATTCAAGATGCGTTTCCTACACCACCCTCCAATAAAATTAAAAAGACCAAACGAGTAACGTTGGCGAAAGGAGTTCAGTTCCAATCACAAATTATATTTGGATCGAGTGATGATGACGATGAAGATTTTTTTGAGTCCCAGTTTGAACAGTGGGATGAGCGTATGCAATCTGATGAAACAGATTCAGATGCTGATAGTGACGACCCCTATAATTATTATGATCATGCGTCTAGTATAAGACAGACGTATGCAGAGCCAATAGATATGTATACACCGTATAAACATGACGAGTATTATAACGAAGAACGTCTTAGTGGTGATTCGGATATTATCAATGATAGAGAGCCTAATAGAGATACACTTAGTTTGGATGAAGAAACTATCAAGATTTCATTAACTCCTTCGATTGCCCGAGATGATCATAATAATAGTACCGCAAATAAAGCTAAAAAGGCAAGCAAACTTGAAAAGTTGTTGGGTTCTTCTGATTCAGATAATCACCAACAACAAGAACGTAGAGGATCAAAGGATAGTAATAATTCAAAGAAGGAAAAGTCTGGTATTCGTAAATTCTTTAGTCGTAATAGTAAAATCAAGACAGATCAACATAGATCGTCTGGTGGATCACAATATGAAACTGCTTCTATTAGTTCTCAATCTACTGGCATTAGTTCTATTGTAGATCGTGATCGATCTGGTAGCTTGGATTCTACTATGCAACAGCAACAACATCCACAACAAGGAACTGAATTAAAGATTCATGCAGGCAATATCAATCATTTTATTAATTCAACTGGACTAGTTGAATCATATAAATTTGTTACAGTGTATGCTTCAACTACAGCTACCGAATTAATTCATTTATCATTACAAGATCAAGATCAATTACATGATCAAGATATGACATATCATGATTTTTATTTGATTGTTAGAACATTAGGTGGAGATGAATTCACACTTGTACCTTCCGATAAACCACTTGAAATATTTCATTCGTTAACCGCTCATTTGAATACACCTATGCCTTCGTTAAAGAAGGCAAGACGTATTTCACAATTGATGGGTAGTGACAATGCAACACATATTGGTGGACCCAATAAAGACATGGTAAATGATGAAGAACAAGTTCAATTTTATTTACTTTCAAAAACAAAACGTATTGATGATGGAGAAATTCAAATCAAAGTATCTTTATATCCTTCTCAACAACAACAACATGATATGAAACGTGTGGATAAATTGGTTAAAATACCTTCTACTATCTTGATTAAAGATGCAGTTACTTTGTTACTGGAAAAGTTTCATATTTTAAATGGAGTAGCAGCTGGATTAAATAATACAGATATTAAATCTCTAAGATTAGAAGAAGGATCTGAACAAGATATTGTAAAATATCATCTTGCAGTGAATAAAGATGGTCAAGGTAAGAAGATGTATAATTATGTTTATTTATTTATTTGTTATTTAACACATATATACACACACACACACAAAAGAACATTTACTGGATTTGGAAGAGAAATTGTTTAATGTTTTTAGTGATGATCAAATTCCACATATTCATTACCGTCGTAACAGTAATCCTGACCGAACTTCAATTACGGTAAACATTACACCACCTGAAAAGAATGAGATATTTTTTATTTTAAAATGTGTTGAAAGTAAAAAAAGAGAAGATTCAACTAAACCAAAACCTATTCGACAAGATACACCTTTACCACGTAAAGCACATACACCTACACACGGATTTGAAGCAGAAGAAAATTATTTACCACAAGTGATACTATCAGATGAACCTGTTGAAATGGAAACAGATAGTATACTATCTCAATTGGATGAAGCGATTGATACCCTCAATAATAAACCCAATCGTGTTCGACCTGAGTCCACTGAATCCATGTTGTACTGTAATGACTTTGGTATGAATGATCTCATGGTCATCATTCGTGGCGCGGCTATTGTTACAGATCACAATAAATCCATTCGTAGTGAAATTAGTGAGGTCTTTAAAGATAGTCACACTCGATTAGATCAATTAGAAAAGGTACGTGTTTCACATGCAAATTATTATTTTTTATTAACTTCTTTTTTGTTTCAGGAATTGGATCGTCTCATGTCTGAGGCCGTCAAAGTTTATCATTAATAAATTAAGAACCAATTAAATACATTGGAATGTTTCTTTTTGTATGTATGTAAGGGGATACAGCCAAAGGGGAACTTTTATTTTTATTTAGCCTACTTTTTTCTTTTGCGGGGGGGATTCATGTGCAACAAGAACAAAAAAAAAGAGCTCCTAAGTATGAGTAAGCAGTGAGAATGTTGCGATCAAACAGTACTGTTAAATATATTTTTGTTGGTAAATTGCCTATTTTAACATTTAAGGCCGAAGCGCGTACACTACATTTATAAAACGTGTTGCATTTTCTTATGTGTACAAAAGGGGAAAAAAAAGGCCTAGATTTAAATGGAATATTTTGTGGAGAACCTTGTTTTTTAAGTTGGCAACAGAAAAGGTTATTCCCTTTTCTTTTTTTTTTATTATAAAAACTAGTTTTTTATTAGTTGATAGCTATTGAGAAGAGTTTGCCTGTACTGACAGAAAACTGTTTTTTTTTTTTTTCATTTAGCATGAAAAAACTTTAAAAGCGCGACATACGCACACACACAAAAATAAGGGAGGGTTTTTTTTAATGGCGTCAACTGGGTCATACCTTGCATCAACATAAAGAATGAAAATATTCTCGGTTTTATTTTTTAATTGACAGGTGAAGATGATTGGATAAAAAAATATATTTATTTAATGATAATAAAAAAAGGGGGTAAAAGAGACGACTACTTGTATATAATATATATATATATATATAAAAAAAGAATGGAAGGACATGTTACAATTTTTAAAAGAAAAAAATGAGAGTAATAATAATAAAATGAATGGAATGTTATGGGTGTATATATATATATAAAAAAAAAAAAAAGAAAAAAAAAGATAAAGTTTTATCTCTTTTTGACAGCTTCAAAATGTTGTTGAACAATCATTCTTGCTACTTGTTGTGCTTGAGAATCACTAGTGACAGTTTCATTTTTGGCAGTAACCCAACGTGCATTAAATGCTCTTTGATGATGATAAGATGGTGGAGCTCCAGGAGCTGATTTGGAACGACGTCGAGCCATCATTGTATGCGAAGGGTTAAAAGCGGTCATTCTATCTTTACTCTTGACAACTTCGGATCGAAAGAATTGACGCATTTGCTGATCAAGGTCAATAGCATCTAATAATATATCCATTGATAACTTTGAGGTTTGCGTTGTCTTGAAACTAGGCAACACAGATGGTACGGAACTGGTACGGGTGTGATGACGCTTGGTTGGTTTAAATTGACATTTTTTAGTAGATGGTTTTGTAATCGATCTCTTTGTGGTAGTAGTATTGGGTGAACCATGAATAGAAGGAAGTGCAATACTAAGAGAAGGTATCATTTTTTTTGTTGTTGTTGTGTACGTTTTTTTCTTTTTTGGTAGTAAGAAAGAGAGAGAAGAAGAAGAAAAAAAAAAAAAAAAAAGGGTCATTTGTAGTTTTTTTGTTGTTGTATTTATACAAAAAAGAGCCCCCTTTATTTTGCTCCTCAAATTCCAATTGATTTTGATACAGACTGAATTCTTGGTTCCCTTTTTTTTACTCCTCTTGCTGCCCCTCTTTTTTTTACGCCTTATTATTTTTATGTTGGTTATTAGATTGTACCTGTATTATGTCATCATGTTCCTTCTTATATTTATTTATTTTCTTTGCGTTACTACTTGTTACATTCTAAACAAAGTTGTATTGTTATTGATCATCTAAAAAAAAAAACTGATTTAAATTGAACTACTTCCCCATTCCCTCAATTATCACCCAATAAACATGCGTTTTTTTTTTTTTTTTTTTTTTTTTTTTTTTGCATTGACAAGTGACTTGCACTTTTTTTTTATCTTTTTTTTTTTTCTTTCTTTCTCTTTAACGCGTTTCATATATTTTACAACATGGATCCTTCGGTACCTGACATGCTTCTTTTATCTCGTGTGTATATACACTAAACTTTTTTTTTTTTTTTTGTGGTTAGCACTTTGTTCAAATGAAACGACCTCGTTCGCTTTCAAGATGCTCTGATTCAAGTAAAATACTCGAGATTGACATGTACACATATATAAAAGAGAGGCGTAGTTTAACAAGTTCTTTTTTATTTGTTTGTTACTAGGTTCAATATGGATAGATAAATACGCGCCTAAATCAGTTGTAATAAAAACCTCTTCCAACACACACACAAACATAAACTAAAAAAAAAAAAAAAAAAAAAAAATCTCACTTTATTATAGTTTGAAATTGGTGTTAATAAACTGAAAATAAAAGCAGTAGAAAACGCATTGAAACAATCGGCTATTGTAAACGGTATGATCAAACTATTAATATTGACAGGACCAACAGGATGCGGTAAAAGTACTTTGGTTAGATTATTGTGTCGTAAGTACGGATTTGAAATTACAGAATGGATCACGCCTGAACGAAACTGGTCTGTTCAATTTGGTAAATAATTAAAATTTTGAATTTATGATATATATTTTTAACTTTAAAGATAAGGTCACATGGGATCGTTTCGACAGTTTATGGATAAAGCAATTGGATTTAATACGTTGGACAATAATAATACAAACAGTAAAAAAGTTATCTTGATGGATGATATACCCGATTTATTAGTGGAAAGCGTTAAAAAGGAATACTTTAATATACTACAATCTTGTTTAAATTCCAGTAAAAAGTTCTTGATTATTATGATTGCTTCCGATGCGTATACAGTAAATGACGATTATGCTGTATCGAGAAAGGTCAATCATGCTAGAGTGGTTGCCCCTGATTCATTAAAAATTGATCCTCGCGTAGAGTTTATCGAGTAAGTAAGAGAGAGAAAAAAAGAAAAAGTGTTCGTAGTACTTAAAAATGTTATATATTAGGTTTAATCCGTTGACTAAAATAAACATGTTAAAAATTGTATCAAGTATTAAAAATCGAGAAGGAATGTCGATATCACATGATTATTTGGATAGCTTGGTAGAAGATAGTAATGGAGATATTCGATCTGCTATTAACGCCTTACAGTTTTTATCAAACACCAACAAACGAACCAAGTTATCTGCGCCTACCAAGCTTACGGAAACCATCGACTTTGATAAACATATTTCTAAATTACCATTGTTTCATGCCGTTGGTAAAGTATTGTATGCGAAACGAAATGCAGATAATACATTAGAATCGAAACCTGATGTAAGTGTGTTCATACTGAAGAAGAAAAAAAGGAGAGAGGGGAGTCGAGTTTTTAATTTATTTTCGTTGTTGTAAAAAGTAGCATATTATTAACAAGTTACCTGTTGATAATGATTATTTTATTGACTATATTCATCAAAATTGTATTGGATTTTTTCAAAATATTCAAGATTGTTCGGATGCATTGGAGGATCTCGGGTTTGCAGATGCATTAAGATCAGAGTTTGATTGGTCAGATCGTAGTGCAAGTTATTATCGTGGATATATCTCTATACATGGTATTATGAAGCATAGACATCACAGTACCAGCAAGACTTTAAAGTTAGCAGGTACCATGTTTGAAAAAGCAAAATATGATGCTCGAAAAGGATCAAATGAAGGTAATGAAGATGTTTTTTTTTGTATTTTGTATTTGTTGTTTAATCTGTGTTGTATATATAGCGTATGAAAAGATGTGGTTGGAATCAGTAGCTTTAAGAAACTCGTACTATGAACAAGAAGTAAATAAAAATGCAGATGAGTTTAAAAAGAAGGCGGATGATAGTGATGATGAGATGTTTGATAAAATGTTTGGCGATGGATCTGAATTAGTAGAATTGGATTTCTAAAAAAAAGCTCAAGAATTTTTATTTTTTTTTCAGCTGAATAAACTTATATGTATGGCGATCTTTTTTTTTCTGTGGGTGATATATTCTCAATTAAACTACATACTGTTGACTCGGTTTATTTGCCTTTTTTTTTTTTTTTTTTTTTTTCGTCGAGAACGTAAAATGGGTGTAACTAGGTAACTTGTTGACATGTTGCTATAAGGTTTTTTTTTAAACCACTCGTGTTCGTACAGCAGCAAAAAAAAAAAGCAGTGTCAACTCCGCTGATTAAAGAAAAGTTGGTTTTTTATTTTTGGTGTCAATATCTTTGTTTTATCTCTCTTTATCGAATTATTTTTTTGTATGGCGCGTATAAGCCTATTAAAGAATCAAGGTATCTTGAGTCTTTTAGTGATCATCATGGTTGTTCTTTCAACCATGGTGCCAAATGTAAAGGCTTGGACTGAAGGTAAAAAAAAAAAAAAAAAAAAAAAACTAGATGATGATGATAAAATATGTTGTATTGATTTTTTTTTTCGTAAAGCCGATTTCGAAATCTTTGATATTGTTGATGCTTTGGAAAAGGCGGAAGGAAAAGACACTACCTTCTATAGTTGGTTAGGTGTTCCTGTAAGTTTTGCTTTTTTGTTTAAAAAAAGGAGAAGGGTGTGATATTAAAAGTGTATATTTTTTTAGGCTTCTGCTTCTCAAGCAGATATCAGTAAGGCATACCGTAAACTTTCTTTAAAGTGGCAGTAAGTTTTGGGGGGTGATAACGAGATCATCAAGACTATAGATTTAACTCTTTCTCTCTTTTTTTTTTATAAAAAAAAAAGTCCTGATAAAAATCCTGGAGATGTAAAGGCAAAAGAAAGATTTACGCGTTTAGGTGTTATTGTTACTATTTTACGTGACCCCACCAGCCGTGAACGTTACAACTTCTTTTATAAGAACGGTGTGCCTCGCTGGCGCGGTACTGGCTACCTCTACAGTCGTTTCCGACCTGGATTGGGTACAGTTGTTGTTGTTCTTTTGTTGATTGCGGCCGGTATGCAATATATTGCAGGTCAGATCAACTACCGCCAAGAAAAGAAACGTATTTTGGAATTTATCGCTAACGCTAGAACTCAAATGATTCATGATGCTCCTAAGGGTAGAGCTCCTACTTTAGGTCGCACTTATATTGAAGTAGGTCAAAGACATATGCGTTGTGAGGTCAAGAGTGATACCGCTATTGCTGTTTACCCCGATGAACGTACTCAAGAACCTATTTTGTTGGATGCTGAGTGGGTTGCTCAACCTACCGTGCAAAGTTTGTTTTTGGTCAGTTGGCCTAAACGTATGATCAACAAGGTCTTGGGTAAGAAGGAAGAAGTTGTTGTTGAGGAGGAGGGCACTGGAAGTGAACAAGAGGATGAGGTAAAGGATGATGCTGAAACTACTGCTACTGAGTCCCCTAAACGTACTACTGCTACTAAAAAGACTCGTCGTACTGGTGGTGGAGAAAAGGTCAATGTTATGGGAGCCAAGGTTGGAGGTCGTAGAAGAGCTACTAAAAACTAAAAGCTTTGTATTTTGACATTAATAAATATATATATTTTTTTTTTTGACATACCAATATGTATTTTTTTAAAACCCAATGTGACTATTCATTATGTTTTTATTAACCCCCGGAAAGGGGTTTCTCACCCCTCCTTACTTTTTTTTTATATAACAAATTTTAAAATATGGCCAAGAAAGCTAAGGCAAGAGTCATCCTCGTCAAGTTATTGTCTACTGCCGGTACCGGTTTTAACTATATCAAGAGTCGTCCTAGAATTTCACCCAAGTTGTCCTTGATGAAATACGATCCTATGGGTAAGAATATTTTTTTATTGTTTTTTTTTTTGGAATCAGTATACTTATGTAATTTATATAGTCAAGCAACATGTCTTGTTCCAAGAAACCAAAATGAAGAAATAGACCTTTCTTTTTTGAAAAACAAAAGAACCTGTACATAATTTATTATTATTATTATTACCAGAGAAGACCCCCCCTTTTTTTTTACACGATAATAATAAATCAATAATCAACGATAACAGTACGGATTTTTTTTGTTGAGAAAAGTATATATGTGAAGGGAAAAGGTTTTTTTTTTTTGCAGGAATAAAGGAAGAATGTACTATTTGGTGTATGTAGACTTTTTAGGTCGGTTCATGGATAGCTTTTTCGATTTGGCGTTTATAGTTGGCAGTGTATAGAGTTTAGGTTAGAAGGTCTCGTTAAAATGAAGGTTGTTAAGGAATTGCGACTGATTCTATATATATTATGCGTAGATGGAAAAATTGCGAATGATTTGGTAGCCGATCTTGTATTATGCGTTTACTGTACATTTATGCATTTGCTGTGAAATTTGCCAAAATAACTTTACAACTAAGCCTATATATTACGCGTTGCTAAGTAAGTACAAATAGCTTAGCAACTAGACCTATTATACGTTGCTAGGAAACTGAAAGCAATTTATGTAAATGCCTAGGAAAATGAAGAAACAACCCTGTCGCAGTTATCCAAATTTAAGAAAACTATTACTTTATTGAAAATAAAAAGTAAAACATTTTACGTTTAGGTTAACTAGTTCCTTTGTATAGTTTGCATTTTGATAATAATCGTAACCATGATAAGTTGGATTAATACGTTCAATTAATTTACGTTTAGCTGTTTAAAAGATTTAATAAGCCAGCATTTAAAACTAGCAACTGTGCTTGTTCATAAAAAAAAAGGCTCCTTCTTTTAAGTCTATTTTTTTCTGTTGGAAACTAAAGTAGGCTATTATTTTTCAAACAAGGAGACAATATTTTTTTTTTTATATATATAAAATGCAAGAAACAAGAGAGATAGAAAATAATGAAGCGTCTTAGAGAACGACAAGTAAAAGAGCTTTTATTTCTTAAAGAAAAACCTTTTCAGCAGCTGTTGGTAATTTGATAAAAGAAATGATGTTTGGGTGTGACAAAACTTGAACTTCCGCCAAAAACCAGGAGTACTACGTTGATTTACCTGGTATAGATTGGTCTGTGCAATGTATTTCATATGCTAATTTATTAATTTTTTTTTTTTTTGGGGGGAGGGGAGGACAAAACTAAACAACCAGCATCGAACACGTAAGTTTCTTTTGAGTTTTATCAAGCTACCCCATGATTTTTTCTCACGTCAATCTCCCTTTTTTATTATGCAGATCATCGTCGATGTTGAGTTTTTTTTTCCATTCCATAGCATGACATCTTGTTTGGAATCGTTCTGCATACATTGCTTTTGTTTACTTTTATATAGTAGCATCGTACGTCATGAAACACCATATATTTAATTTAACAAAAAGTTTATTATCTGAGTTGACGTAGTTAAATGTGTATACAGCATTAAAAAGAAAGTTTGCATTTTTTTTTTTCGTTTGACATTAACTCAGCTGAATTTTTGTTTGGAATCGCATGAAGTCATATAACGTCAACGATAGAAATTGTACACAAATAATCTATGCGTTCCTGATTATTGGTACGATGTAAAATCCATTGTTTTCTATTACAAAAGAAATCTCATTCTTGAAAAAGACTAAACATTCTTTCTGTATGACGGAACTATACGAAAGGTCTTTTCTTACAGTATATCAATAAAAGTCCTAGATATACTTTGCGAGTCCTTTATTTTATAAAAAAAAAAAAAAAAAACCAGCAATAGTACATATTTTAATGCATACTTACTATTATGGATAAGAAACGGAGTAGAAGCACTGTGATAATGAGACCGTCCAGTCTTATTCAACCACGATGAAAAAAAAAAAGATCAATGAAGTTTGTGCTAGGTTACCCGTTCCAGCTTATTATAGTAAGTGAAGTACATTCAGTTTCCGCCCTTTCCCTCTTTTTTTTTATGCTTTGAATGTATAGTCACATCATATTTTTGTTCTTATGTCTAGAGGGACTATATGCAAATGAAACAGTTTGAAGCTTTCGATATTTTACGAGTACTTTTTCTTTTCTTTGTTTAATGCTTTATGCAGAAACTTTCCATTGATCTGGAAAAAAAAAAAAGCCCTTGTCGGATGTAAAGAAAAAGGAGAAAAGAGCAGTCCTTTTCTTTATGACATGAACAGAGGCTTATGATTTGCTTACAATGAATATACAGAAAAAAAAAAAAAAAGAACAGAAATCAAAACGACATGAAAGGGGGGGTTTTTTTTTTGATAATGATAATAGGTCTCGTGGTTAAAACTAAAGAAGAAAAAAAAAGGTAAAAGTTACACTGGTTGTAGATGGAGGACAAAAGACGAAATAGATGCGATTATGCTTTTTTGTTTCTAGCAAATGAATGAAGCGGAGCCAGTTGCAGCCCATTCCTCAGATCCCTTCTTATCATTGGGTGAAAGGAGGAAGAAAATTTTTCAAACTAAAAAAAAAAGAAAAAAAGAAATAAAAGGACCCACAGGAACACGTAGTTTTAACCCCTTTTTCTTTTTGAATCAATTCTTTTCTTAAAAAAAAAAATCATGTCTAACTATAAGGTCGCTGATATCTCCCTTGGTAAGTTTTATATACGTCAAAAATAATATGTATGGAACGTGTTTACTAAAAAGTTTTTCTTTATTATAGCCGCTTTCGGTATGAAGGTAAAAATCTTTGTCCCTGGTTCATAACTTTGAACGTCAAGTAGAGTTGCCATGGAACATTATAACTAACTTTTATATTTATTTTATTTTATTTTGGTCACTATTAGGAAATCGAGATTGCGTAAGTGATAATTTATCTTTTTTTTTTTAAAAAAAAAGAGTCGTTTATACTAATAAGATATCTGTATATAGCGAGAATGAAATGCCCGGTTTGATGGAGATCACCCGTAAGTACGGTCCTACTCAACCTCTTAAGGGTGCCAGAATTGCTGGTTGTTTGCACATGACTATCCAAACCGCTATCCTCATCCGTACCTTGATTGCTCTTGGTGCTGAGGTTACCTGGTCTTCTTGTAACATTTTCTCTACTCAAGATCACGCTGCCGCTGCTATGGCTGCTTCCGGTGTTCCCGTCTACGCCTGGAAGGGTGAGACTGATGAGGGTAAGTTATTTTTTTAAAAAAAAAAAAAGAAAAAGGAGATAAATTCTTATATTATATTTTTATTTTATTAGAATTCGTCTGGTGTATTGAGCAAACCATCATGTTCCCTGATGGTCAACCCCTTAACATGATTTTGGATGATGGTGGAGATTTGACCAACATTGTTCACGAGAAGTACCCTCACTTGCTTCCTGGTATCAAGGGTCTCTCTGAAGAGACCACCACTGGTGTCCACAACTTGTACAAGATGTTCAAGAACGGTGAGCTCAAGCTCCCTGCCATTAACGTCAACGATTCCGTTACCAAGTCCAAGTTCGATAACCTCTACGGTTGTCGTGAATCTCTCGTCGATGGTATCAAGCGTGCCACTGATGTTATGATTGCCGGTAAGGTTTCCGTTGTTGCTGGTTACGGTGATGTCGGTAAGGGTTGTGCTGCTGCTCTCCGTGCTTTCGGTTCTCGTGTTATCGTTACTGAAGTTGATCCTATCAACGCTCTCCAAGCTTCCATGGAAGGTTATGAAGTTACCACCATGGAGAAGGCTGTCCCTGAGGCTCACATCTTTGTCACCACCACTGGTTGTCGTGATATCATTGTTGGTCGTCATTTCGAAGCCATGAAGGATGATGCTATTGTCTGTAACATTGGTCATTTCGATATCGAAATTGATGTCGCATGGTTAAAGGATAACTGTGCCTCCGTCTCCAACATTAAGCCTCAAGTTGATCGTTTCACCATGAAGAATGGTCGTCACGTTATCCTCCTTGCTGAAGGTCGTCTCGTTAACTTGGGTTGTGCCACTGGTCATCCTTCTTTCGTTATGTCCAACTCTTTCTCTAACCAAGTTTTGGCTCAAATCGCTCTCTGGACTCAACCCGGTCAATGGTCCATTGGTGTCCACGTTCTCCCCAAGAAGTTGGATGAAGAAGTTGCTCGTTCTCATTTGGGTAAGCTCGATGTTGAACTTACTGTTCTCTCCAAGGTTCAATCTGAATACCTCGGTATCCCCACCGAAGGTCCTTACAAGCCTGAACATTACCGTTATTAAAGCGGGAAAATCTCTTTTTAATTTCTCTTTCCCCATTTTGCATCTCTTTGTATATCATTTAATTTAGAGGAAGTATTATCTTTCCTCCAAAAAAAAAAAAAAAACTCTTTTTTTATTTGTAAAAATGAACGTTTCAACATGTTCTTAAAAAAAAAAGATATGCTAGTAGTGCACATAAAAACTAAAAATAAACTGGCATTCAACATGTATAAAACAAACAAAAAAATATTTTTTCTTCTTTAATAACGATCAATTTAGTTTGTAATAAGATGATTTACCTTTAAGGAAGAAGGAGGAAAACGAACTTCTGAAGATGATAAATCGTTTTTAATAAAAAAAATACATGGCATTAGATCGGTCTTTCGGTTCCATAGTACGGATTTATATAATTACGGGATGAAAGGGGGTAGTTGCGTATATATATAAACAGCAATATTTTCATATGAGTTTTTTCTTTTTTATTTTCTATATACAAATGGTGAAAGTATTATTAGGTATATCTATCCTATTGGCGCTGGCTTCGTTCTCACTTGGTGATATCGTGCCTCAAATTAAAAAATTTGGGGCTAAAACGATTCATATTTCGGCTACCATGGGAGGCATTAGCCATATTGCTTGGACTCTTGAAATTGGAAAAGTGCTGGCACAACGAGGTCACAATGTTTCTTTTATTACCACAGACCCCAATGTGAAATTTGGTGTGCCTTATCAACCAGAAGTCAAGACGATTTCAATGGGACCACATGTATCCACAGTAGAATTTCGAGATATGTTTGATGTTGAAGAATTGTTTTCAAAATCTGTTGTAGCAGCTTATACAAAATTGATCGAAGATACTTATCAAAGAGACTATTATGCTTATTTTGATTTATTTGAATCTTCAAAGACGGATATTGTTATATGTGATCAATTATCTTTACCTTGCTTTGATGCAGCAAGAGAATTGAATATTCCAATGATTATGCATATGACAATGAGTCTTTCAGAAGGTAATTTATTTATTTTAGTGCTGGTGTTTTTGTCATACTAAGAATTACCATTACAGACACAAAAGCACCTTTTATTACTTCTTTTTTCATTGAAGGACCACCAACTTCTAGAAATTTAAGTTTTACACAAAGATTTTATAATCGGTTTGTTTCGTTACCTGGGTTTCTGTACAGGTTTAGTCCAGTATCAAAAACTATTAAAAAGATGCGAGCCAAAACAGGGATTGAACCATTTGGACCATTAGATAGACATTCAGGGGTGATTAAAATGATTAATGGATTTTGGGGGATGGAAAGTCCAAGACCAATAGGACCATTTGTGGAATACGTAGGACCAATTATAAGTAGTACATACTCCTCGCTACCAGAAAACATGAAACGATTTATGGACCAACATTCGAATGTTGTTTATATTGCGTTTGGACAAATGTATTCACCTAGCGGTAAAGAATTTGAAGTACTTTTAACTAGCTTATTAGAGGCATACGAAGATAAAATTCTTGATGGATTTATTTGGTCTTTTTCATTAAAGTCACGACAACAGTCAGATTTACCAAAGCAAATACAAACACGTTCTGGAAGTATTTATATAGTCAAAGATTTGTTTAGTGGTAATCGTGATCCTAATTTGCGGTTCGAAGCATGGTCACCTCAATTCGCTATTTTAAATCATGAGCACTGTAAGCTATTTGTAAGCCATGGTGGAGCCAGTTCAATTCACGAGTCCCTATTTAATGGCGTGCCTTTATTATTGCATCCGTTTACCAGTGATCAACCAGCCAATGCATACAGCATGCAAGAGGCAGGGGTTGGATTAAGCCTGGATAGAAAAGCTCATAATTTAACTGATACGATTGAAAAGCTAAATAGAATCTTGCTGGATAAAGAAGGAAAGTTTAAATTGAATATGGAAAGTATGCAAGCTTTAGTTCAATTAAAGAGTCGTAAGAAATATCATGCAGCAGATATGATTGAAGAAGTGTTACATTCAGTGCGTGATCATAATAATATTTGGTACCGCAGAGAAGTCGTTGAGAACATGGCAATGTTTAAAGCGACCAATTGGGATATCGACCTAGTTGCCCTGGCTGGACTCATTGGTTTTATAGTAATTGTTTGTAAAACCTTTATTGCATTACTCAAACTTCCACTCGTACAACCAAGAAAGTTAAAATCTAATTAAAAAAAGGGATCAGTTTAAAATAAAATTCTTTCTTTTTTTGTTTTTGTTTACTTTCTTTTTTTGTTTATACAAATGTCAATCATTTTAATTACTGGTGCTTCAAACGGTCTGGGTAGACTGACAGCTAAAAAATGTATTGATTTAGGCCACACTGTTATTATTACAGGTCGTTCTCAAACTTCATTAGACGATGCCAAGAAAATAATCTTGAAGGATTCCCCTCAATCGAACTCTAATCTCTATGACCTTGTTATGGATCTGTTAGATCTTGCAAGTGTAAAGAAGGCAGTTGAAACTTTAGAAACATTTAATTTGCCCTGTATTGACGTTATTCTTCATAATGCTGGTGGTAACCAAGCAAGCTATGGCAAGGTGAACGATAGTGTTGAACAAGTTGTATTTATGAACGCAGTTGCTCCCTTGTATTTAAATCAATTGTTGTTACCTTTTATTGAAAAGAGTCAAAGCCCCAAGAAGCGTATTATCTTTGTTGGTTCATCACTTCATGATCGTAAGAATAAAGGTGGCGATACTTCTGAAGAGGCTCGTATTCCAGATAATATTGAAATAAAAGATTTAGTTGGTGATGAAACTGAATGGAATATGATGAAATATTACAAGATTTCCAAATTGGCAGTGGTGTGGGATACTTACTGTTTGTCAAACAAGTTACCAAGCGATATTCCAGTGATTACTTTTTGCCCTGGATTTGTTCCTACTACAGAATTGGCCCGTAAATCATCTTTTATGATAAAGTTTATGATGAAGTATATCTTGTCCAGATTTAGCTTCGCAACAACTGAAGAAGAATCTACCGATGATTATATTTATTATATTACAAGTGATGAAATCAAAAATGGTGAACACTATCAAAAGAGAGTAGCTACTGAAAGCTCAAAAGATTCTTTAGATCAAGCTAAACAAGATGCTTATTGGGAATTTGCTAATACTAACATTAATAAGATCATTTCAAAAGAATAAAATTTTACGTTTTATAATATTTTTTTTATTTAAAAAATGCATATAAAAAAAGTCCTTTCTTTTTTTGCAGTAAAAAAAATAAAGGTCCATAGCAAATATTCAAAATCAAAAAACGTATGTCGTTCAGCCAAAGAAGACATTCTATTATAAAGAAAAAAAAAAAAAAAAAAAAAAAGTAGTTTGCATTAGTATGTTATCTCGAGATTTTATATTTTTTTTTACTCTCCTCCCCCTCCCCCCACATTTCTTAAAACAAAATACTTACTATTTCTTCTTGGAGACACCGACGACACGTCCACGACGACCGGTAGTCTTGGTGTGTTGACCACGAACACGGACACCCCAGTAATGACGGAGACCACGATGAGCACGGATCTTCTTCAAACGTTCAAGATCATCACGGTACTTGGTGTCAAGAACGTTAGAGATAACTTGAGAAGACTTACCGTCAACAATATCCTTTTGTCTGTTAAGGAACCAGTTGGGGATCTTGTATTGAGCGGGGTTTTGGAGAATGGTGACAATACGTTCCAACTCTTCAGATGAAAGCTCACCAGCTCTCTTGGTGAGATCAATATCGGCCTTCTTACAGGCAATGTTGGCGAAACGACGACCAACACCCTTGACGGAAGTCAAAGCGATTTGAATCTTGACACGACCGTCAACGTTAGTGTTGAGAAGACGAATAATGTGCTGGAACTATATAAGTTTTTGGGAATGATGTTAGTATTTTTCTAATGCCGTAAAAAATTATAATGTTGTTTCTCATACATGGTTTCTTTCGGGGACGACGAGAGACTATTTAAAATAAAAAATAAAAAGTTTGTTAGTATTCTTGATACAAAAAAAAAATCCATCCATCTAGTCCCTCCTTTTTTTTCATTTCATTCTTTTTTTATTGATTTGTTTAAATCCTCTTTTTATTAATCTATTTCAAAAACATACCATGGCTATGGAGATTGCAACGAAAAAGGAGGACCTTACACTATGCACTGCAAATGGGCCTTATTGCCAACAAATTTTTGTTTCTCAAAAAAAAAAAATTAACGATTTGCAAACTGCGAACCGAACATGTTCGGTCCGGCATTACTCTTTCACAAGTTTTAAAATATTAAACGTGAGGGGAGGGGGGGACCCAGGGATAGGTGGCTTGAATAATTCAAACCAGAATGGGCAAGATCCCCTCCCAAGTTTCAAAAGGGGGACCATACTATCTTTTTTTTTTTTTTTTTTTTTTTTTTAAATATATATAATCATGTTGACAGCACAATTATTTGGACGTTTATTAACGGCCACTACACGTACATGTCAATTAACAACAAAGCGTTTCGCTTCTACTTCTTCCATGTTCCAAACCACTGACAAGTTTATGCTTGACAGGGCTCTTCTTCAATATACTCGTAAATATCAACACATACTTTTAAGTGAAGATAAATACCTAACGTTTTTTTTTTTATGTGAATGTAGCTTTAAAAGAAACTGCATCCACCGCAAGTGTGTCTCAATATATTTCTCGTCTTCGCCCTTTCAACGCTCCTACCGTTCCACAACCCACCATGACTACACCACCCGTCAACAAGGTAGTTGAAGAACTCGAGTTAACCAGTGTACTTAGAAAGCGTCGTTTGAAGATGAACAAACATAAGCACAAGAAGTTGATGAAGAGAACTCGTGCTTTAAGAAAGAAGTTGGGTAAATAGACGAATTCGAATTTTTCCAGACCACCTCCTATATACAATCATTTTTTAGACCTTTTTTTACTATCATTAAAAAACAAAAAGAAAGAAAAATTACGTTTATTACCAATGTACCATATTAAAAAAAAAGGGGGGGAGGGGGAGGGGAGGGTATGTTAAGATTGATAAGCAATAGGTTTAGGTAAAATAAATGGATGTGCTTCTGTGTTAAATACATAATCATTTAAAGAAATGCAATTCTTGTCTGTAAATGTAAGATAGAGATATTTAAGGGTTTCTGCAAAAAAGAAACTAGTAAAATAGAATTAGCATTAAAGTAAAATGTGTGTGTGTGTTTTTTTTTTGTGTTTTATACCTCTCTTGAAAATTTTCTAACATTACTGGTCGTTTATCAACATTTCTTAATCGAGTAAATCCTGCATCTGTTCGAATTAACTCGTTAATACTGTCGAACAATACTTCAGCCATATTCTAGTGCGCAGAAAAAAGATTAATTTTTAAAATAAACTAGTTTGCGTAAACTATACCTGGTACTTTGTATCTCCAAGTAAACGATAATAATAAAATATACTCTCAAAAGTTTCTATTGTATATGTTTAATACACGTATATAAAACTACTATATATCTGTTTTTACCTGGTCTTAAATCGTAAATGGAATTACCGACATAGAAGGACCGATTGACTGTTTTCTTGCTGGAAGGCCCTAATCTCTTTTGATGACTGGTCTTTGGTTTACTAGATTTCAAACTATTTTCAAATAACCCGTTCAACTTCTTTTCTAATGAGTCGTCTTGTGGGACCCAGTTCCAGGATTCTGGCGCAATGGAAGTTTCTGTCTTTACCCAAGCTTCAATACAAGAATCATAAAAGGTATCAGCAAACTTTCTGTACTTTGTTCTTTTGGCTTCATCAGTGATTTGAGTAATACCGAGTAAAATGTTACCAGGCCAGTAACAGATCTAAATAATTTATAAATAAATAAACATTTTTTTTTATGATAAATATAATTCCCTTACTAATTCCTGTGATGTATAATAAACAGAACTATTTCCAATCATGGCAACATATTTGATATCAGGGTTTTGTGAAGTAGGAGACAACATGTACTCTTCAATACTTTCAACCGAGTTTTGCCAAATGAGTTTATGATCTTCGTTTTTATCTGTTTGTAAGATATAATTCTTGATCAAGTATTCGTAGAAACTATCACCACCTCCTGCAATTGTAATTGTACCTAGTAATTATATATGTAAGTATATATATATATATTTAGGGTTAGACTGAATGTTGTATGATTTTCTTACTAGCGTCAACAGGAGCAAATGGGTCTACAGTCCAACTGGTTGGGAAAAGTCCGGGCATACGAGTAGGATGTTGAATAGCAGCATTTACAAGGTCGGTGGCTAATTGTTCGTATTTAGGGTCTCCGGTGACTTGAGATAAACGAGTGAATTCCATAGTATACGTTCCGAATTCAGCGAGATTAATTGTTCTACCTGCTTCAGGTTGGTTACTATAAACAAGTTGGTAAGTTTTTTTTTTTTTTTTTTTTTTTTTTTTTTTTTTTTTTTAAAAAAAAAAATTCAATAAGTATATATTTACGTTTTAAAGTTCATATAAGTTAAAGGGACCATAAGATCATAACCTAACGAGGTAGATTGAACAAATAACGGGATAAGAGTATATTCAGCTACTTCAATTGCTTTCTTCACCAACATTTTGTTGGGTCGTAAATCGTTTGCGGCAAGTAAACCACCGAGGTATCGAATATTCGTTTCAAATCCTTTTGATGTGGTATTGGAGAAGCTGAAATCGATATTTTCAACGAATTCTAATGCTTCTTGGTATTCTGCTTCCAAACCCATAATAAGCATTGTATCTAATCCATCTACAATACTGGCTTTTTATAAATAATAAAAAAAAATCGTTAGTTTTATACAGAGAGAGTTATTAGTATAAACGAACCTCCCCATCCATTTCTAAAATAAATGATGTCAGTATATTATGTAAAGCAAAAATGCAGTAATAAAAATTTTACCTTGAATCAGAATAAGATTTTGATAATGGTAAAAGTTCATCATGACCCCAAGCATGTTTTTTATACCCATTATAAGCAAACACAAATGCTTCTTTGATCTTGTCAGATTGAGGGTTTGTAGAGGCACATGCGCTAAGAGGGTCTTTATTTGATCCAGTTGAGGCAGCTTCTGGTAATTGAAAAAAGGTAGCGACCAGTAAAACACATACAGAAAGTCTATTAAATAACATTATTATTAAAAGAAAGTATATATATAAAGAAGAACAGGAAGAAAGAAAGAAAAAAGGGTTCAGAAAAATATATTTATAGAAGTTAGAAGTTAGGGGAGATTCCTGATATTCGAATGTTTGTTTAGAGGGTTAATATAAGGGGGAGGAGAAAGCGATAGTACGGATTGTCTATTCATGCGACGTTTTTTTTTTTTTTTTTTTTTTTTTTTTTTGATATTATTATTATTCAATATATATCTAAATCAAATCATTAAAATATCGTTCTATTATGTATGTTTTGGTTTTCTGCAAAAAGTCATGTTATAAACTAGAAGTACAATTTTTATGTATTTGTTAAGAAATGCCTCGTTTGAACTTTCTTTAGATTAAAAGAAGATCATTATATATGATATTTGTTTGATCGTAACTACAATAAATATTTATACTCTATGTGCCATCATATATCTGTTAACCTCCCTGTTTTTTATATCTCTCCTTTTTATATCTTTAGCTGGAAAATATATATTCATATACAAATGTTTGTAAAATACGATATTTTATAAGTGTAGGTATCGTGATAAATCTAAACGACGCTTTTATTCTATACAACAACAGATGTACTATACCATAAAGGCTATAAAAGTGTACGTACCTGCTTTCAATAGCTGTAAAATGACAACAGGGCTGTAATAGCATGTGTGTGTAATTGTCCGAGGATATGTCACCTTTTCTATTACATTAGCGCACTCAAGTAGTTTTTATAAAAAAAAAAAAAAAAAAAAGAAAAAAGAAAAAAAAGCAGGATATACTAATATATATCTATATAACTAGGAGAATATAATGAAGTTTTTTTTTTTGCTGTTGTATGTAGGAGTATACATGCTCAGGAGGACAACAACAATGATATATATATATATATATTCCCCCTTTTCTTGAGCGTTGGATCCTTTAGTGATACGACAAGTTTCAATTCACCAATTGCCACTTTTTTTTTTTAGGTTTTAATTCAATTATAAAAAGTATATTAAATTCTTTTCAAGATTGATCTTTTTTCTTTTTTGGGCTCAAAATGTATATCCGCTTACCGTATTTTTTTATGTGAGATTTAACGTTTAAAAAGTACAGTGTACAAAACTAAATGAATCTCGTTTTTGCACATGTAAAGTAGCACGATTAAAAAAAAAAAAGCTTCCGTCATCAATATTGTTGAACATCCGATATTTCTTGTAAAGTTTAAGCAGGGAAGGACTTTTAATTGACGGAAGAAAAAAAAAGAAAACAATAAAACACACCTTCCAATCCTTTTGTTTTTTTCGCTAGGAAAAAAAAGTAATATCTTTTTCAACAATTCAATACTTACATTAGAGAATTGGCGGAAACAATGTGGACAAAAGTTCGACACCTTAATCACTCTCAAAAGCAGCAAATTACCTCCAATTTGTTTGTAGCGGTTGCGGTTGGAGCTGTTCTTACAGTGGCTGGACCAACTTTATTACCCTGTCCAGCTTACGATCAAAACGATAGATCTGCGTTTTTAGAAGATGAAGAGAAACAAAAGTCATCTACTAATCTTAAAAAGAAGGTGATCATCGTCAAGAGAAGAAAAGATACCACGAAAGAAGTCGAACAAAAATGATTCATAAAAAAGTCCTTTCATAATATTTGTAAATAGAAATAATACATTACACCTTTTTTTTTTAAAAAAATAAAAGAAAAAAAAAAGATAGTCTCCCTATAGACACCCCACATTTATGAAACATTTTCATGTCATATAAATAACCTGCTGATAGACTTGTTCCTTTTTTCTTTTCTCTTCTTTTTTTTTTTTTTTTTTTTTTTTTTACGTATATCTTGTAAAATAATAATGAAACTCTTTGTTCCTTTACTCGCCCTTGTAGGCTTATCTTCTGCGCAAAAATTTATAAATGCAAATCAACCAACTGACTTGTTAACTGTACCTGAATATTGTAGCCGTAAGTTTTTTTTTTTTATATCGTGATTACCGGTTTAGCTAAAATAAAGAAATAAACCCGTAGCTTCTACTTTATCATGTCATTGGTCAGGTGCTGTTGATTCTTGCTGTTCACCAAAGTATGGATTAGTTGTACTTGCTCTTCAATGGACTCCTGGGTATGGTCCTAACGACGAATTTACTATTCATGGTATGTTTTGTTATAATATTTTTCTTATCAATTATATTAATTTTTTTTTTTTAAAAAAAAGGTTTATGGCCCGATACATGGTAGATAGCAGAGATAAAAAAGGGTTTACGCCTGTAAAAAAAAATATTAACATTAAATTTTTAGTTCCGGTCGTATGGCGCCCATTCGTGGTTGTGATAACAGTAGAAGATCTAACCGAGTAGCAAGTATTGTTCGTGATATGAACTCTACCATCTATAACCGCATGAATACATTCTGGCCAAGTAACAAAGGTGACAACAATTGGTACGTTTTTATTTTTTTTTAATTCCTGCGTTATCTCTTTAATTTCACTGGTTCTGATTTTTCCCTCGTAGGTTTTGGTCACATGAATGGACCAAGCATGGCACGTGTGTAAGTACACTCCGTCCGACTTGTTATGGCCCTACTTATAAAAAGTATCAAGACGTTATAGAATACTTTGAGGTATATATATATATATTTAATATTTTTATTGTTTTTTTTTTTACTTATGTATAATATTAGCAAGTACTTGATCTCCGTGATAAGTTTGATCTTTTCGGTGCATTAAAGTAAATATAAGAGAGATTAATTAAACTGTTGACATTGATTTGTTTTGTTCTATAGCTTGAACGGCGTTTCACCTGGACGTTACTATAATGTACAAACGATACGAGATGCATTCAAGGCAGCTTATAATGCAGATGTAAAACTTGATTGTAGTGGTAATAGATTATCTGAAGTCTCACTCAACTTTTATGTTCGTGGTCGTAAGAATTACGAAATTACAAATGTTCTTCGACCTGGCAATTGTCGTGGTGCTGTCTTTTATCCCAAAAAGTAATACCTCTTTAATACCTATTTTTTTTTTTTTTTGTGAAAGAGTCACACTGTAAATAAATAAAAAAAATGTTATAGTATTCATTTGATGTAGTTCGATAATAATAAAAAAAAACGAAACGTAATTCGTTCAAGGTATACGTAATAAATATAAGCGTACGTATATATGTATTGGCCTAGTTTCTGCAAGTGATTCGGAGCCAATTAACCCGATCACTGCTTCCAAGGTTACACCAGTTACTAACAAGAGTAATAATTCAGTTACTCAGCCCTCGTATGCAAAATATATATATATATATATATATATATATATTTGAATTTATTAATGCAAGTTTATTCACTAAAAATAGGGAAAAGAAATACCCACAACAAAATAATTTACTTGTGGAATATACTCGCCCATACAACAATATACAAAAGCCAATATTAAACTGGCAATACTAAAGCTTCTAAAGAAAATGTACGAACCGTCCAATAGAGCAACTACCAACAAAGCCAAATATCTTTTAAGCGTGTTTTCAAAAGACCTTTGCTCCTGTGAGATGGTTCGAGCGAGTTTGATGACGGCAGTACTTCTTTGATCAGGTAATACCTTTTCTGTTTCGAGTGTTTCGAAAAAGTTGGCCCGAAGAGTAATGTAGTTTAATGAGTAGCCTTCGATCTCTATAGGAGCTAGTAGACATTCTCGAGCAGCTCCGGGATCGATAACAATGCGTTCTAAACCTGGTTCTTGCGGGTTGTCTGGTGTTGCCGGGAGACCTGGTGCTGCGGGAATTTTTGATTGTCTGACTCTGGGTACGTTGTTTTCCACTGGGTCAGCTACGGGCGCGTTATCCCTGGGTGAGGTAGTTCTGGACTGATTAGCTACGGGCTGATTAGGTATGGGTGCATTGTCTTTGGGTGGGTCGGCTACGGATGCGTTATCTTTGGATGGGTCGGCTACGGGTGCGTTGTCTTTGGGTGGGATAGCTGCGGGTGGACTATCTACAGGTGGACTAGCTGCGGGCATGTTGTCTCTGAGTGGATTATCTCTGAGAGGGTTGTTTTTGGACATCTTCGTTTTTTCGTTGATTTCTGCAAGAGTCTTACAACTAACATTTCGAATTCTGTGTTGTGAAAGTTTACGAACCGTATGAAATGTTTTGTGGCATACATAACACGTTCCTATTATAAAGAAGATGATTAAATAAAAAAAGATATTGGATTGCAAATCTAAATTATACTTACTTAATGCTGTAGCAAACTCTTCCATGTTTAGTTTGATATTATAAAATAAATTTGTTTTGAGAGAGAGAGAGAGAGAGAGAGAGATGTTTTTATATATGTAATATTTAACAATGAAAAATTATGTTTATTATTGTTTACGAAATAAAAAATAAAAATTGGAAATAACAATAACATCTAGCTTGATTTAGAGTATAATCGAGCTATAATTAAATGTTTCTTGCCTAAAATTACATGGTATCTTTGTCTTTTTTTTTTTTTTTTTTTTTTTCTGTCCAATTGTTTTTTTTAAGGCAGATGGTATTTATAAACCTTTCACGTGAGATGATAATAAAGTTTACGCATATCACTAAATTAAATATATATAAAAAATAGAAGGTTTTATTTAATATATATATAATGGGTTATGTATTCTATATGATGTGCTTAAAGTAATAATATTATCGAAATATTATTATGTAATATATATATATGTACGACGAGAAAATGAAGGTGAGGGGGGGAGAAGTTTGAAAAAAAAAATATAAGGGGGGATGAAAAATACATATGCTATTGATGCATAGACAACTTGAAAAAATAAGTTAAAAAATATACATTTGAGATATTACACCCAATTAATTATGCTCTACGACGAGCGATAGTGTAGGCCATTCCGTTGCAAATAAGAGACATTTGATCAATGTCTACATAGACAGGACTATGGAACAATTGGCATTGAATCCAACTAGAAGCATTATGACACCATAAACTTTCAATATGTTGTTGTGCTGCAGTATCTAAAGCGACCCAAGCAGAGCCGTTAGCGTAAACCCATTGAACAGAACCCATTTTTATATATAGTTGATTGTTTAAGAAGAATAGATTGAAAAAAAGAAAAAAAATTAATTGAGACTTGTATTAGTTAAATCGAAAGAAATGTAGGGGGAATTGCTATGGTTATCTCTTCTATTTATACTTGACAGATTTACCTTTTGCATTCTATCTATTTTTAAAAAGTTAAAAGTTACAATTTTCTTTTTAAAGTAACTGTATTACTTAGTTGGGTGCCCTATTGTTCTTGCCACAGTTTAAACACACCGCAGTGTGAAATTGATATATTTACGATTGAGCCCTTTTGTACGACATATAACCCAATAAAAAGGAAATAATAAAGTTAATTCAAGTAATTATTGCAGTCACCTGGGATATAGATTTTTACGCCTCAAATAAGCTGATTTTTTTTTAATAGATACATTTTATTATAATTAGAATTGTATTTTTTTTTACCTGTATAAAATGAAATTCATTGAAAGAATAAATGTATTAAAAAATACGGGGTTTCTTTTGTTAAATATGTAATTTAGTTTGTAAACACTTTTTTTAAAAGAAAATTGAAGCGTGTAACGTAGTATAAATTTTGTATCACACGAAATGGCGAGCACGTAAATCCCATATTTATTTTTAGCACTCTATCATATACTTCTGGGTGTGGCTAGTTGTATACGTGTGGGCATATATACACCTTTTTCACAAACTTTTCGTACAAGGTTAAAAATAGAAGATAAAGATGTAGTTTTATTTAATTTAAATTCAGATTATAATCTATACAGCAAGGAAGAGGGGCTGAGTGTGCCCAAAGCTGTCAGAAAGTGTATGATCCCAAAAAGTGGTGGTTATGTTCTACTGAAAGAATTTAATGCGGGTAACTGAGATATTATGCCTGGTAAATCAATGAAAAAAAAAAGCCAACAGAGGGAACACTAGTAAAGTTTTTGCCTCAGCATACAGAATTTCTTATGAAGTATTTCGATAGGAATCCTTCATTGGCCCTTGAAATAGTTAAAGAGGCATTATTAATAATTATTTATAAGTAATTAAAAATGATATACTTTGCTAAATTGGCACTGGTGGTGTAAATGGTGGTGTACCAAGAATTAATCTTAAGTACAGACAAATATGTGGACAATGAACTATTCATATTAGGCTTACAGTACCAAGAAGATCATCCGAGCAAATCTCTCATAATAGACCCAGGCGATTTAAGCTATGTTGAATACGGTGTCTTTACTAAGGAAGAACTCGACGAAATTCTTAACTTTGAAGAGAAGAAGCCGCCTTTGCCTCCATTACATGTAGTAAAACATATGGATAAATACAATCTCAAAACCGCCGCGAATATCCGTTCAGTTTTGAAGAAAAATCACACTTTTGAAGATAACCCAGATAAAGATAACCCAGATAAAGATATAGATTGGATCAGTTACATAGTGTACGGTTTATTACGCGAATACGAAAGTGGGAATATGAAGAAACATCACTCCGAAATATGGTACCAAACGTACCTTGTGCCCAAAAAGGGTATTAATAATCAATTGAAATCGTTATCAATCCTTTTCCCTTTTTTTTTTTCAACATTCCGATCCGTGCGTAGTCGCTCCTAGTACAATTAAGAGATACTAACCAATCATTAGTATGTTTAATTTTGGATATCTTTTTTTTTTTCAAGTTATAGTTTCAAGTAGATTCTTAAACTGCGGGACACCCTGACAGAGTAAACAAGACAGTGTAGTTCGAATCTTGCATGACACAACCATTAAATTCGGACTTCTCTCTAGAAACACACACATTCTTCGGTATGTAAAAGTTTTTCTTTAACCTTTCAAGTCCAATTACTTTAAAGACCGTAAGCCTAAACAAAAAAAAAAAGGGTTACATTTTTTTTATAAGGCTTCTTTAAGAGTACATAAATAAATATACATTGTATCGAGGAAGACTGCTAATATCAAGATCTAAATACTACCATTTTTAAAATTGATTAGGTAAGTGGATCATGGAAAAATATACAACCAATCAAATTTCGGCAAACAGCAGATTTTTAAAAAAGGGTATAAGCCGGTTAAAGAGGCGCGAAACGTTGCTTGCGATGAGGCTGTGCGAACATGTAGTGTAACAATACTTTGAATGATATGATTCTATTCTGATACTTTGAGTTTGTCGCGCCATCTTGCCACTCTAGTATTGGTATACTTATTTTGGACGGAAAGAGAATGAGGCGTATTAAAATCTAATTGATACTGACGTAGTAATAAGTTTTCAGATGTATACTTATATCGAACGTGACCTCTCTTTCTTTTTATTTTATTTCAAAGCAATTGGTAATTATGCTATTATCTTTATTGTCGAGATGTTTTTAAAAAAAAAGTTACTTGCGTGAGTTCGAACTAACGCAGTCATTAATTTTTCTGTTCCTGTAAATATAGCAGTCTTTTATGGCCCCTTTTTTATGTAACGCGAAATCCCAGTAGTTGGGTCGTTAGTTACGTGGTTTAAAACAATCGAAGGTGATCATTATGCCTATCGAAAAAATAAGTTTACTTCAACCCTTTATTTTAAAAGGGTACTATTTGCCGCATTCAATAATGATGAGTATAATTTTATATATACAAAGAAAAAAATAATTGATTGTTACAATTGATGTAGAGACTTTTTCATTAAATTATACCGAGAAAATTAATGGTCAGTATTTTTAGTTAACGCGAAAGCAATCTATTTAGCCCAAAACCTTATATATTTTAGGTATCAATGATTTTCAATGCCTTATAAAGCAATGAATCGCGTGGATCTTTAATCTACGCTATAAAACGTCTTCATCTCATATTCTTTCTTTTACTAATTATGAATGATGCAGAATGGGCTATGAAAAAAAAAGGGGGAATTTATCAGTAATGATAAGCCAAATATAATATTGTAAAACTTTCCCCCCCCTGCTTGATTTCCGCATAAAAAAAAATAATCTAATAATGTGAAGAAAGAAAAATATATAACTAGAGAATGAAAGAGAGAGGATATAAATAATTTTGTATTATTCTGGTAGAGAATTTATGTTTTTAGTGATAGAGAGAGAGAGATAGACGTGTACGTTTTTCATGTATAATCACATATCTTTTTTCAGTAGTATTTTTTATAATTTGTCACAGCCCTTTTTTATTATTATTATTGTTTGTGTGTTTTAAAGTGCGCGATACCAGGGAATAAGTTATGCGTAAATAAAGTATAATCTTAAATTAATATTATCGATTCAGTGATATTTAATATAAGTTATAAAAATAATAATAGTAAAAAAAAAAAAAAAAAAAAAAAAAAAGTAAAAATAGAACCGTCAGTTCTATTTAGGCATGCATGCATATTTGTTCTAAAACAAGAATACCAGTTTTGGTTTCTGTAAATCCCATTTTTTTTTTCTAAAATATGTTCTTGTTTATTCGAAAGTAAAATAAAAAAATGCTATGGCAACGAAAAATAAAATAAAACCAATATGCCACCAATGTAGGCACTATTCCTTTGCGGGAAAAAAACACGATCAGGTGCGAGCGACAGTATAAGAAATTCCATCAAAGATAAGTGACATTGTAAGAATGTCAAAGTAAGCAGTACCATCCAAAAAACTGCAGTTCATATAAGCAGAGCTATTACGGTTCCAAAGATTCTCAATGTCTATTTGGGACAACATATCCAGTTCTCTCCAAGCTCCACTTTTAGCAATCACCCAAGTCATAGTAGTAGTAGTTATTTTCTTTTTTTTTTTAAAAAAAAACTTGAAAAAAAGGTTAAAATCAATCGAAATTTTATTCTTTTATACTAGAAAAAAAAATAGTATACTCACAGGCAATAGAATTTATTAGCTTAGCCAATTAATCTTGTGATTAAGTCTTGTAGAACATTTTAAAGATCCCAAGCCTTGTGACACTGTATTTAAAGATGTTGATGAGAAGGTCTCTACTTATCCAAAGACATGTATTTTTTTTTCATTGATGTCTAGTAAAGTATATACATAGAATATAATCAAGTTTAATTGAAAGGCGTAATTCATTGCATGAAATGCATTGAATTACTATGATAATATTATTTTATTTTATTTTCGAAAAAAAACATGGCATTTTAATTTTTAAATAATTCGGATCGAAAATTACATATACGCATATATGCACGCATGTTAGTTGATATATTTGCAATGGCACGAATAGATTTACTATTTACTATACAAACTAAAAATTTCATTAGATAAAGGAATAAGTAATGGAATATCTGAATGAGAAAAAAAAAATAGTTTTAGTGGGCCGAAAACGATAATCCCAAATTGACGATTGCTAAATACAGATAATCTGTACTTATCAAACTTAAACGCAACGTATTACGGCTAAAGAACAGCTGATGCAATTTTTATTTATTCTAGAATTATACTGAGAAAGTATAAGTCATTATTGAATTGCGTCTTTAAAACCCTCATCGCCAATTCGGTAAAATCATATAATACCATATATGTAATTTAGAATTTAGAATTAAATCAGATCAGAAGCTCATTTTACTTTAGTCCACAGCGATTAAATAATTATTTAACATAATAACATTTAGGTATATCGTTACAGTAATCTTATACCTTTTAAAAAAGAAAATTGAACTCACGCGAGATCTTGTACGAATAATAGAAATACAAGTGCTACCTACCGTGGTGATATAAAGCAAATTGGATTCAAAATACAATGTTTATTTGTATCTGTTATACCTTTAAAGTAAAGTAAAAGAGTATATAAAAAAAAGTTGCAGAGGCATCACATATAATTTATTATTTAAAAAGTGTAAAAAGTAAAGGAGCATAATTGTAGGGCATATAGTTAAAGACATATAAGGCATATAAGGCATATATATATATATATATATATATATGGGTGTGTTTCTGCAAAATAATAATAAAAAAAAAAGAATGGTATAATAGTTTAATTTTGGTAGTCTAAGAGGTGTAGGTATTTTTTTTTTTTTTGTATTTGCTATTGTCTTTATTTTCTACGACGAGCAATACTGTACGACATGCCCTCGCACATAAGGATCATTTGAGAAATATCAACATATACCGCGCTACGAAATGATCTGCTTTTAATCCAGCTGGAGGCATTGTATTCCCATAGGCTCTCAATATCTTGTTGTGCAGATGAATCGAGAGTTACCCAAGTACAACCATTAGCATAAACCCATTGTATAGTAGTCATGTCGAGATAAAGATTTTAACGTAATTAAAAAAAAGTAATGGTGATAAAAGGTTTAGACTTATCAAAGACTATAATAGAAGTATATGAAAAGGGGTGTTTAGAGAAATCAAAGTCCTTTTTATATTAATTGACAGATAAATGACAATCTATTCTTAAACATGAAAAACAAGCAGGCGATCTGTATGATGAAATAAAAAAAAAAGTTTCTTTTTTTAAGTCTGTGGGGTGGGCGCCACATTCTTCTATGTTTAGGTACTTTATTAGATTTCTGGCTTGAATTTTACAGAACCTAAACAGAGTACACAATAAAGCAGACGCCACCAGAGTTTTTTTTTTTCGTACATTAAAATATTGTATGTACAACCTGTTTTCTAGCCACACCCCTTTTTTATATTTCAGTGCATAAACATACTCCTGATTGGATATAAAAAATACTTCTAGGCTCAAGTTCATTTTATACATAATATTTGCATGTAAGGCTTCAGTTAATAAAAGGCGCTTTGTTTACTTTATTGGTATGCACATTCAACCAATTACTTTTCTTAGATCGGTTAGTAAATTTGGGAGATCCAAAATGTTTATGTTCAACTATAGTATTTACTAACATATATGCTCAATGCCAATTAACAAATTTTTAAAAAAGGGTATATTTATAACCTTGATGTGATACAAAAAAAACAGATGGCTTTTTTTTTACAACGTCATTACACAACCGAGTTTTCTTTAATGTTACATTTTATAAAAGCCGAAACCCATTTATTTCTTTTACCCTTTTTGTAACATTGTCTCGGTCAGTTAATACAGGGAAGCCAATAGCTTTTTTGATAGTGCACCAATAGTAACCGCAGCAACAACAAAAAAATTCCTGAAACAATAAGGTCACGTCTTATGAATATTTGCATCTTTTCTTTCTTTCTTATCGGATAGGAATGTATTGAAAATACGCAATTATTAGTTATTAAAACAATTGCGCGAAGTTTAAATTTTTTGAAGCATATGTATTGGGTAAATTCTTGATACGGTCTGTTTACACGGCAGGATTTGTCGTATGAATTAGTTGAGTTCAACAAGTAGATATACTTTGTTAATATATAAAAATACGAGTGTGTGAAAAAAAAAAGTATAATTTATGATAAAATAGATCCCTTTTCTTTTTCACTTTTAACAATAAATTCATATATAAGCGAGCACCTTTTATATAATATTTGTACATCTTTTTGAAGTATCTTTCTAATGATATGGTGGTGTCAGTGCAAACGGATACAGTAGATAAAATTCAATGGCCTATTCATCTGAGAATAAAATAAAAAACATCAATGATGTGTAGTCTTGAAAATTACAACATTTTTACCCATCGCCCCCCCCATTATATAGTACGTAGTGAATCTAGTCTACTACAATGTATGTAGCAAAAAATTACCAGTTATAAAATGAATTGGAAAACGCGTTTACAGCAGAATTTCTACTGAGGATTTAACACTGTTAAAGGTGTTTGTTCCTTCTTTTATCGCGAATCTAAAAAAATAGCATATTTTCTACTCCCACTTTTCTTCTAAAAAACAGAATATCCCAGTATATTTAATAAAAATAATTCTGTAAACTTTTTTACGAATATTTCCAATACCCACTGAGGATGATTTTAGGTGCTGGACAGATCATCTTATTTTGGTATTGTAATTAAAACAATAAAGTTTATTTTATATAAATGTTAATACACTATCGAGAATATATAAAATAAAAATATGCGTTAAAATTCTATATATTTAAACTACTGGTATTTATAAAGTAAAGAAAAAAGAAAGTAAACTGAAAGGTGAATATAAATGTACAAAAATAAAAGTCTAAATCTTGTAGTCGTTATTTAATTATGTCTACGAGCAATGACATATGAAAGACCTGCAAACATGAGCACCATTTCACTTGTATCAACATAGACCGGGCCACGAAAAGAGTCACTGGCAATCCAACTTGATGCATCTCTACTCCATAAGGTTTCGATTTGAAATTGAGCATTGCGATCTAAGGTAACCCAGGTAGATCCGTTAGCATAAACCCATTGTGCAGCCATTTTTTATTTATTTTTAAAAGTGTTGATTAGAGATAAAGTGTTTTTGGTAAAAAAAAAAAAAAAAAAATACGTTCAATGTTCGCTATATATATACATATAAATATGTAATTATTCTTATTGTTTGTATGATGGCTGTGTCATTAAACATTGGCTTAATGGTGCCTCTTTTCAATTTGGGCGCGAAAAAGAAAAAGTTTCTTGAATCGTGAAGACTTTTCGGCGCCCTTAAAATAGATTATACTTATTTGGGAGCCAGGGAGTACAAATTAGGAAGTTACAAATACAAATTAGGAAGTCACAAATAAGGTTTTAATCACCAAATTGGAAGTCTAAAATTTAAACAGTAATATGAATAAAGAGAGAGAGAGAGAGAGAGAGAGATGATAATACAATGACGTTTCAAATGTCAAGGATTATTGCAATACAAATAAATATATATTGTGATATTGTTTTATATTAAAAGTGTGGATTATTTATTAAGTTTTGTGATTTTTTACGATGTTTTAGAGAGTATATGAAGTAATTTTGTAGGTTTTTTTTTGACGTATATGCAATAAAACTTTTTCAGTTTTTTTTTAGGGTATTTGATATGTGCAATGTGTGTGTGATTTATATATACATGTGTTTAAGCTTCAATAAGGCCAATATAGAGAGTCATAAATATACTTGCTGTTTGATGAATGTTTTGCTTGAGAGTCATAAAAAAGTGTTTGGCCAGGTTTTGGAGTACATAATAGGTGGTCATAAAATTCATACGGATAATAATATAGAGTGGCCTAAACTCTAGCGATACTATACTCTATATTATTATGGTTTAAAACCATTCTGTCCAAATTAACATAAACAGGGCCTCGGAATGTACCTGAATTGATATATTGCGAATGATTTCTTGACCAACAGTACTCTACATTTCTAGCCGATAAATCATCTAATGGTAGCCATGACGAACCGATAGAAATGTACCACCTTAATGCCATTTGATATTGTGGTTACCTAAAGGAAAAAAAAGTTTGAGGGATTGAAACCATTATATTTATAGTAACATTTGAAAAATCGATTTTAAATGTCATGCTACCATATTTTACTGTTTCCTATGTTGTCATGTAATTCATTGATCTAATAGGTTATCAGTACTGAAATACAGAAAACATGCATAGAATCAAAAAGTGTACTTGGAAGTTTCGATTCGGACAATAAGAAAGGTCTGTTGACATATTAAAGGGGTCCTAGACTTTGTTAATCCTCGAATCAAGCCATGGAAAGTTAAACTGCCAAGAGAAAAACTGTAACAAGAATCGGAATAATGTCCGATAGATAATGTGTGGGGAAAATAATACATTGTATAAAGTGGTGTTCGAGAACTTTGCCACACATAATGGCTCAGACCTCCAAACAAGCCCCTCCGGAATTTTGTTCCTCATTTGGTATTTGCAGAAAGAAACTCATGTGATGAGAATGACCTCATATGAATGGTTATTGTAAAAAAAAAAAAAAGGCGGGGAGATGTAGAAGATGAAATGTACATGATCATGCCTGATATCATGTTTAAAATAATCTGTCAAAAGAAATTTAAATTGAAGGAGATTAAAGGTAATGATAATTGACTTGTCTCTTTTTAGCAGGCACAAATCTTTTTTATGCTCAAAACTGGATATGTAAAAAATCGGTTTGTGTAATCGAGTCACAAAATCAATTATTGCTATATTACGCAAAAAGATTTGAACGTTTTTTTTTTTTTAAAAAAAACTAAATTAAAAGGAAATTCTAGACCGATTCTACCACAAATACAAAAAAGAAAAAAAAATGCAGTCAAGAGTGCGCCCACGCATGTAAACCCGGACGAGAACCCCTTCAAGCGATACCAACTGTAATGAAAGTATCTTCAGGTAAGATACGGCTAATACCATTTAGAATAACAGGGTAAAAAATAAATAAATAAATAAAAAAGATAATTAAAAGAGATGCACATATTAAGTTAAATTAAGGGAATAAGCTGGCGACTTCTTTTGTCTTCAAGCAAACTGTTTATTTTTAGAGTACCGGGCTCATACTAAGGGTAATCGTGACTGTAACATGAACACAAGTGCTTTTGTGGAACAGTCCTATTTTTATACTTAGTAAGGGGTAATAACATACCTTTCGCTATTAAAGTTTTAAGACAGAAGAAAAAAAAAAAAAAAAAAAAAACCCTATGCTCAAGAACTATCAATTATGTTCTCACACTTTGAAAGTCTCGAATGATCCAAGGCTTTTATTAACCAATTACAAGGCTGTGCCTTATCTTTTGATGGGAGAGACGAGCCTTTCCCGATGCTCTCCGTATTTAGAGACTCGTTGGTAAAAAAAAAAAAAAAAAAAAAAAAAAAAGAGTTTCTGGCAGCTTACACTATATACAGAATTTATAGTTTTTAGTGAACATAGTTCTAATATTATTTAATCTGCCGACTCCATCTATACTGTTACACCACTCTCATGGGGAAAAAACAAGGACAAAATAAAGGATACAGGTTAAATATTACGATCCTTACATCATGATAGACATATCCTTTTTTTTTTTGTATACACGGTGATGGCCGCACTATTTCTCATATCGTGACCATCATGCTTTTATTTATATATGAAATATGCCTTTACAGTGGGCGTTGTTTACACTGTTGAAACAAAACATGCATGTGTTCGCAAACCCTGCAAATATTATAATATCATACGAATTATTAAATACAAGTAAAATGAGCTTAGGGACCACATAATTTTAGAATAACGCCATCTACCATTATTCTCTATTTTTTCTTACTAAACAATAACGAGTAAAGGAGAGTGTGAGGCTATCTGTATAAAATTATAAAAATATATTTACCGCAGCATGAAAGTAATATAAGAGATGGAATAAGGGGAGAAAAAGTTGGACAGCTAATTAACGCATTACTAAAATGAGATAGTCCGTATACGCAAACAACACAAGAAAAAATAAATAGAAGAGAAAGAAATTCTGTTGCTACGATAAAAAGTAGATTAAATTATGCACGGACCACTAGTTTATATTCACCTTTTGGCCAACTGCGTGGTCTTAACGGAGTTAGACAGATAAAAAAAAAATGTTTTTGTTATGTAAATAGTATAATAATATTTATAATTGTAACTGTTCTTCTTTCACATAGAAAGGTAAGCTCTGCTTAACAAGTAATTTTAATCCTCTATAGGTCTCAATACAGTAATATAATATAAACACAAATTTTTATTTTTTTTAAAAAAAACAAACTATATACAGTAAATGTATTTTCATATAGTATAATGGTAGGAGGAAGGGGTAAAGGGGTATTTTCATGTGATAATGTTAAATTGTCAGTAAAAGCTCCACCAAGAACACTAAACTGTTCGCGAATAGCATAATTTCATAGATAAATAGAGCATAAAGAAACATATTTAAAAAGAGGATTCATCATAACGATAGTCGGTATATACAAAAAAAGAAAATACATTGTGAATCAAGATTCAACATAGAAGCGAGCAATAGTATAAACACGATCATCATGAAGTATCTCCATGGAAGGAAAACATATATAGATATGTTCTCTTTGGAATGAATCAGACACACACCAACCTTGACTTCCATTTTCCCAATGAAACGTAAGAGCGCGCGAAGTATTTGCATCCAATACTTGCCAGTCAGAGAAAATAGCAACTTTCCAAATAAGAGGCATTTTTTTTTTTTTTATTTAGCTGAAAAAAAAGAGAGTAAATTGTTGCTTCTTTTATACCCTATAGGAGTGCTTCGCTATTTTTTTTTTGCTATCGTTTTGGTTTGTCAAAAATGACAAGTGAATTAATTTCCCACCCTCATACTAGATTTTTATCTTTCATCATCTTTATAAATCAGTAGATCTCATCCCATAAGGAATAACACATGACGCGCCGATTACTAGCCTGCATAAATAGTCAAAGACAAAAAGAAATAGAATTCATGAGCCAATCAAACGCTTAGGTTTTAGCCAATAAAACAGTAGAGGCTATCATAACTTATATTGGATTGCATTAAAATCATATGCAACATAATATAAAGAGAACTTGACACGAAAATAGTGGATCTTGCTGTTTATTTTTTAAAAAAAAGAATACTTTTTTTCTTCTTACAGGCACGTGTATTTTGGCATAGGTTTACTATATATATATATATATATATATATATATATATAAAACGGGTAAAATTGGGCCGCATTAAAAGTAGAAGCTATGGAAAGGTCAAGCAGAAGATATGCTACGGATTTATTCGATGAAACTTATTATTATTATTAGTATGACAAAGATAGGTCCAGATCAGAAGGTAACTGCTATGAATAAAACAAAAAGGTTGCCGCATCTAGTTTCTGTATCATTGGATTCAGTAAACGTTATTATATCTATCACAAGATTAAGAAGCGGAAAATGGTGTGTGTAGATTTCTAAAAGTGGATCGGGTCTGCATATTTTTTTTTCTAGGGCAAAAAAAAAAAAAAAAAAAAAAAAAAAAGTGAAATGTATAAATTACATAGTGTATTGAATTATATGAAATATACATTAGCTATCATGTCTTGTCAAATATTACTTCAACGGCTTAGTTAGATGTCATTCAAAAGTAGTTTGATTACAAAAATATTAAGAAAAGAAAGATCCGCTTGTACTCAAGTGCCACAATGTGCTTAATTTTTTTTCCGGCTGTTATAGGCATATTTCCCCATGGGGATATCATCAGGTTCTATCACATCAGTTGTTACCTCGGAGCGGACCTTATTTAGCTTACGCTGATTTTTATTATTGGCGGGTACCACAGCTACTTTAACTATCACTTAGTTTTGTACATATTGAAAATAAAAATAAAAATTACGTAATGCTTGCCATCAAACCTTAAAGCCTATCGGTTTATTTGAGTTAGACTCTAACAATAATAATGTTATTAAAAGAAGTGCGGTCTGGAATTTTTCTTATTCTATTCGAAGACCCCCCCCCCCATTTCCCGTGTGATCTTTAATTGCTTAGCTAAACAAACGGCTTTTAGTTTGGTGTATACATATCTCTTCTAACTATCAAGTTTGTTATACAAACTACTTTTTGTTTGGTTGATTTTTCTAAGGGTTCAAATATGATCTTTTGTATCACCCAAAAATCCTGCTATTTAATTGTTTTATAGAGGAGCGATAATTGATTTTGCGGAGAGAAAGATATTCCCTATATAAGATTGTTAACAAATTTCTTACAGAATTCTATTTTTCATAACTTATATCTAACGTATTCGTACTAAATCCAGCATAATCAGTAATAGCAGCACATAATTTTGAATTGCTATTTAAAAAATCTAAAAACTGTCTAGTGTCACCATTTATACTCTCTAACTCCACCGAAACGTTACAGTTGACGTCTCTTTTTTTTTTTTTTTTTTTTTTTTTTTTTCAAAGGATTCCTTAGTATTATAGAACGGAGAAACGAATACACGATTGATCGTTTCTGCAGAATGACATAACCTCGTTAAAGCTGATCACCAATTTTTAAATTCAATAGATTTGACCAGACCTTAGAATGATCTAGTGATGCTACAGTAACTCAAGTCTAGAGCTACACGACAAAGTTACAATCAAAAAATCAAGAGAATAAAAAGGCTGATTTATTACAGAAAAGGTCTATCGTAACTATATAAAGAGAAATGTTGATAAGACTTTACACCTCCGGAGAATCTGAGTGAAATACATGTTGCATCAATTTCGTGTAATTTTTTGCGATTTGGGGATATCTTTATAATTACATGATTTTGATGTTAATTTGATGCATACATTTAAAACCACTAAAACTACATATCATTCATTACCATCTTAAATAAAATTATTTCGTACAAAACATATGTTTTTATCTAATATTAATAGTATGCTATTTAAAAATGATCAACACTTATTGAATAGTGTCCGTAGTAGAATAAGAAGTACCTACATCTTTTAGAATTATATTAATTAATATTTCGTCCTTCAACATTATTTTGTTCATTAAATCTGAGCCAGGGCAGTAATCGCTGGGAAGGGTGAAGAGAGCTAGGTTGTCTAAAATTTGTGATTAGATTTATTATTGAAAACAGTTCTTGTTGTAGCTTACCTGGAACACTGGTCATGATTGTGGAGAAGTAACTACTTTTTGATTTAACACAGAAAAAATTAATAGAAACAAGTGACTAAGATTAAAAGTCTAATAACGTCTATTTCTTATTTTAATTGTAAAAATCAATCCCGGTAAAAGGGATTGCTAACTATGATTTCTTATTTATAGTCTTTTGCAATAGTGGTCACTCTATTGTGATTGATCCTGCCACATAAATTTGATCTAGTGACTTCTATAATCTGAGGATCTTGATTTCTAGATCCTGTACTTTTTTTATATATAAGGTTCATTTTGATACCTAACGTATGTTATGTTTTATAATCGATGAGATCATCGATTATTCTATATTATATTTTATGTGTGATTTTACCACAATGATGAGCAACAATCGACAACAATATTGCTGTCGATTGTTGTCGAGTCAATACGGTGCATCCACTCTCAGTGCCTTAACTAGTACATAGTATATTATTGAATACCTTCCTGGTAATACGAAGTCCTAAATAGCAGTGTATTGTTCTTTTGTCATCTAATTAAAAATTATATTTTTTTTATCTGTACTTTTTATAGAAAAAAAAATTAAAATCCTGAAACTCAAAAACACAGTTGTGGCCTTTTCTTCTAGATTTCACTTCCAAAATCTAACTTTAAGGTAACACGGGAAGATAATATTAAAATGTTCTTATCCATGTGCGACCTTTGTGCGACCCTATCATGATATCATTAAATCACATAAAAGACAGGTCCATAACAATTTTCTTCTCTTTCTTTCTCTTTTTATAACTATTTTCACTTTGAATTAAACTCTCTTGTTATCTTTTATTCCCCTCTCTTTTTTTAAAAGTAAATAATATAAACAAATGGCTCGCGGTATTGTATGGATGATAGCAATGGGATCCTCATGGCAACCACTTGAACCAACTGCTTCAACGGAAGCTGAAAGAATTTGGAATTATCAAGGAGGGGAGTACGTCCGTTCAAATCTCTTTACTGCTGGTTCTGTAATCTTTATTAACATACCTGCAATGATGATCTTATATGGAAATAATGCTTACACTATTGCTAGAACATGGAAATAAACATCTAATTGATACAAGTGGTTAAAGGTTTATTTTAACTGTATACATGTTACTACTATATAGTCCCTATCACTACTATTTATATGCATGCCTCTCTTTACTGTCATTTATATACTGCACTTATTCTTCCAATAATAAATATTTTCTTGCAAATAAAAACCTAGTTTAATGCCTAGTTTCCATTTACGATAGCAACATCTCTATAATTAATTTATTAGAATTATTAGTTAATATATATATTATGCGCATCTAATGCAAATTATGGTAAAATGATTTAGTGAAGACGTTTGATTACTTTGTAAAGTAATTCAAAAAGATTCCTGGTTTTTTGTTTTGTTTTTGACATTAAAAACAAATGGTCTATTTTTTTTTTTTTTTTTTTTTTGTGAAATAAACAATTAGACTTTTTTTTTTGTTAAATAAACAATTAGATTTTTTTTTTGTGAAATACAATTAGATTTTTTTTTGGGAAATAAACAAATATATAATAAAATGCCAGTGCCTTTGCATGCGTATTTTTTTTTATAACGTGAGATCCTATCATCTTCCGCTCCTTCTTTCCCCCCCCCCTTTTTTTTTTGAAACAGCAAAAAAAAAAAAAAAGATGCAGGTATTACGGTGCCACGTTTATCGGGGTCTCAGAATATGGTAATAATATTTTTGTGTGGGGGAAGGGGAGGGGTTCTTTTATTACAATAAAATGGTTTTTTTTGTTCAAGTACAATGTATAAACTGATTTGTATTTCTTAAATGCTTTGATAGACAAACAACACACATATTTCTCTTTTTTAAAAAAAAAGGGCAAAAAAATATGTTTAATTCAAAAAGGTACAAATAAAAATAAGGGAAAACATGTTAAAAGTGATGTGTTCTTTTATAGCAACATGAATGTCCATATCGACAAATTATTCGGCCCGTAGAAGACGAAAAAAAAAATAAGTTCAACGCATTAAGATTTTTTTCTTTTTTGCATGAAAAGGGCGGAGTTTTGTTGAAATAGATGGAAAGCGAAGAGCCAATCATTTAACCTTTGAATTTCATCTATTTTTTTATTTATTTTTGTGATAAATCTAGAACAACCAGATATAATGATGCTAAAACACAAAACATTACTTTTTTTATATGATTCAAGCGATAGAACAGACTGTGGGGGAGGGGAAAATATGCGGTTAAGACTCTTTTCAAAGTGTTTTTGACCATTGTTCTTATTACATGATCGCCAGACTCCTTATGTATAATTGACAAAACAATATATATATGTATATAATAAACTCCACCTTTTATTTTCTAATGGGTTTACTCGTTTATTTTTAAACCATCATTAGCTTATTTGGAAAAAGAATAATCTTGTATACACGGATCGTTTTACAAACTAAGTGACCTGTGCAACCACTATGCCACGTTTTAACCGATCGACAGTATTTTAGCAGAATATGGTAATATGTGTGTGTTACGCTTATCATGTATGGGAATAATGATGAAATGAAATATTCTTTCACGACTGTTAAAATATTTTGCTCAAGTATGTATATGTATATACTTTTTTGGGGTAATTTTTTTTTTTGTTATTCACGACGAAAGCTTATACCAATGACGGTAAGAGTGGTTCGTGGTTATTGGAAAGTGAGAACTATATCGTGAGGAAAGACTTCTACCGCATCTATGTAAGAAATATGAAAGTTCTTTGTGTATGCATTATGTTAGAATGTAATACTTAAGCTGTATTCTAAGGGCATATTTCTTACTTCAACAATTAAGCTGATATAGCAATTTTAATATTTATCTTATGGACAGAGAGGTTTATTTATATCAAAAGAAAAAAAATCCTCGAGAGGAACAATAACTTATATTATGTATTTACATAATACACTGAAGGAGAAAAAAAAAACTATAGTATAAGTAGAGTATAATTATTGATCGTGATAAATAGGGTTAAAAGAAGTCACTGTTGGGCGAATATGGGGCTTGTAGAGGTTCCAAATACTTTCACAATCGTTATCTTCCATTCTCAGAAGCGAATTCAACATTTGGTCCTATACATTTATAAGTAATATGTAAGTACTTCGGCCAAGAACTTACTTTAAAAAATCATTACATATATACCTTGAACTTAACAATGACTTCTAAAGAAGTATCCATATGAGAATGAGTGAGATATGTAGTAGGCAGGGTGAATGGTTGTTGCTCATGATATATGTATACGCCATCTTCAAGATCCATTTCATCGTCAGTAGAATGACCGTCGTACCTTCATAAATATATATATATATATATATATGATAAGTAGGACATACAATACTGCTACCTCTTCATAACCTTACCTTGCACGAGAACACCAAATGTCACTGCTTCATACTCTTTTTTTGCGCGGCGGAGACGTAGATGCAATTGTTGTTTCATCACTTCCAGTACGCGCATTTTGTCTTCATCGAGCAGGGCTTGAGAAGCACCAGGCTTCTTTATTTCCCCACAACCTACTTCTACAACCCCCTCTTGTTGTTGGCAGTTGAAAATGATATCAGGCCGCAAACTTGCGTTGTCAATATCATCTTGTTGTTTGAATATCCAGGAAGTGGTATCAAACTTAATTTGTATTTGGTCATGAGCCGAGAATAATGGACTCAAAAAGGTAGAGACGGACGAGGTAACAAGGTCTATTTCCGATCCTTTGCTTTTGATTCTCGGTTTACCATGCAGTAAATAAGAGGAGGTGATGATACTATTGAGAGCCATTTGTTCCAAGTTCGAGCATGTATGTGGTTGGATATATAGTGTGCGTTTTTGCATAGCCCTTTTAAAGGCAAGAATGTTTTTGTAAACGTTCTCCGGCAAAACATCACTCTCATTATCATCGTCATCACTCAACAAGAAAGAGTCATCAGTATTAAATATGGTAGAGGCATGCAAACGGGTGAGACAATTAGAAGGAAACAGTTGGTTTTCGTCCGATTTTTTTATGGCGCTAGCTACCAACGCGGCAAAGTGAGAATTACGAATGGGAAGAGGAATAGGAAAAAAATCTTCAAGCTCGCACATCTCAACTATGCAAGTATAGCCAATTGGTGTACGCATTAGGTCTGACGGATAAAACGATGAGGGCGAAGAGGTGACAACACTATTGGTATCCTGTATGCCATGAAAGAGAAATTAACAGAGAATTTTTCAACATATTATGGCACTATACTTACATCATCCGTAATTATTTCTGAAGGTGCAAAGCTCTCGCCTGGGGTACGTCTACAATTTCTTTTTCCTCGTGTTGAGGCAGAGGGTTGTTCAGATGTTGTTGTTGAGGGCTTTTCAGGTGTTGGTGTTGAGGGCGGTTCAGGTGTTGAAGGCTGTCCGGGAGTTCGGTCTCTAAAACGTTTCTATATACCGACGTAAATATATATCGGACAGGCAAAGATATATGTAATTATTAATATTGATTACCTGACCAGATGAGTCTTTTTTCTGCATCATTGTACTCTATTTATTATAGTATGTGAAATCAGTTACTAATCACAACATCAATGGTTGTCCTGGTATTTAACTCACCTGTCCAATGGTCAATTGCTCAATAGTATTACTGGAAATGTAGTTATTCCAAATTGTTGATTGATCATTATTAAACTTTCTTTCGATCAAACTTTTCAGTTCCTCATCCTATTCAACATAACTATTAGTAGTTGTTGTAATGTCTCAAGCAGCTATAGTGAACTTACATTGTACGACGTCTTTAAACGTGTAGTTGCATGATTTTGTTGTCGCTGTTGATCTTTGACATCTTTGACATAATCGTGCAAGATGGCACGTACTGAAGCTAATGAATCTTTTAACCAGTCGTTGTGTGTCGTTTTTAAATAGTTTTCAAAGCTCAAATCATTTTGGGGTTTAAAAAACTTTGAGGTATCCATTATGGAGACGTGTATGTTTATTTGAATAAGGCAAAGAAAAAGAAGGCGCTTTTTTCAATCTAAAATAAGAGATAATTACAGTCGCCTATGATCGGCAGCCACTGAAAGTAAGCCGTGCAACGCTGAGAGATAAATATAAGCAACCACGCAAACGCAAATAACACACATATATCAAGAGTTCAACATTGCCGTATGGTTGGGAAAGGGATACAATAGAATGCGTGATATGATTTGAGGCTGCTTCTCAATGTTATAGAGCTACATTATAGACTTCTGCACATACGTGAGATACATATACTGTTCATAACTCAAACACAAGACGGAAATCAAAGATGCTATCGATGAGTGTGATATGTTTCATTGCAAACTTAGCATCTTCTAGAAGTGTTAATTCCAAGCTGGACCTTTCAAACGTATGGGGCAGAAAATACAAAGAAATGAAAGACTGGTAAGTGCACGGTTTGTAAAATTAAAAGGACCAATCAACTTTATAAAAAAAAAAGAAGTTAAAAGTATACACAATTTATCCCTTATCACACCCAGAGGCCTGAATGAAAAGATTGAAAATAACTGTTGGCTAGTTTACCCTTTATCTCTTTACGTAATAAAATGGCAATATAAAATGATATTAAAATGTAGAAGCGATAACTTCAACGGATTGTTTTTTTAATTATTTCTGCGGAAAGCAGCAGGACATTCATCAGTATTTCTCAAGCTTTGTAGTATTTTAAGAAAATTAAAAGTTGCGGCTAAGTCATGATTCCATAATCCTATCTCTCTTCCTTCGAAGCAAGCGTAGTTTGTACATCTAGCGTTGCATCAGTTACCAATAATTAATTTATTTATTTCTTTGACTTCCCTCAACAGCCCATGACATATCACATTTGGCCTCTTCTGCCTTTTATATGGACGAAGGTTTGTTACAACTTTGAATTTCTCCAATTTGTTTTCACAAATTGGACATACAAAAGACGTTCTAAACTCGTTGATCATATATACAGCGGTTTCGTTCTTTTTCAACATCTTTATTAATCCTTTGTTTCTTGTTGGTTCTTGATATTTGGTATTCGGGGCGGACCAATCTCCTAGAATAAGAACAGTTACTAAACCGAATTTACTTTGCAACTTCTTGACCGACTTTTGAACATTCTGATCGACGTAAAGCTTAACAGAAAACTTGAGCTTTCGAAATGGTAGTAGTTGTAACTTTTGCAATATTTTACTGATGTGCTTTTTGTTATCTATTTGTTGTGTATCTATGTCGTCTGCTAATTCCACAAAATTAGCCTTCTCCCCTTCCTTATATTTTTTAAACGCTACAACTGCTTATATGCATCAGAACCAAATCCGTAACGGATTACTATTGCTATGAAACGTATCTATGGTTGTATCTTTTTTTATCAAATCAATCCCTTGGGGCGTTATAATTATAAAGGATATTCATTCATGTTGGTACTTTTATTTAAAATATATTATTCGACTTTGATTGCTTCAAGTTATTGTGCAATGTGAAAAATATCCAGTATTAATTGTTTTTCTAGCTTGCTAAAGCGGTTTGAGGTTTATTCTAGAACAAACGACATAGTTTATCGGATCATGACAGTCAGTGTCTGAGTTTCCATAAAACAGGTATTCAGATGTTGTCATACTGAAGCGCAGTGTACTTACTAATCTTTCTTTAGAGCCATGAACCATTTTAGAGCCTTAAAGCACACAAGCTTGATGATGAAGCAAAAATAATTCCATTTGCAGCGGACTAGAGGCAGCACCATAATAGTACAGCACCACACAATCAACGGCAGGGGTGTCACAGCAAGGATAGCTGCCAAGCTCCTGGAATTATTACGGACGACCAGGTTCATAGCCTTCTCTAAGTCCTTCAGCTATGCTCGTGGAAGGGTGTCACGTTGCAGCTAAAAAGATAGCCACGCCGCCAAGTCCGTTCTTCATCTGCATCTCACAATTCCATTTGCAGCGGTCTAGAGGCAGCACCATAATAGTACAGCACCACACAATCGACGGCAGGGGTGTCACAGCAAGGATAGCTGCCAAGCTCCTGGAATTGTTACGGACGACCAGGTTCATAGCCTTCTCTAGGTCCTTCAGCTATGCTCGTGGAAGGGTGTCGCGTTGCAGCTAAAAAGATAGCCACGCCGCCAAGTCCGCTTTTGACGATGCCATTACCTTGGGTAGTTTCAGTCCATTCATAATATATAATATAATGTTAGTCGTTAGCCTTTTTTTTTTCTTATATAACTGGTTTGGTCCTACTACTATATAGATGTTTCCAGAGAGATGAGACAACAAGAATGATTGAAATGAAAAAATACACACTACAAAGAAAAAAATACGCCATCATATAATTTGAACCTCCTTATTTCGCCACATAATAATAAGCTGAGTTATAGAGAAAAAAGGCCATGACAAAGGTTAAAGTTATTTAATCGATGTTTGCCATATTAGAAATTTTTGGTCGGAGTATTTTACAGCTTCATTTCCTAGCGACGACACTACTAGCTAAAAAAAAGATATATTTTCCGTGCATCTAATGCAACTGGTGGTTCAATGATTTAGTAAAAGGATAAAACAAAATAAAACGCTATTCTCTTCTGTAAATATGACCAACAGGGTCCGCAATTGAAAAAAAAATGATTACTCGTATCTCCCTCTGTGCTTTCACAATTGACACCAGGTTATACATTTTCTTGAAGCGATAAACTTCTTTTCAGACACTGTTATAAAATATTTGTTGGATATATCATGCTTATTGAACCTTTTTAAACAAAACTTATATTGGATTAAAGCACATGATTACCGCAGTAAGAACATGATCGCGCAGAGAAAAAAAACCTGGTACACTTGTACCAATTGGCGTTAAATAAATAAACAGAAACTCTGGTGCGGAAACCTGACGCTTAAACTCAAATGTAAAAAAAAAAAAAAAAAAAAAAAAAAAAAAAAAAAAAAAAAAAAAAAAAAAAAAAAAAAAAACCTCAAGCTCATAACAATTCGATAGTATAACTTATAAATATATTACCATTAATGAGGATAGTTCGCCTTCAATCTGCTCTTTACAATCGAATATGAGTTATAATAGCGGAGATGCGGATCAAACTAGTTGTCATAGTACCGAATTGTCGGCGCAGTAACTTCTAAACCTTAAATCGCTTCTCTCTCTTTATCCCCTTTTTATTAGGTAAACAAAAGAAAAAACAAAAAAAAAATGAGGAAGAGAGGATGGTAAGGCAACTAATACCTCTTAGGTAAAATAAACAAGATTTGTAATAGCTACGCAATTTATAGACGATATCTATACTAGACGATCCATCTTTTTGACATCAGCTAAAGTGCTATCGCTATAATTCGCGCTATTTGACGAAGAGTTACTTAGTTTTTAAACTCTAAAATGTGAAGAGATTTCGACGGCGAGAATAGTTTACCCTCGGCATTTGATATTATAGTAGTTAAATGCAGTATCAATGACCATCCATACTCTTCGCATCACATCACCTTCCTATTGATTGATGAGAGACAAGTAGTTCCATCTGAGCAGTTTGAGGTACTCTAGACAGGTACTTTTTACCCATTCACAGACAGGAGATACTTACTCTTTATAAAAAAATATTATGTATGTTAGTTATTTAGAATATATGCATTTATTGCACCTATTTAATTCATGCGGCAGTCTTTTTTTATGAAAATAAATAATGCTTTTTTATATATGTACAGATGTGAAAAAAAAATCATGACGTTCAATACATGCACTTTTCATCTGTTTGAGTAAGGTTTTCATCCGATACATCGTCCAATTTATAAACGGATTCTTCTTTAACATTAGTTTCCGTAATTCTGTTTGCCACCAAGAAGATAAGAGGAAAAGAGACAAAGACCAGTATCCAGCAAATAAGACATTCCCAACGAAGAAGAATAGGCGAAGCGTCGATTCCAAAAGCAATAGCTGCTCCCGCCGACTGAACAGCTTTATAAAAACCTGCGTAACGGGCCAACAGTGCCGGATCATTGGACATGGCTCCCATCAACCAATAGAGATAGGTCTGATAAATTGCATCCGAAAACCCGTACATAATAAATAGCACAAACGGTCCACCGAAACGTGGATGGTCCCAGTGGATAGGGTCGTTGTAATCGGCCTCAAAAGTCATTTGAAAGGCTATTCCAGCGGCCCAGATAAAGTTCAAGAGAACAAATAAAATGCCCAAAGCAATTAAGCCACGTGTACGACGACTAAATCGCTTACAGTCCAGTAGATAGCCAATCATAATGGCACCCACTACTTGTAAAGCCCAATATAAAAGATCGTTTAAAGCTCTTGTGGAAGGATCAAAATAGATTGAGTTTACTCTAAACTGATAGGCGTAGAACCAATTGGAAGCTAAAAAGGCCGGGATTAAAGCAAGCATACGCCACTCCTTCCACACCAACACTGCTCCTTTCAGCTCTTGGGTCCAATGCGCGGATTTAGCAATAGCGATCGGAGTACCATCTTTGCGCACAACGTTGGCAGGATTGGCTAAAGTGATGGAGAACAAAACACCAATACACATAACAATAACAAATGCGGTGTAAGTCCCAGTCGAAACACCACCCGCCGTATTGTTTAAATTTAAAACTAGAGCGATTAAAGACCCAAGAATACCACCGCAGTTAAACAAGGACCAGAAAATGGCTACAAATTTTCCCTTGTCTTTTTCTTCGGGGTAAGACATCATAATGGCTCCTTGGGCGCTCCAGAATAGAGAAGCAAGGCATCCTAAAATGGCGCCAGCTGCAATAACAAAACCAGATACTTGCTTACGGTCGTACACCCACATGGCTGCAGAATAAATAACGTAACCAATCGAACCAAGCTATATATATGTATAAATAAATTAATGTACATGTGTGTGTGTGTGTGCGTTTGTTGCTAAGGATTTTATTTATAAACTTTACTGTTAAGGTATGTTTGACACCGACGGTATTTGTGACGGAACCTGCAAAAAAACCAACAATTGCAAAACAACCGTAAAGAGCGCCATTGGCAGCGTCAATTAAACCAATGTTGCTACTCATGGATCCGCCTGCCCCGAGACCCGATAATGCATTAAACATACCAGGACAACAGAGACATACGATACCTAAAAATACTACTTGTACTATAGGCGAATTATACTCTTTCATATATCTACTTAAAAACATTAAAAAAAGAAAAAAAAAGAAAAAAGGAGATTTATTTTAATTTGGTAAAAAAAATAATGGTTTATACTAGAACCCCCAAATTGAGTTTCATGTTATATATACTGTTTTAATGAGCCGAAAAAAACCCCCCATAGTTTAGCGGAAGTAATTTTATCTCTCTTTTTTTTTTCTTTTTCGTTTGTAGGTATATATGTATATTGTTTTCCTTTTAAAATAATTGTATAATTGTACATATACATTCTTTCAGGATGGTTAAAGTCCCTGAGTTATTTTAAAATATTAAGGGGATAGTTGTACATTTTGTCTCCATAAAACTAATGAGTTACTTCACTAAAAAAGAAAAGAATAAAAGAAACAAATTACTGTCGTCTCAAATATACGACAAAAAAGAAGTTTTACATCATTCTACGGGAATTATAATTACAGTTTTTTTTTATTTATTTTATAAATAACCTTGATCCATCTTACTCAAGATTTGACGAAGATCGCTTTCTTCCAAAACAGGTCCACTATCAGAACATTTAGCCAGTTCTTTAACCGTCTGACAAAGTTGATCTGTTGTAAAACTATTTACTTTTTCATGTTGATTTAATAAATACCAAATTTCTGGACACGTTAATAATTTTTTCTGTTCTATTGATGCCGCAGGAGAAGCTGCTGCTGTTTCATCTTCATTTGTAGATCTTTTTTCATCGTTTTCAGACACGGCCGGTTTATTTTCTTTCACCCTATTTTCTTTCAAGTTATTTTCTTTCACCCTATTATCTTCTTCGTCATCACTACTTTCATCAGCACTTTGTTCGCATGGAAGTTGTATATGATGGCCAGTGACGATAGGTACAGGATAACTACTGATAGATAAATTTAATTTACCCATTCTATCAAATAAAGGTTCCGACAGTAATCGGTTAAACGCATCATTACAGACTTCGTTATACAACTTTTCACAGAACAGTTGGCCTTCGGTATCTATATGGCAATCAAACATGTCTAATTCCAACTGTTGTATTTTCTTACGTTGTAACTGTGTATTTATTGACGAGTTTGTCTTGTCACTGACAATACTACTTGTATCATCTGCCACAGCAATTCCGCTGGGCGTTGTAACTTTAGCTGAACCTTGACTGCTCACACTGGCTGCAACGTTGTATGTCTTATTCGTAGACGATAATAAAATCAGATCGCTCTTTTGTAAAGTTGGAGTTTCAGTATTTCTTTTACCACCAGGGGGATATAATTGAACCAATTCAACTGGTTCAGAACGTGTATGTTTTGATGATGAAACAGAGCCTCCACTAGGTCTTAATGAGGCTGGCGTACTAATTGAAAATGTATATTCTAATGGCTGGTTATTCTGTGGTGGTGGTGAAGTCGTGTTGTTTTTTTTCGTCGAAACCTTTTTTGATATTGGTAAAGGAAGCTTAGGACTATTTTGAGGTGACGTTGATATTAAATGATTGTGAGTTATGTTGGTTGAAACAACAGGAGACATGGGATACTGTTGTAAAGGACTAGAGGCTAACATCATCATATGGTTGACCGAAGGCGAGTTTTGAAGAACAGATGGCGTTGGTGAAGATAAATAAGCGGGTAAAAGAAGAGGTTGCTGTGGTAACAGCGGTGCAATGGTTGGATAATTTGCGCCGCCGTTTTGACGCTGTTGTTGCTGTTGTTGTTGATTAGGTGGTTGGGGTGATAGTGTGGCTTGATGTTGATAGGGTTGCAAAGGAATACCTTTCAAAGCATAGTTTTCAGTTTCTAATCTATAAATAATCGATCGTAATTGTTGATTTTCTCGAACGAGTTGAGTCGTTGTAACTAAATTGGCATCTTGTACTTGTTTGATCTTTGCTTCTAATTCTTTGACATAACGTTCTTTTCTTTCTCTAAAGGCTCTTTGAGCAGCTCTGTTTTGAGCTTTGCGTTTCACTTTTGGATCCTGATCAGACTACAAATAATCCAAAAAAAAAGTTAATACTATACAATCAGTGGTTATATATATATATATTTATTTACGTCTGATAGCGCTTCTTCGTCCGCCATAGGCTTTCTGCCAGGTTTTTTATTACTGGAACCATCTGCATCATCGCTTTCTAAAAAAAAAAAAAAAAAAAAAAGTTAAAATTTGAAACACGGATTATCAAAAAAATTTAAACGCCATTATGGTGTACCTTGACTATCATCTTCATCCTCATGTGATAGATTTAAAACAGTATATTCTTCTTCTTGTAAAGTAACATACGTTTCACCAGCATTATCCTCTGATTTTTTTTTTTTTTGAAGTGGAATAAGTATAAAATAAAAAATAAAAATATTTAAGGATCAACTTACTGGCAGCTTTTACAATGTTTCCTGTCAATTCTTTTTTTTCGGCAACAGTAAAGGAATCATCCCATTTCCGTTTGTCTTGAAAAAAAGGATTATTTTTCAAACTCAAGATGGCATTTGTAGTTGCATTTGTTGGAGAGGTCAATTGAACACTGCCTGTTGCAGATAGTTTAATTGAGGAGATATCCTTTGAAAGATCATCGTTGGATTGGGTTTCAGTAGAGGAGTGTGATACTGGAGATACAGCAGCGGTTTCATCTTCACTGTTATCAGAGCTGGTGTTATGGTATATTGTGATGGCATCTCGAGATTTTTTCATGACGTTAGTATTTAATAGGGGGGGGTTTTTTTTTTTTTTTGTGATACGAAAATGTGGGGAATTTTTTTTTTATTTTTGCAGGCTTAAAAAGTTAGTACAAAAAGTAAAAGAAAGAGAGAAGAAGGGAAGGAAAAAAAAAGAAAAAAAAGTATAAATAATATCAAAAGATTACGCGGGACCAGTTAAAAAAAACCGTCATGTGTGATACTTCCCATTCAACTTCATACATCGCCAACCATGTAATGAAATTGCTGGTCTGAGGTTAGCTAATGTTGTGTTTTCTTGTTAAATAATTTAAAATTTGAGTTTTTTTATAGTTTAAATGACCTCTAATTAAGTATCACTAGCTTTCTTTTCTTTAAAACTGGTTGTATTACTTTTTTATAAAAAACAGGGAATTTTTTATTTTTTTTTAAAGTATTTCTATACTTCTTTAACATAAACGACATTTTTCTATACTAACAAATATGGGTTGAAATCTAATTTTCTTATCCTCACCCCCCCTAAAAATACCTATTTTAGACGGTCGGAAGCTCAATCTATTTGTAAGATTGGGGGAATACTTGTGCCTTGTGGTCTTTCCGGATTAGGGCCTGGGTATAAAATTGATCAATGATAGGTTGACGCCATTAGAGAGGTACTTATGCGAAATAACGTAGATATGTACTACGCCAAAAGAGCAAACAGATCATTGAAACTTTCTTTTTATTAAAAAAATTCTCACAATTTACACGTTTCGAGTCATCAGTATTTATCTATTTTAACGAATAAAAATTATTGATTTAATGAATCCCCACTTTTGGGTTTTTTTTTTCATAAGAAATATATAAACTCTTTCTTATCTGTATCATTTTAAATTCCTTTTAGATTAATGTCTATCGCCATAGTGACACCATCTGTTTGATAGGGACCTGCTTATCCTACTAGTACACACATAAAAAATATTGAAGATAGACGGTTTTAACATTTTAATAATTTTCCTTTTTAAAGGAAAAAGGCACATACAATTTTGGCCGCAGTGTGTCGTGTGATACTTTTTTACTCGATTTGTTACGTTACAGCTAGACCGAACCGTGTGAACACCAATTACACTGTGTGACTTTTATCAAGAGAACAAAATATTTACTTTAATGCGCGGTGAAATAGTCTATTTTATCGTTTAGCCGGATGATATTACTGCTTTTCTAAACTTCTTTAAGTCGATTTACGTTTATTAGTGTGTATATGTTAACTTTAATAAATTATGGTTACATATTTTTTCCGTTATATTAAACAAGTTCTATCGCTATTGTTCTTTTCGGTAGTACTTATTCCAGATAAACTTTTTACGATTTAAAAAAAAAATGGGCATTTGATTTGTTTTTGTGCTGTACCCAATAAAAAAAAAAGTTTTCGGAGTTGGCGGATTAAAAAAGTGTTCTAGAGTTTCGCTAAGTTGTTTAAATAACTGTTTCTCTGTCCTTGCGTCATTTCAGAATATAATTTTGCTACAAAAAAAAAGCGTTATATACTTTAACGGTGCAACGAACGCTTTTAATCGTTCATTTAAGGTTATAATGCACTGTGCACGATCAAGTACGTCTATTGGTCTTGTTCCATTATCTAATAATAATTATACTATTTGAAACCAAACAAAAATACCTAGTATTACAAGAACCCACAAATTAGTTTTTTAAGGATTGAAAATTTTAAGTGCCCCCCCCCCTTTTATAAGGTTCATGTAAACGCGAACAGTAGATATCTCCGAAAAACGGAATAGTGGTATTTTGCTGAACATTATTGGACCTGGGGTAACGTAGAAAGATTACATGGGAAATCCAGGGAAATGGTTTCACGAATTACATATTTAACAAAAACCGATCGTAGCGAAATGTCTTTGAGGAAGAATCAAGTAGTTTATCAATTTGTATTTGTACATAAAAAAAAACTCCCCTTTTAAAAATTTGGGAGTACAAAACTAAGTTTTCATTAAGGACAGTTTGTGCATCTGTGTTTATTGTTTTTATCCCCAAGCGTCCCTCCCACGTGAGCGATTATTCAAATCGACTTAACAAAATAAAAAAATTAAAGGCGTTATCTTACAATTTATTAAAGGCGTGGTAATCTTACATAATACGCTTTTTATATCGTTTTTGACCCCCAACCCCAACCCTCAACTACCCAGCTCCCTTCCTGCCATTCCCAAAAAGGAGAAGAATCAATCCCAATCCCGATGTTTACAAATAAACCTGCAAGAAAAACCTCTGTTTGTGTACATCAGCAACAGGTACTATCTGATATATCTTCAAAAGGTAATATTATACTCACAAAAATAAACTGTTCCTGGTTGTATCACATCAAATTTAGCATTATTCTGATCAAACAATTGCAAAACTTTCTGTTTTAAAAAAAAAATTATTTGAAGAGGAAAAAAAAAATTAATTCGTTTTTTAACAGTCATTCGAACAGTCCATTTTTTTTTTTTTTTGCTAGGGATAAAAAGGACATTCGAAAAACTTTTTTTTTTTATTTTTCTTTATTGTTTTTTTATTCATTTGAAAAAGAAAAAAGGTAAATATCAATAATAACACAAAGTAGAAAAAGAAAATAGGTTATTATCTATTTCCATTTGATGATTATAATTTGCGTCTGAACATTGGGGTCAAACGCCGGTACTACGGCGAATTTATTCGCTTGTAGGGACCCACCGGTGCCCGACGGCTGAAGACAAAATGCACACGTCTGATTAAATAATAATAACTTATTTTTTTCATTTGTACAAAAACTATCTTCATTTTGTATTTCTTAAACTAATAGAAACCTTTTCTTTTTTTTTCAGATTATATCTTTGGTTTACTTTCAGTCATATATATACTTCTTTTTTCTTATTCCTATGAAATAAAATATTTTTTAAAATATATATATACTTCGATTATTATTATTTTCACTGTGGCTTGTTTCGTACCCTGTCTTATTTTTTTAAGAAAAAGTTTTTTAAAAGTCGCTTTTTACCCAAAAAATCGCGTAACATACTATGTGAAAGATATAATCTTAATGGTGATGTCAAACTGTCCGAGGCAATTGCTCTACAGTTTTAGAAGAATGGCTCGCGGATATTTTCTTTAGTATACTTTTGCAACATACAAAAAGCTTCGTAAGGAAGCTGTCATTTTTGATACTTGGAACTCCGATTCCATATATGGAAATAACTCCGTCGTTTTCGATAATTGGAACTCAGGTTCCATATATGGAAATTAATCTGACCCGCTTTTTTTTAAAAACATTTACAAATGCACAGTAATGTAACATATGAACGGGATAAAAGAGATGAAGCAATGAGAAATATATGGCTTTTATTTGGTATTATTATTATTATTTTAAAAAAATCTAATGTAATATAAAAAAAAATTAGTGCTGTAAGTAAAAAGGGAGGTACTGCACAAAAAAATTATGTACAAAATGTATATAAGAAAAAGAAAAAAAATGAATCTATAGAGTCTATTTAGATGTTTGTCCTGGAGACATGGAAAGATGCCCAAACATAGCAGCATGTCTAGGAGAACCAGCTAGCTGATCATAGGAGGGTAAAGAACCAGATAAGGCTACAGGAGCTTGTTGCGCAGCTGTACGGTATGAAGGCACTCTCGATAAGTTGGAACCGTGCCACCAAAGTGGTTCGCCACTTGGAGATTCCAAAGGTATTTCTTGTGGTTCATGGTTATTAGACGTCATGACAGGCATGGGAGACGAGTGACAAATAGGGGGAGTAGGCATACCTTCAGAAACGGGTGTAGATGGTCCTGATTCAAGACAAAGTACAGACTGCCAAGCATGTTCGTAGGCCGGTAAGTTGTTTAACTCAGCCTGTTCAGAGATCGATGATATAATAATTACGGGGACTGAGCAACGAAGTTCTGATAGGTGACCATCGGCATTCACTAGACAAATGACAAATTTTAATTTGTGGCGAATACGAATCATTTCATTGTCGGCGTCGCAGAATGCCATTTGTGAAGACATGGGAGGGATATCCAAAGAAATGACTTTCGTCCAAGAGATGGGGTCAATTGGACCACCCGTTTGAACAGGAGCGTTTGGGAAAGGGTCTTCGTCCTTTTGAATTTTCACAATTCTTGTATCTGTCTTTGAGCAATCGTTAGCGGTGTAGGTACAGTATTCTTTTAGGGTAGCTGTCAGCGTCCTGACACGCAGTCTTGCTGCTATGGGAGTAATATGAAATGTGATGGGAATAAGGTGGCCTCGAGCATATACTTTGGACGGAAGCAAAATGTCGTACATCATTTTCTCAGCCCAGGTGTTGTGGATTTCAAGTGTTTGGATAAGCTCGAATTCGGTAGGAAGCATGCAACGCACAACTCGCATAATCTTCTTTTTGACAATGTTTTGTAAAAATGCGGTACGTTCTACCGTGGCCTTTAAACGATACACAACTTGACCCCCTTCTGCTTCCAATGATTGCGGCAAATCTCCCGGTAACATTAACTCAAAATCCCATTTATGCTCACCTGCTCCTAAAGTGAAAGCTTTCTTATGTGCTTGATCCATAATGGGTACAAATTGCCACTTGTGTTCCATAATATCCTTCTCTTGCTTGTGATAATGTTGATGATGACCAATACCTGATGAATAATAATAATTAATATATATCCTTAGTATTTTTTTTGGGGGGGGGGGTTTTTACCTTCTGACCAAGAAACCTTCATTTTACCAGTAAATGATAAAATAACGGAGCGTACCTTCATGGGCTCTGTTAAATTCAAAATAACAGAACCTCTTAACATTTTTCCAGCTGATTCAGAAGCATGACCCATTAAAACAATCTCTTCTGAAGCCAGTTCGATCTTGAGTTCGTTTGTTTTATGACGTATCGCGCTCACCATTTTTTTTTCTATGTGGTTTTAATTTTCATATAAATAATAAAAAGAAAAGTTTTTTTTTTTTGCTGTAAAAAATATTGACAAAAATAAAATAAAGGGAGAATAGAAGAAGAAAAAAGGGGGAGAAAGTAAAAAAAAAAAGTATTTAAAGGAAAAAAAAAAAAAAAAAAAAGAAGACCGAAACCTACTTTTTTTCTAAACAAGTTGGTTCATTCGACCCAGAAAATTTTTTTATTGAATGTCAGTGGAGCAGGATTTTTTATTAGTGAAACAAACCACTCGATTGGCTTCCCGATAAATTTCTGTGAAATCCAATAAATTTCTTTGGAATCAGGACACGTTTGGTTTACTGAATTACCTTTCCGCACCTGAATAACCTATTTATTCTTGTAGTGCTTATATAGGTCATTCACTTATTAATCTAGTATACAGCAAATAAGATGCAATCTATTAAAATAATGGTGTAATATGATTGAGGGCTTTTTTAATGCGGCGAACAATTAGATCGTCCAAAAATACATTTACAGTGCTCATCTGGAAAAAAATAAATACAAAGTGTTGTGTTCACAAATAAATCGTCTGAATTCGAACTCAAAATTTTGTACATTGCATTAAGTCAATTTTACCACGGTTGCTCAAGCCAACTATAACAGTTTCTTTTTTATCATGATTTGTCAAGCAGATCATTTTGTTATTTCTATCCCAATTTAGAGTGTTTTCGGGATCGGTCCAGTTCTAGAAACTACGAATTAAAAAAGCAGGATCGGGTTTTTTTTTTTTTTTTACATTGTATTCTTTAGCCCAATGGAGTATGACCTTAGCAACCGTTTTATTAAGCACTTTCTTCCCTTTTGAAGTGAACTGGAGAATGAAAAACCGGATATTAAAATAAAAACGTTCGTTTTGTTTGAAATGAATTCTGAGTTCAGGTAAAAAAAAAGTAATTGATTTGCCCCTTTTTTACACCTGATTTCTTAATCTATTTTTAACGTAAATGTGGATTATATTTTAGCATTTGACAGATCAATAATATCCAATAGTCCCGGCAAGCGTGCAAAAAAAAAAAATCTCTCTCTTCCTTTGAATCGTGTACTTCTTTTTATTCTGTCACACTCAATTTTTTAAACTTTTTCTTCTTTCTTCTGAAAAATGAGAACATCAAAAGGTAAATAAAAGATGGCTCGATAAAAAGAAGATACTATCAAAGTTACAAAATGACGTTACCGCTTTTTACAGCAACCCTTTTTCTTCTAAAAAAAAATCGTTTTTTTTTTTAGCCCAAAAAACTCCACTTTACTATATAAATCTATATCCTCCCAAGTTGAGTACTGCCCCTTTAGCGGACAGCTAAAACAACACATGTACTAATTACTTGTCCGGAAAAAAAAATGTATTTTACTTTTTATTCTTTCGTCGGACCATCAAGGGAGAGGAAGGGAAAAACGTTTTTCTTTTTAGGTACAGCATGAAAATCTAGAGCCTAAAAAAAAATCACTGCATTAACTTCTATTTTTTATTAAATATGTCTAAAAGGGTTTCCGTAAAATGAAACCTCTTAGCATATTCCGTATAAGCGCTTAAACCTACCCAAGGATATACGTACGTCCATAGTAGTTACGATTGGATCTAACCAATACCTTTTCCCGTGCCAGCGTATATTGGTAACCCGACCTCACCAACAGATTGTTCAGCTTTTTAATCAAAAAATATATCCTTTTTGTTCAAGTAGTAAACCAAGACTTTTTTCCTGACCTAGACCACGCCAGTATCTTTACGGATCTGATCTACAATTTCTGGTGCGACCAAAAAGCCGGAGCGCACAAGCGAATTGTGTCATGTCTTTTTTTACATAAAAGAATATTTGATTTTTAACTAAAGAGAAAGAGTGTTTATTGCTACCCGTTGTTTGAACTCATCAAGTAACGAGTTTATATAACATGTCGACGACCAAGATAATATCCCTGCTACTATTAAATAATCATAATTCCCTCTCAAGGGTAGTAATCGCCAAGCCTGGTCATAACTGGTTTCATTAGCTACGCTAAACTGGTACGCCAATAGAGTTGCATGGATTGCAGCTGATGCCGGGGTTGGAAAACATACTTTTTTAAGCTGCTTTAGTTTTTTTTGACTGCTGAACTTGGTGAAGGCCAAAACGGATTGGAATATGAACTTGCTGTAAAAGAAGACCGATAATAATAACTATAAATAACTCGTTTTTTTTTTTTTTTTTTTTTTTTTTTTTTTTTTTTTTTTTTTTTTTTTTTTTTTTTTTTTTTTTTTTTTGAAAGAGTTGTTATTGTTATTGATGATTTTTGCGAGCAAGTTTGAAATGAGGATAATTTAAACGTCATTAGCTTGTATTATGGTCACACATGAGTAAAAGAAAAATAATGCATTTAAATGACTTGGTAGTAAAGCCCTTTCTTTAGTTAAGTTGTTCAAAGTATGGAGGGCTCTTAAATTAAAAGATAAACTACAGTTATTTCGATTATAGTATAAATCTATCATTTGCGCTATCCATACACAGAAAGTGTTGTAAATCAAAAAAAAAAAAAAAAACTAAAATAACCATAATGTTTTCTTCATCAAACCATGTAGGCTTGAAGAGCCTAAAAAAAAACTACTGTATTTTTTCTTTTCTATTTTTATTAATTAATAGTCTAAAAGGGTCTTGCAAAATAATGAAATTTCTCAGCATAATCGGTATGAGCACCTACATAAAAACCACCCAAGGATTTACTTACATCCACAGCATTTACAGTTGGGTCCAACCAATTTCTTTCCGAATCAATAAAAGCCGGTAACCCAACTTCACCAACCGATTGTTCACCTTTTAAAAGAGCTCTTAATAAAATACCTAAAGTAATATCTTTGTTTGAATAGTAAATCAAGGTTCTTTCTCGACCTAGACCGCCGGTATCTTTACGAATCTGATTGACAATATCTGATGCAATCAAAGCTGGAGCACACAAGTGAATTGCGTCTGGTCTAAGTTTTACATAAAATAATGAGATTTTTCAATTTACAAAGCGGTTTATTGTTACCTCTCATTTGGACTCATCAAGGAACAAGCTTCTACGATATGTCGACAACCAAGAGAATGTCCTACAACTCTTAAATAATCGTACTTTCTTCTCAAGTCTAATAATCGCCATGCCAACATCTCGGCTCGATCATGACTGGTTTCATTAGCTACGCCGAACTGATACGCCAGTCGAGTTGCATGGATTCCTACGTCCACAGCAAATGCGCCAGCAATAGATGCCGGGGTTGGAAAACGCAAGTTTTTAAGTTGCTTTAAATTCTTAGCAATCAAAAACGCGGTTGAACCTAGTGAAGCCAAAGGAATTGGAATATGTGAACCTGCTGTACCAGAAGGCCAAGAATACCTATAAATAACTCGAACTTTTTTTTTAAAAAAAAAAAATTACACGTAAGTAAAAGTAGGGTTACCCTAAAGCAGACGGTGCCCAACGGTGCGTTGGACTTAATACTAGTAATCGATGAGAATGCATCCAATCTTGAAAATTCTCTGGCGAATCACCTTCACTTAAAAACCCTTTGACATAAACCGTTACTTCTGAACGTTCATCGTGAGGTCTTGAAAGCACTTTTAAAGAAGGAAGTTCAGTAAAGTACTTTTTCCGCTTTGAAATAGTTGCTATGGCAGTTTTTGTTGACATAGTTTGAAATGAGGGAAATTACTCTTTTTTTTGAAATTTTTTTTCAAGGATATTTTAAACGTCATTTAGTAATAGAGTCACATACGCGAGAAAAAAAAATTAATGCATTTTGTACTCATTTAGCTGCGCTAGAGAATCCTAATTGGTAAAGGTTCCTTTTCTTGTTGAAAAAAAATATATATAGCCAGACATTAATATAGCAAACACAAGCGTATGAAACACTGTAATTGTGTCATATGATTAATAAACAAGGGTACATGAATAAAGTAGCCTTATTTTATCATAGTTAAACTAGTCTCTTTTCCTTTACTGTTTATTTTATTATTTTGCTTTTATGTTTTTCTTTCTGTGTTTATACAAACTAATACGGTTCTTCTTAGAGCAGCGGCCATCCATAAAGGTATATGAAAAAGTAACACATAATACTTTTTTTCTGAACGTGTAAATAGAACGTGCATCGAGATTTCCTGTTTCTTACCGACTTTCGAACATGCTATTTCCACGAATGACTTGTAGATTAATTGATACAGACGGTGTTCCACAAAAATTAGGCTCCCAAAGTGTTATCATTGCCGTTACCTTTGTCATTTCCTCCATGAAGTATGATGTCTCCAGGAAAGTCACATACAATAAAAATTTGCCGTTTCTGTTTAAATATCCTTCAGATTCTTGGGCTCGTAGTTGTTATTTTTGTTACTGACAGTTCAATTAAATCAAGCTTGACTTTGCCTTTGACTCCTTTTATTGCCCTATCAGAATTCTTAATCGATCAACATCCTTCCCTCGCATCAAACCCTTTTTACACTGACTCTAATATTCAACACTTGTACCCTATTGCTACGAATATTTTCTAAGACCAGATTGTAAAGAATGAACATTATTCTGAGGAACTTATGAAAGTATGTCAAGGATCTGAAACTATAATTTCTGACGCACTACGTAAAGTAAAAATAACATGTAGGAATAACATTTACCTTAAGCCTAACTCTTTGTCAATGTGCCTATCCCGGAACGTCTCAGCATGCTTAGCCCAACCTTGACAATCTTGAACAGTAGCTTATTGACAAGCTGCAGTAAGGCAAGATGTCAGAGTATCTGCTTTATCAAGTGGATTCCTCTTGATATTGCTCTTTATTTTTGACCAGCACTCTTCAATAGGATTCAGAAAAGGAAAGTAAGGGGGGCATGAACAAAGGTTTATATCCTCTCTTATTGATAGCATCAACAACAAATACAGAGTGATGAATTCTGCAATTATCCATTATAACGAGGTTCCTCTGATTTCTTGTATACTCATATTATCCTTTTTTTTCTCCTCTTGTTTCTTTTATATTTTGCCCCTTTTTATTTTTCCTTTTCTTTCTCTTTTCCCCCTCTTGTCTCGTGGGAGGGTTTTTATTTACCTTAAATATTCAAAACTGGCTAAGGTAATACGGCACACTTGAGTGCTATCGGCTCATTCGCCAAAAAAAAATAAAAATAAAAAAATAATAGAATAAAAACCTTATTTAAACGTATAACGAAGCCCAGCTCAGTGTGAATTGAATTAAAAGTCGGGGGGGGGGGGTTTTTATATATGTACATGCGGGTATGAACACGGAAGACACGGATTTAGAGTCATGGTTACAGATACGATACGGATTTAGAGCCATGGTTACTGTTTTTTTTTTGCCAAACGATGTTTATTTTTCGAACGAAACATAATTCCTCGGCCGTATCCGGCATTAATTCTTTCATTGATTGTTTGTTAAAACCAATTTGCTAATCAGGTCTGTGCTTATACGGTAATCTAAATACTTTTACGTAAGGGAGTGTTCATGAATCTATTATGTATTTGGGTACCTTTTTTGTTGCTGCCACGCAATGATTTAAGAGAAAACGAAAAAATCCGTATCGTATCCATGGCTCTAAATCCGTATCGTATCTGTAACCATGACTCTAAATCCGTGTCTTCCGTGTTCATACCCGCATGTACATATATAAAACCCCCCCCCCCGACTTTTAATTCAATTCACACTGAGCTGGGCTTCGTTATGCGTTTAAATAAGGTTTTTATTCTATTATTCTATTATTTTTTTATTTTATTTTTTATTTTAACACGAATTGTCTTTGTCCTTTTGGTGACGAGTGAAAAACCCACAACAACAACATCATCATCATTAAGAAGTATTTCGTTGTACTTATTTCTTTTCTTCTTTCTTGTCGTCGAGTTGTACGTCTATACAGCTCTGATTAAACCCATTCCCTATCGTATCGATCCCGCAAATACATTTATAATTCCCCTTTAAAATAAATAACATAAGCAATATTATTTTTTATGTATAAAAAAGGGCCTCGTGTGCTACAAATTATCCTTTAGCTCCCTCTTCTTTTCTTTTTCTCTTTACTTGTTTTGCATCCGTCAATAAATTATTTTTATAACTATTTCCATGTACTTTAAAAATCATTGCTATTAAGAAATATTATAACTACACCTTTTCTTTTTCTTCTCTCCTTTCTTTTTTTATTCTTTGTATGGAGAACAAATGTATAAGTTTGGGCAGAAAAAAAAAAAAAAAAAAAAGTACGGTAATAGAAACACCAAACTTCAAAATATTGAGTGTATATCAAGTATGCAGAAAGCTTATTTCACGCCACAGTTCGAAAGTATAATACCTCTTTTGACTTCAAAGCAAGAACGTTTCTACTAAGGGGAGTAACCGCGTGAAATAAGTTGTATAGCCAATACATGATGAAGATTAAAATACCCCGGCGTTACTAATCTGCAAAGCTGCCTTTTTTTTTCTCTCTATGAATTAAAAACATTTGAGTATGGTATGCGATAGTTTTGAGGGGAAATGTTACTTGCGAGCACGTGTTTTCGTTTACTCGTCCCATATAATTTATAGTCTTTCTAGACAAGTGACAGCTGTTTGGGACTCATCTACAGGCACTGTAGGCAACCACTGTTCTTCTAGTATCTCCAGTTAGGTTGCTAATTTGACAAGGATAGGCGGGTACGCATTCTAAACCTATCTCTGCATACCTAGTTTTCGGTAAGAACTTATTTTTCTATGTCGATTCTTAGACAAGTTTTTTTTTAAAAAGACAATCTCTTTAAAAAAAAAACATTTCAAAAGAGACAACAACAAGTGTTGATATAGCTTCAATAAAAAAATTATTAAAAACGAAAATAAAAACCGTGCTGCTCAGTAAAATATAAGATGTCTACTAAATTTTACTCTTTACATATATTTAAGTTAATGATAATTTTCTCTTCTTATTATTTGCTTTTATTACGAAAGTTTCCCAGTCTTCCGTATTTAATAGTTCTTCTGGGTACGAACATTGTTCACACTCTTCACCGCTATCTTGACTGCCTTTTTTGAAAATAAATTTCGTCATTAGAAGGTGTTATCGATAGAAAACAGTTACTTTGATTAAAATATGAATTTATCATTTATATTTTATCTTCGTCATCCAATTAGAGTAGCTTGTCTATCTACCTTTTCTGCAAAAGAAATGTTTATATCGTAGACCCCTTCTAGCCACAACTTGTAAGCAGGGTATTCTGAAACGAACCCTCATGCTCCACAAAGGTATATAAGTCCGTGCCTATTTAAAACGACACAAAGTGGCAAAAATATACTTGTAAATTGGTTTTAAAACAACTCTCGTCATAATGATACCCTTTAGAGAGAGAGAGCCAACATTTTAATAAAGGGATTTGTTCCAAATCCACCGCATCAGGATTAAATACGTAATAAAGAAAATGTCAATACCCCTTACAATAGTTTTTCCGGTACTTATTCCAAAGGCGACCGAAATATACGCTTACAGTTTTATGATATACCCGTATACGTAAAAAAAAAAAAAAAAAAAGGCTCATTTCTTTTATCCCGTATTAGAAACCTACGATGAAAACAAGATTGCTTACAAAGAAATAAACAGAATGTCAATACTCTTCCTTATGATAGTTCTACCGGTACATATTTCAAAGGTGACCAAGATATACATACAGATAAAAAAACTCTTAGTTTTACGGTTTAATGTAAATGTATACATATTAGATGTAATGGATGATGCATGCGGAAAAAAAAAGCTGTTTTTTCCAATTATCTTACAGTAACTACAATCATCATAAGCTAGCCACTGCTAATTTTTAAATTTGCATTTTTTTTTCGCCATTTTATCTTTATAAAACACAGGGAAAGAAAAAAAAGGGACCCTTTTTCTATTGTAACAAAAAGAAAGGGGGTAGTGTATGTATTTGGTGTCTCTCTCTCTCTCTTTCCCTCTCTCTCTTTCTCTTTATAATATATACTATCCCTTTAACAAAAAGGGGGACAAAAGTCAATAAGATATATATATATATATATATATAACGCACTTAATTGAATTTATTCATCTTTCTTTTTTACACACACAAACAAAAACAAAAAAAGAGACAAGTAATGTCAGTTTTAACAGATGACCTCTGTTTTGAAAGCAATGTTCAACCGTCACTTGTGTATCCATCGTTACCAAATACATATCAGCAACAACAACAATCCCAAGATAGTAGCAGACAAACCTGTATTCATTTCGCCTCTCGGCTGATAAAACTGCGATCTGAATTAAGATCACCTTCCTATATGCGATCCAATTATTTCCCACCTTCGTCTATCGGCCGAGCTAACTCTTTACCTAACGTACATAAAGATGAACATCCTTATTCAAACCATTTAGACTGCAGAGAAGACGAAAGTGAAATCCTATCAAAAACAACAACAGATGAAGCATCTCAACTTACGTACCTTACAGAACTGATACGTCGTTCTGCTGCGCCAAAACCATCTACAAAAGACTTGCTATCGTTGCCTTCTAAACAAGACTTTGTTTTCAGACAAGAAACAAGTAAATTATCAAGACGGTCTGTTTCTTTGCGTGATATCATTTATGAATCCATTCAAAATAAAGAGAGTTTAGCACATCCGGTTACTACAGATGGTTTCTCTTCATTAGCATTAGTATCTCAACTGATATACGCATCCTCTTCTGAGAGTAGAACCAGAATAAAAAAAGAGGAGGAGAAAGTACTAGAACAAGCAGAGCAGGAGCAGGAGGAGGAGGAGGAGGAGAAGAAGATTGTCATTCGTGATGATGACTTAACTACAACTGCTGCTGTTGCTAGTGGTTGTTGTTGTACCTGTAATAAAAAAATGACACCTAATAGTATTCATCCTACACCAAGTATCTCTCGTGAAACAGCGAAAAGCTTATTCAGTACAATGAGTAGTGATAGTGAAGACGAGGATTTCATTTATAAAAAACCCATCGTTGTAAGAAAAAGACCAACTACTACTGCATATCTAGTCTCGTTATCACCTAGCTCTGCAGCTGCGGCTTCTGTAGCTAAATCGAGACGAAGTAATAAAAGACAAGTACGTAACCCGCAAACTGATACCACCACCACCACTACTACTACTACTACTACATAATTTTTTATACCCCCCTTTTTTATATTAATAACTTTAAAAATAAAATCCTTTTGAGGGTTAATACTGTCAAAGATAAATTATATTGTACAAATGAGGGTTTATTATTATATCTACAGAGTTGGATGAAAAAAAAAGAGAGGGGGGGATGATATATACTACACACATATATATAAAAAAAAAGGGATTTAAAAAGCACCAGCCTCTAACAAAAGTGGTGTAACTTCCGAGTTTGTTACATCCGTTTTACAAATTGGGCACTAGTAGAAAGCAAATGTTATTATTCAGCCCCACACAAGTACCTTTTTTTAAAACTTACACATTTTTTCTTGGTAGTTAACCACAAGTCTACACAAACAGCATGATAATAATGGTTGCAAGGCAACAGCCTTAACTCGTTACCAGACTCATAATCCTCTAAACAAATGGTGCAACTTTCAGGTTCTTCCTGATCCTTTTGATCGTTCAAGTTGAATATCTTGACAGATAGCTTTGATACTACTGAAACAGGAGCCAACTCTCTTTTAAAAAGTATATTCTGTCTTAATTTCCAAGAGGCGTAAATCAGTACAAGAACAAGACAAGGGGATACAATGACAATAATGAGCACATCAATCAATGGCCTGAAATAGAATAAATGGATCAGCAAAAGTACTTTTTTCCCCTTTTATTCCCCTTTTTTTTTTATTATGCTTACCAAGTGACATTATCATCAGGCTGTAAAATTGCTACCATGGGAGTATTTAATAACTTTGATAAATTTAATAACTTTATGTATTCACGTTTTGGCATATACACACTAGGTATAAGTATATCTGAAGTATCACCTTTTTAAGGGTGTATATAAAATTATAAGTTTAGTATTATTATAACAATAATAAGGGGCGTTTTTTTTTTTTTTTTTTTTTTTTTTTTTTTTTTTTTTTTTTTTTTTACCAGGAGAGTACATTGTAATCCAACCAGGATTATTTGGATCACCAATAACCACAGCAATAGCACCACTCATTTGCATATATCTTACTTTTGTTACAAACGAACACCCACCTCTGGAAACAAGTGCGATCCAGTCTGTAATAGGAGCCTCTACAAGACTACAACCAGTTGTGTCTTGTAACGGTTCAATCATGTACCCGATTTTTCCATTGGCTGATAATCTAGGACCAAAAGATGCAATTCTATCATGAAAAGTTTCATTGGATATCTATTTCATCAGTCAGTAATAGTATTTTTCTCTTGTATATATATAACTCACTGTAACATGTGTTGATGCATATACAAGGGACACACACAATAACCAAAGGAGAAGAAGAATATTCATAGTTCGGTTTACAAAGAAAAAGTTTAAAAAAGTAAAAAGAAGTAAAAATAAAAATATAAAACATACACACGCTTAATAATAGATTTTAAAACTCCGGGGTTTTTTCCTTTTTTAAAAATTGGTATTTTTTTTTTTTTTTTCTTTCTTCTCTTTTTAAATACACATTATATACAACAAATGCATAATTATGGCATGGACGAAAAAGATTCACAACCAACAAAAAAGAGTTCGTTTAAAAGACTTTCCTTTTTCAGACAACCAAGCACACAACCTACCGTCTTAACCACACATGTTATTAATAAAGAATACGACACAGAAACTGGAAATAAAATAATAAACAACTTTATGATTCTAAAGGAAATTGGACGAGGCATGCATGGTAAAGTAAAACTGGCACAAGATCTAGATACAGGAGAACTGGTAGTAAGTCAAATAAATCCTTTTTTACTCCTAAGACCTAACACAAAAAAAAAAACTCCTTAAAGGCAATAAAGATTGTAGATAAGCAATCTCGACGGAGACAATTGGGTTACAGCGCATTAAGAGCAAAATCAACTGATGATTCAACACCTTATTTGGAAAGCGAGCAAAAGATCAGAAGAGAAATCGCTATATTGAAGAAATGTATCCACCCGCATGTGGTAAGGCTACGTGAAGTCATTGATGATCCTACAAGCAGAAAGATATATCTAGCTCTCGAGTACATGGAAGGTGGGGAAATTATCTGGCGAGAAGACGACGAAAGCAACACACCCGTCTTAACTGCGGAGGAATCCAGGCAGATATTTCGAGATGTAGTGAGCGGATTGGATTATTTACATTACCAAGGCATCATCCACAGAGACATCAAGCCAGCTAATTTATTACTAACAAAAGACGGCATTGTCAAAATATCTGACTTTGGTGTATCTTATTTCAATCAGCAGCTGGCAGGTGGTACATCCTTAGAGATATACAATGATGAAATCGACAGAGAGCTAGCAGAAACAGCAGGTACACCCGCATTTTTCGCTCCTGAACTATGTAGCTCAGTCGAGAATAATCATGTAGACGATAAGCGTATTACGAAGGCAATCGATGTGTGGGCACTAGGTGTAACACTCTATTGTTTAATTTTTGGTCAGTGCCCTTTCACGGCCTCAACTGAATTTGAATTATTCGATATTATACCAACACAACCGCTTGTATTTCCAAGAAAACAAAATACTCCAATAGAATTAATCGATTTATTAAACAAGTTGTTAGAAAAGGACCCAAATTTGCGCATCACGCTAGACCAAGTAAAGCATCACCCGTGGGTCATCCAAGATCTCGTAGATCCCGCCAGTTGGTGGAAAGAATCCGATCCTAAACTGTATAAAACTGTACATGTTACTGACGATGATGTCTCGAGAGCAGTGACCTTAATGGATAAGTTACGGAAATCCATTCATCGCATCTCTTCTTCTTTATCCAATACTTTTTCAAGGCATGCTTCAAAGTCTTCATTAAATAATTCATTACCCGATATCAATCCATCTCCTACTACTTCCATCATTGCGCATCCTCAACCTACTACTCTTGCTACCAGAGATAATAATAATAATGGTTGGTTACCTACTTCATTTACCCCTTCTACTTGCTCAAGTAGTTCAAAAGAATCTATCCGTATCCATGACGATGACGACGATAAAAGGTCTTCAGGATCATCCATGTCTGGTTTAGTAGTTACATTTACTCGTGCATCAGAACAATAATAATAAAAATATAAAAAGGAGAGAGAGGGAGGAAGGTAAAAAACAAAACAAAAACAAAAAAAAAACAAAAAAAAGTTTATTGCAAGAGGGTATAAAGTAAAAATAAGTGAAATAGTTATTTTTTAAGGAGAGTAGGGTGGTGGAGGCTTTGGTACATTCAATAACTGTCTTTGAAGTTGAAATTGTAATTCTTGTTGTTGCATACTTGGTGTATGTTGATGAGATGCTTGAGATGAAATGATAAAAGTAGATTCATAATCAGGTTGAAGGATATTGGTGACGGTATGATTTGGATTTGTTAAAGTAGAACTCGTTGAATTCGATCGAGATTTTATAATAGGTGTTTCTTTTATAGTGCTTTGGTTTCGTTTTCTTCTATACATACATATACCAACAATAAGACTCAAGAACAAGATGATACCAACAACAGTTAGTATGATGTGAAGTGTATTTAACTTTTGGCGACCGTGTTCGCGTTTTCGTGCACTGTCCATTTGACATGTACCTTGCTCACACACACCTTGAAAGCACTGGTTATCGGACTGGCACAATTCGCCGTACTCAAACTGCTGTGCACAGGTATTATTTTCATCACAGTACAGAGACTCAACGCAGTTACTGTAGTACAAGTCATAATCGCTTTGTGATGCTTGTGGAGGCCATTCCATTGTACTTTCAGTTTTATTTTTTGCTAAATGAGTTGCACTTTTTAAAACGGGTTGTGGAGCACTGATACAAGACTGATTAAACTCGACTCTGGGACCTTGATATTCAGGTAATGATATCGTGTTTTTTAAAATCCATCTACAGGGGCGGAGATTAGTTACTGTAAAAAAAATGTATATATTTTTTTTTTCTTAACCCCCATTACTTTGTTTTTTTTTCTCTCTGTTTACATTTCACATATTGATTTGTTACTTCGCATACATGATTGCTATCTTTCAAACAAGGAAAAGTGCATTCAATCACAACAACTGTAGCTGTGGTTTTGTATACAAAAGTTGTCAATAACAGTGAGATAAAGTTGAGACTATTCATGTCATTTGTTTTTTTTTTTTAGTATGTGAAAAAAATATGAGTGCAAAAAAATATAAAAGAGAAAAGAAAAAAGAGATAAAATAAAAAAAAGGATTTTTTTTTTTAATTCTAAATTACCTGGAAACCGAGGAATTCATAGAATTGTTGTACTACTGTAGACCAAAGAAATACACAGTTCTTTTGCAACCCCTCTCTTTACCTTTTCACAGGACCCAAATTGACGGTTATTTAAAAAAAAGAAAAAAAAAGAGCGGGTTCGCGCCGATTTATAGTTTTTTGGGTTACATAATTTATAAAGAGGGGTCAGGAGTCATCTTTTCTGCCTTCTACAGATCTACAAAAAAGATAAAGAGCGTTACCCTAAATAGGTTTTAAAGGTGGCCCTTTTTTTTATATTTTTTGTAACTGGTACTAAAAAAGAATGTTTATCATAAACGTATTTTCGAACTTGAGGAACGGTATATATTTTAGTGGAAAACTGGAATAAAAGACGTATTTTTTTTTAAAGAAAAAAACTCCCCTTTTCATACGTAAAATGGTGTCAGATAACTATAGTAACGGTTTTACACACAAGTATTAAAAAGTCAGTGTATAATACGTATTTTATCATTAAAGTCATTTGACGTTCTCCCTCCTCTCTGTTTCACCAAAACTGGGATGTTACCTTTTTTTTTCTGTTACCCGTAATCTGCAGAAGTAGATGAAGTGACGTCCAGAGCATGTCCAGGGTTATTCCGTTTTCCGCAAGCGCACGGTGGTACCTCCAACCTCGGGTGATTACTGCCTCAAATCGTCCTTATAAACAAATTAGGTTCCGCATAAAAAATACTTTATCTCGAGCGATTAACAATTTCATCTGTTTGCGCTTTTTATAAACAGTGTTGCACAACTTTTTCGGAAAACGAATGTCGTCAGAATGATTTCTAGTGGTAGCACATTATTCTTATCAAGATATAAACTTTTTTTTTCTCAAAAGGCGAATGAAAATGTCAAGTTTATTATTATTATTATTATGCGCATTAAGAATTATTTTAGTGATGAATATAAGGAATACAGCTGCATAGAACAAGAGAACAGAGAAATAGCGAGATATCGACTATTTTGATCGTTGCTCGGCAATTGAGGAGTGGAAGCATACTATCAATATTCAGACAATGTATAGGAACGCGTATAAACAGATAAATGCTACGACGAAGAAAGAGATAACTGATTTTATTTCGAGAGACCTAGCATCTATGTTCATACGTAAAAAGAAAAAGTAAAACAACACACTCTCTTCATGTATGGCGTTGAAGTCACACCCGTTAATTTTGTTTTTTTACCACCCGTGCCAAACGGGATCCGATATGATGTGTAGGTTATTAAGTCTCGAAATTAATTTCCAGTTGAGCTAACTCATGTATTTATGTATTCCAATCATTGTATGTCTACTTATAAATTACAATTTTGAAAGCATATAAGAATTAAGATTTTAAACAAAGGCACCATTTTATTTATACGTTTTACATAAGTTTATATTATTATAAACGTTTATATTAGACAAAAGTTTTTTAATGATTTTGAGTTTTTCTCTTCTTCTCTTGTACCTTGTTACCGGTTTCACTAAATACTTTCGACATTGTTCATTATTTCTTTTAGCTTTCATTGGAGTTAAATATACGTTTGGCGATTTCGATTCACCAGAATTATCACTACCACTAAAAAAACTAGAAAAAAAGTCGTTGTCTTCTTTTGTGATAGCTGCGTTTAGAATAATGTCCTTCAGCTGGATATGATGATTTCTCCATTTGTACAAATTTTGAAGTGTATTTACAAATGATGGTACTTGGCTAAGGTGTTCGGGAATGGAAAGATTTCCAACATCTTTGGCGATATAGATATCATTTAACTTTTGAACGGAAAATAAATACCCGCGAGAACCTATGAATTTTTAAATATTTAGCAACCATATTATTTAAATATATGTCTGTATTTATCTGCTAGCAAACGATAAATAACCAACGTACCGACCCAGTCCATACCGAGCGTATAAATTTTTTTTAGAATTATGACTAACAAGAGGTAGCTCGAGAAGTTTAGTTAAAATAGCTTTGATCATTCTAATATTTTTACTTTGTTGAATGAAACACTTTTCGGGTGTTACTTTTTTTTCTCTTCCATTCATTTGTAGAAAGCTCTATGTTTCTACTGGATAAAAGTAGATCTATTCGCCTACCAAAGCCTTTATTTAAAGGTATAGAATTTCCAAAGATACTTCCATGGTCTTTTGCAATTGTTTTACTAGCTTTGCATGTGGTTTCTCCACTATAGGAAATAGATAATTGAATACATTCCAAAGCAACGTTAATGAAGGACTTTTATATTATCTACTTACTCTAACATATCTACATTTGAATTTTTCAAAAGAATATCCAGAATGGATGCAGCTTTCTTGTAAAACGTCATTTCCGAATCATGATCATTTGTTTTTGGAGTATTGTCAGCTATACAATTCCGAACTACGATTTCCAAAATATCTAAAAGTACGGTCATATAATCATTATCCTCCTCAATCGATACAGCCTTTTCTTTTGTAATGTGTAATCTAAGCTTCTTAAAAACAAGTTGATCATTTTCGTCTTTATTGATCTAATAAGGAAAATAAAATCAATGGCAGCTTTCGTAATGAAGAATTACAACTTACTTGAATTATTCTATTAACTTTATTCACCAATATATCAGAGATTGAAGGCAGAAGTTCTACATTACATCCATTCACTTCTTCCCAGAACAATTCATCCTTAATATACTTTTTAAAAATATTTAAACAGCTTAAATTGATGAGATTGAAAATTTTAGATAGAGAGAGTCTAAAAAGAAAAAAATATATAGTGATAAGCGTTAAAAGAATGATGACTTCAAATAGTTATTTACTTTAAAGCGTTTATTTCTACTACTTCTCCAACATTGATTTCCAGCATTAATTTGACGGGCATTAAATCCAACTCTTCGGACATTGACGTTGGTTTAAAAGTGTTTGCTATAGTTTCTGCCGAGACTTTTTTTTTGGTTATGCTATGAGTGGCTTCGGTCATTTGTAGTCTCAATACGGGATATTTCTCTCGGAATCAAAGGATTATGCAGCTATAGTAATTATAAATATAAAAAGTTAGCGGCCTACTAACATGGTTATTTATCTAGATGAATGACTTACTTTTTTTACTCCAAGCAAATAAATTTCTTGACGAACTTGTGATGCCAAAAATATTGGCCTACGGAGAGAGCCACAAGGTATGTCAGTTTGTTCCAAACTTCCTACAGAGTAAAATATTGTCAGAAAAAAAAACACAGAGTTTTTTAAGTAAGGTATTCATACTTTTCCCAGAAAGTCTGGATGGCTCAGGGCTCTATAAAAGAAATCAGAAAACTATTTTATGCTTACAAACATAGCTTTTGTATTTTGTGTACTTACGAAAAAAATCATCAACGTCATCTCTGTACGGTAGTGGCTCTATTTAAGGATAGCCGAAATTCTCAGGAAATCCACCCTTAAATCGATTATTAGCGATAATAGTGACATTAAAGAGGGGGACGGAAGAAGGCGTCCTGGAGAAACTCACCCTTAAATAGAGACTACTATATCATTTTTAAAAAAAAATTAGTCTTTAAAATTGTTGTCATTCGCGTAAATACCTCGATCGTCTTAGCTTGATATAATATTTCCTTGAAAATATATACCACTTACTGGCTCCTTAACAAGATATCGTTACGAATTAATATTCAGTGACCTAAACTTTTGCTATAAATTTCCCTCACATACTTTATTTCTATCGGTATCCTCTGTTTGTGTGATAGCACTATTGATGCAATTTTTCAATTCATCACTGATTGTTTTATCACATATAATGTTTCTTAGTTCATATAAAAAAGCACTTTTTAGTTTTCCTTCGCTTTTTTGACTATCTTCATAATATTTCAGGTAACGAGGAAGACTCCACTCCTCAAGAGAAATATCTGAAAAAATACAGTCTTTAGATTGAGTACGTTTGTAACTGTACATAGGAAGAGAGGGAGAAAAACACTTTCTATTTGGCTATTGTAATAGTTCGGACAAACAAATAAGTAGAGATGTAATGTGGACAACTGTTTTAATTATTTTTTTATAAATATCAACTATTTTAAAATAAAATAATTAGAAAAGGGAACTTTAAAAATGTTAATAATTGATAAAAACTAACCAAAAGGATTGTTGGTAAAGATTATTATAAAATAAAAATTGAAGAAAAAGTAAAGTTTTTGGTTTTTTAAAAAAAAAGAAAAAGTGGAGGTAAACCGATAAGCATAAATATTAAACTAGAATGACATATATGAAGAAAAAGTAGCCACCATAAAACAGAGACAATAAAGGGGTAAATATTATTGGGTAATAATATTTATAATACAAGAGTTAATTGAGATAATAAAATAGAATAACGTTTATTTGTAAAGAGAGAGGAAAGTATTTATACCAATTAAATAATATGGATAATAAGTGAGGTGATAAATAACTAGATTATTTATCATACGTGATACAGTAGTAAGCTATTACACTTATTTAAAAAAGTGTGGCCGTGTTTGATTTTTTTTTTGCGATGTAGTCATAGTGTATTTTTTTTAAAAACATTACATTTCTCTTCTGTAAGAACAAACAAAACATTGTTCAGGCTAGGACTCTTTACCTCATATTCAACCATGAGATAAGTTTCGACGACCCAGCTTCTTCATCGTTTAGAGATTCCTTATGGGAACTTAAGATGGAAGATGCCCGCCTGCTTAACACAGCATAGCTAGACTTGGTTTCTTATCCCTTGAGAAGCGACACCCCACTTATTTGTAAGAACATCGCCTTCAACAAGCTTTGTTTTTTATGAACATGTCCGTCTAGGCGTTAATATTTCTTCTTGCAACTAATTCTTAAAAAAACCAATCATAGACTGCTACAGGTGATACGTTTTATATTCAGTCTTGGTACTTTATGCAACGCAACTAATATTTTTTTTTCCACACGGGAACACCTCTCTAGGTTGGATATCTGTCTCAACTAGTTTACAGCAAGTTCGTTTTCAGCGACCCTTAGATTCCGGTATCTATGGCATAGTTGGTCTTTAGTACTTTTGGGTACATTAACTCCTGGAAAGAGGAAGAAACATCAATAATATCTTGATGACTGAACAAACACTGAATGGTCGACTTTTTCATTTTGAATATCCAACTATTTGGCCATAAACAACAAAGACAAAGTAATAATAAAGTCAAAAGAAAAGAGTTCAAGAATATAAAATGAAGTGCGTACTGGCTGGATAAATCTCTTATAATTCGATTCCCTTTAGATTTATTGAAACTAAATTCATAGTACAACCTTACTGCTGATTTACTATGATTTATGTTTGCAGCTTTATCAATAGTGGGTTTCAGACCAAATAAGAAAATTCTAATACATACTTTTGCCAACAGCATTTCTTCTTATAAAAAAAGTTATTTTAGGCTTACAAACATATACACATTACTAGTAAGACAATTATTCAATTCCATTAAGAACCATTTTTTTTTTTTTTTTTTTTTTTTTGTAAGTGATACACAGGAAACAGGTACAACGTCTTTTAACATAAGTAACTAACATAAGTAATATTTGTTTTTTATGTATAAAAAGGCGTTCGACGTTAAATGCTACAAAGTGTCTTTTAACTTCCTTTTCTTCTTCATGTACTTGTTATCTTTGCTTTTATTATTAATCTTATTTTTAAAACTATTTCCATATACATTAAAAAATCATTGCTATAAAACGTTTATTTATAATATATATATTGGGGTTTTCACCAAACAGGAATACCACTTTCAACTCCCTTTGGTTCAGTATCGTACCCAATCAAAGCTTGACTCAAGAACGAATACTCTTCTTGATAATGTTTCTTTTTATTACCAGTAGCAACTGAGGCAGATGCAGGACGACCAGCATATCCGGGCGATGTACCTACATGATGTTCAGTTTCTGCGAGAGCAGTAATCAAACGAGGTTGAACATGTTGCCACGAACCCATATTCAATGGTTCTTCTTGACACCAAATAGTTTCTGCATTGGGGTACTTATCAGCGTGTTCTTTAATTGCTTGGAAGGGGAAAGGATTTAATTGTTCTACGCGAGAGATGGCTATATCGTTCATTTTATTTTGGTCGCGAGCTTTTAAGAGAGCATAATAGACTTGACCGGAACAATAAATGTGTTTTGTGATCTTTTCAGGAGATGCTAAATGGTCTGGATGTGGTTCTGGGATATAGAGCTGAAAGGTAGTATCACCCGTCATCTCAGATAAGTTAGAACGAGCGATTGGGTGACGCAACAAGGATTTGGAGAAGGGAAGAATAAGTGGTTTACGATAATCGCGACAGATTTGACGACGCAAGACATGGAAGTATTGAGCTGGAGTGGAGGCGTAAACAACTTGCATGTTACAATCTTGATGTTGTCTTGCTAATTTTTCTGGAGATGGATAGACGTAAGGATCTTCATCACACATTTGAAGATAACGTTCGATACGTGCTGAGGAGTGCTCGGGACCTTGTCCGTCAAAACCGTGTGGAAGAGTCAAGACTAAACCTGTACGTTGTAACCACTTTTGTTCACCAGAAGCAAGGAATTGATCAACAATGACTTGAGCAGTATTGGCAAAATCACCAAATTGAGCTTCCCACATAACAAGCGAGTTAGGATCAACAAGTGAGTAGCCGAGCTCAAATCCCAAAACACCGTATTCGGATAAAGAAGAATTGGAGATAGTAAGGATACCTTGTTCAGGACTAATGTCGTTTAAGAGAGTAGTATGCGCATCTGTCTTTTGGTCGTGAAGGACAGCATGACGTTGAGAAAACGTACCACGCTCAACATCTTGACCAGAAACACGAACGTGCTTGTTTTCAAGTAATAAAGAACCCCATGCTAATCCTTCAGCTGTAGACCAATCAATATCCGTACCTGATTGTAAACCCTTTTTACGAGCTTGTAAGATACGTATAATGTTACGATGAGCTGTAAAGTTTTCAGGAAGTGTAGTCATGGCTTTTGAAACTGTTTCAAGGACCTCTGAAGAAACACCCGTTGGGTATTGAGGAAGGATTTCCGTTGCTAATTCTTTAGGTGATTTGAAGCCTATGTAACTTTTTTTAGTAAGCAATATATATGTATTAAGCCTTTTTTTTTTCTTACCTGGCCAACTGCTAGATAACCATTCTCGAGAACTAGGCTTATAATTTTTACTTGCCTCATAACTCTCTTCTAATAACTGCCAAACGTGTTTCCTTTGCTCTTCAATTTCAGTATCAGTTAATGCACCTTCTTGCTTCAACTGTGTTGCGTATTTTTCAGCAACTGGTTTCATCTTTGCAACCGCTTGATACATTAAAGGCTGAGTAAACATGGGTTGATCAGTTTCGTTATGACCATGCTTTCTATAACACACTAAATCAATAACACAATCTTTATGGAACGTTTGTCTCCAATCCGCAGCCAATTGCATTACGAACGTAACTGCCTCTACATCATCTCCGTTTACATGGAACACAGGCGCATTGATAGATTTAGCGATATCTGTACAGTAAGGTGTTGAACGTCCAAATCGAGGGTCGGTAGTGAATCCAATTTGATTATTCACAACAATATGAATTGTACCGCCTGTTGAGTAAGAAGGTAAATCGTAAAAGCCCATGGTTTCATATACAACACCTTGACCCGCCATAGCAGCGTCACCATGCATTAAAATACCCATGGAATGTTCGCCTAAATTATCCTTATCATAGAACTGAAGTGCTTTTGTTTTACCTAAAACAACAGGGTCCACAGCCTCCAAATGAGAAGGATTGGCTACGAGTGAAAGATGGACACGTTTACCGGACGGAGTAGGACGAACATAGTTCATACCCAAATGATATTTCACATCACCAGACCCTTCCTCATTGGGAACAGCGGACCCACTAAATTCGCAAAAGATAGATTCATTTGGTTTACGAACCACGTTGGAAAGCACATTGAGACGACCACGATGAGGCATACCGATGACAATTGAGTTTACGCCTAAATCAACTGACCTGTCAATAAGCGCCTTCATACCTGGAATTAACGACTCTCCTCCTTCAAGCCCAAATCTCTTTTCGGAAGGGTACTTGGATGCTATAAATCGTTCGAAACTGTCGGACCAGGTGAGACGGTCAAGAATTCTCTTTTTCTCTTGGATGGAGTACTTGTAGGGTTCGGGGTTTTCAACCCTGGCGCGAATCCAGTTACATTGAGCACGATCGGGAATATGAACGTATTCAATACCAATAGAACCACCTAAAAAAAAAATAAGTTCTAGTGTTAAAAGTGATGATGATATAAGGAGAGGAGGGCGTATACTTTACAATACATCTTTTGAAGTGCAGCAATAATTTCTCGTAATGTTAATTCCTTTTGGGTCTTTGTAAGAGCAGATAAAATACCAGGACCTAAACTAAATTTACGATCAAGATCTTTATCCGTAAACCCATAATATTGATAATTAAGTTCAGGGGGGTTTGAATTTTCAATACTGGCATGTTGAATATGCAACGGGTCTAAATTAGCCAGATGATGACCACGTACTTGATAAGCACGAACCAAAAGTTGGATCTTCATATGGTCAATTACTTGTTTAGACGATTCAGATACCGCTGATAAGTGACCACCAGGCATTTCTGGTAAACGAGCACTATCGGAAGGCATCAAGGTAGGTGGTGGTGTGTATGCTTGTGTGGGGGGTACACCATTTTTCATGTTCTTAAAGTAGACTTGCCACGAAATATGAACTGATTTTGGGTCGTGAAGCCAAGCTTCGTACATGGATTCAATATAGTTTGAAGAATTACCTTGAAGAAAACCATCGTTGTTGTTGGTACGCGAAGTATGGAACAAGGCTGTAGTAGTTGGACGGAAAAGGTGTTGAGATTTACGAAGAAGGTGGTGAGACCTTTGTAAAGGATGTAGGGTTCTAGAAAGTAAAGGTAGTTTGTACATTATCGCATAAAAAAGAAAAAGGGAAGAAGAAAGGAATGTATGTGCAGCCTCTCCCTCTTTTTTTTTTTAATATATACGCGATACGACGTTTCACCGATGTCCTTGCATCTTTTCATGCCGATAAAATTTAGCCGGGGGATGTTTTTACAGAAAAAGCAGTTCTGTTTTGGCGGGTATGAAACCTTGTTTTTAAATGCCCGGGCACTTGATTAAAATAGTGTACAAACAAAGGTTTTTTTTTCTCTCAAAGTGCAGTTTATTCAGTATACGAAGGTCCATTTTTCATTTTGCTGCTGTTCTTGCATACAACAGACAAAAAGAGAAAATAGGACTTTTTTTTTAAAAAAAAAAGTATCAAATAAACGCGTCTACTTTCTTATGATAAACTAGTGTTATTTATTTTTAATTTTACAAAAAATGTGTACGTAAATGGTCAACAAAACTACACACACTTCCCCAAACATCATGTTGTACTTTCCGTCGATATATTACTGGTATTACCCACATCACTTTGTTGCTGCCGTCTACTATTATTCTTGTCTTGCAACCTCTTTTTCTTTTCTTCTAATTTCGCAAGTTTCTCTAACTGCCGCCTTTTATTTACAACACCTTCTATTAGCGCTGTCATAAACCTTTGTTCGTCAATTAATTTAATTGCCTGTCTCTTTTCTTTTTTGTTGATGGTTGCAACAAATAGATTTAAAGTAGATGCTGATACGATAAATAGCTTTCTTGTATTTAATTTGAATTTACGTAATTCGTTAAATACATCGTTTCTAACCTAAGTTGGAAAAAGTATTTGTTATGTAAACTTTTCTTTAAAAGAAAGAAAAAAAAACTTTACCTCGTCAACTAATTCACCTACTGCGTGATGTTCTGTGTAATTTTTATTACCTTCATTTCTCCTCATTTTACTTCGAATTGACTACTTGTTATCGTTAGTTCGTCATATGAGTAACAAAAAGGGGAAGTGTATATATTCACCTGATCAGATTTGCTTCGAACATACAATACTGGTATTTTGTGTTCTTTTGCTTTAGCAGAAATAATGGTATCTGATTCCAACACTCTATATTTTCTAATACAATTAGATCCATAATGATACACATATATATATATATATATAAAAGGGGGGGGGGGAAGGCTTGCCTGTTTCCTAATACAACGACTAATAGATCAAAAGCACACAAAAAATTTTTATCAAAATACGTATCAATTGGATGTTTTTGTGTACCCACACCAGGCATATCCCAAATTACCATATTTGCCAGGTCAGGATGTTGATAGGATGATGGTCTTGCGGTTGTTTCTACTTCACCTACTTTTGCCGCTCTTGATTCGGTATCTTTATAACCAAGTATAGCATTTACAATTGAGCTCTATTTTATTTTAAGTTTCCCAGTCTCATCTTTTTCTTTAAAATGTTTATTGTACCTTTCCACTTCCAGATACACCGCATACAGCTACATTATAAAACGACACTGTATTTAATTTAATATCTTGTTCGGCTTTTAATAATAGACTAGGAGATATAGGTAATGGTACAGGTGGTTTGTCTTTAAAGTTGATTTTAACTGCACCCCAAATAGCGAGAAATGGAGATAATGGCCCTAAATTAAAAGAAAAAAGGGGTCAGCGTATATAAAACGATATTGAGGTAAAAGCATCTTTTTACATGCAATGACGCCTAGTAAACCACCAATGGTACCGTCTACCATACGATTCCCGGTGATATCCATATCTTGAAAGGCGTAGGCGTTTAAAGCAGGATAAGCAATAATGATTACAGGTACGGTTAAAGTCGAAAGAGTTGCTTTTGAAAATTTATGTGAAATATCTTCATATTCGCTTTTATCTGAATTTGTTACTTTTTGAAAAAAAGATAATGCATTTGGCGAAGAAGTAGCCTGACCCATTTTTTTTTTTAAGAAAAATAAAGAAAAAGAAAGAAAAAAAGGGAAAAAAGAGATTTATTTTATGATATATTACACATGGTAGATTTTCTTTCCAAAATAGGACTGTTGTTGTTACTAGCTAAAAGACTATTTTTATATTCTTCAGCAGTTTGGTATCCTTTCAATTGAATTTTGGTTTCATCCGTCTTTGGTAAAATAATAGCAATAAATCCAGTATCCATATGATGTCCATTAAACAATAATGATCTACCTTCTTTTTTAAAGCGATCGTTTAATTCTAATAATTTACCTTCCATCTCTGCCTTGACATGGCCAATCACTTCACCTTGCTTGTTCTCAAACGTACAAAGAGTTGTGTTTCTCTTGACTTTCTCTCCGATTAAACTGGTATTCATCACTATATTTTCAATATCGGTGGAAGGGTTACTGATACCGAGAACACAGATTTTGTTGGGTGATTGACGTACATAGACATCGCTTGCTAAAGGATCGGATTCCTTGTTCACTGATTTGTAGTAAAGAGAGTAATATCGGTTCAAGTAGGCTGTAGGATCTCGGTTCCAGTCCTTTGTTAACTCACTGTAGTCTTTAATATCGTAATCGGCTGGTTCGTCCATATGTGTGCTGTGTGTGTGTGTGTGTGTATGGTAAAAAAAAATACTAATGTAACAGAAAAAAAAAAAAGTTTAAAAAGTCGAAACAAACGGTCACGAAGTAAAAAAGGATGATCTTTGTAAAGCAATCTTTGAAATCTTGCTTCGAGTTTAATTAGTTTCATAGAAAATAATAAAGTGTAGCCCTAAGAGTATATACCATTGTCATTGAGAAAATTATCCTGTGCTTCTTTTTAATAAAAGTGAACTGACCAAGTTCACTAGGTAAAGACATTTAATCTGTGCAAAGAAGTGGATTTCCCCTTTGCTGATGCCCTTTTGCCAAGTAACTTCAAGATCATATTACTGGGCTCAGACTACACTATCAGTCTACTCAAGGGCGTGAACGCAAGAAAAAGGGGAAAAAATACTGTTTATATAGCCTGCGAAATGGTAGAGAAATATAAATTTTGTTCAAGGTAGAGTTTGCAAAGTTCAGAGAGGAAGGTGTTGATGTCCGGTGTTTAAATAAAAGTGTTGCCCGCAATTTTTTTTTTTTTTTTTTTTTTGACAAGCTCTCTTTTTATACTTTAAGGGTCATGTTAAGATCGCTATTATTTCAAAAGAGCCATTCAATCTTTAAACCGGCACTTGTGTTCCAACGCTGGTTACAATTAGATTCTAAACCAAAAAAAGGGTATACCAATATTCGTAAAGGAAATGACCTTACAACAGCAAATTACTATTTTGAGAATGGTAACTAAAAAAAAAACCTTCGTCATATAAACCTTCTTAAAAAAAAAGAACATAGGTTTAAGAAAAGTCGAGCCGTATTTCTTTAGCTTTGAATTTTATGCAAAAGTAAGAATGTACGGGTCGACAGTTCTCGATATATTTTTACGGGAATACCGAGGACGAACCGAAAGATACTACGTAAAAAGTTCAAAATTATAATTATAAAAAAAACCAGTAACTCAATACATATATTTAGCGCCATGCGATAGAAAAAGGGTTTATTACTGTCAATCAACAACCTACAACAGCAGATACGATTATTCAACACAACGATTTTATTTCGCATGCAGTACATCGACACGAACCACCTGTCACCGACACACCCATCGAAATTATCCATGAAGACGATAAATTGTTTGTAATTAATAAACCTGCCAGTATACAAGTACATCCTAGCGGAAGATACCGACATAATACAGTCTTACACATTATGCGTACAGAATTAAATTACAATGTCTTATTTCGTAAGTTCCCTTACACTTTTTAAGAGTTAAGAGTTGACATATATTATTTTAGCTTCAAATAGATTAGATCGAATTACATCAGGGCTCATGTTAATCTCAAAAGACGCAATTGAAGCCAACAGGATAGGAGCAGAAATGCGCAACGGAGAAATCCAAAAGGAATACATCTGTAGAGTCACTGGTGAATTCCCCACTGAACCAATTGTCTGCAGCGAACCGATTAAACAACTAGCCTACATTGTGAACTTAAACTATGTGGATGCAGCAGGTAAAAGCTGTACCACTCTATTTGAACGAATTGCATTTAATGGAAGGACAAGCCTTGTACGTTGTAAACCTTTAACTGGCCGCACACATCAGATTCGAGTACATTTGCGTTACCTTGGTTACCCAATTGCAAACGACCCTATTTATGGTTACTCAACAGCTTGGTCAGATCAACTTGGTGAACAGCACCAGCAAGTGGTTCAAAAGATGATTGATACTGCTCCGTATGATTATATGGACGATGACCCGCTGAATTACAATGGATTACCGAGGTGCCAAGTGTGCAATGTACCTGTACCTCAATCTGACCCTATACCCGCTCAATTATCTTTATGGCTTCACGCATATAAATATTCTGGTAAAAATTGGTCCTTTCAAACGCCTACGTTACCATTATGGGCAAACGATTCATTTAAACAAGATGATGTTATTATTCCTGCTTCATTTTAATATTATAAAGTGTGTGTTTTTGATGTTGTTTTTTTTATACATGTGTGTTTCTCTCTTTCTCTCTCTTTCTCTTCTCCCTCGCTTGTTTACTCTCTCTCTCCCTCTCTCTCTTTACTCTCTTAAAGTACATACTGGTTCGTTTAAACTTAATTGAAGGTTGATAGTATCAGCAAGTACATCTACGTCGCAAGAATCAGCTGCGGCAGTAGTATGAGGGTATCTAATATACAAATTAATACACAAAAAAATATTTTGCATTACAAAAAAAAGTCCTTACCCATTGGTACTATTGAAAGAAGGAGCTATACCTAACATTGTTTCAGGCGTAACCGGCATAGAAGATCTGGTTGGAAATCCAGCAGGAAAGATATCTCTTATGTTCTTTGCGGGTACTTTTTTGCTTGATGTTTGGTTCTTGAGTCTCTTTTGAGCAGGAGAATCAGCAAAACGTACCTGCAAGGGAGCAGAAGATCCAGAGATGGAATGTCCGTTAAACTTTTCAATGACAGCACTTGCAGATGAACGATCCGCTAACCTATTTTTTTTTTTTAAGCGGTGAGATTTTTTTTTTTTTTTCGATTAAACACAAAAAAAAAAAAACTTGCCTAGCAAATCCAACGCCTCTACTTAAACCTGATCTCGGGTCACGTAAAATACGATTTGATATAGTTTGAAAAGGCTTGAATAAATCTTGTAAACCCTAAAATTAAAAAAGTGAGTAATAAATCAAAAAGCAATAAAAAAAACATTTACATCTTCATCCATATGAACAGGTAAATTAGATATATAAATATTAGTCGACGTTTCATCTTGTAGACTTCTTAAGCGTGAACTAAATGATTCCTTAAAATTATAAATAGGTATATAATCTCTTCAATTTTGAATTTCTTTTGACTTACTTGTCCAACACGAGCAAGTGAGGCTTGATATCCAGCCGCATTCAAATGCGTAATAGCGACCTGACAATCCTCTTGATCCTGAAACATGGCGAATCCGTACCCTTTACACTCTCCCGTCTTTTGGTCCAAAATAGCTTTGGAAGACGCAATAGGACCGTACACCTGACACATTTCCAGAAACGATTCGTCTGTTTCCGAAGTAGCCAACCCGCGCACGTAAATATTTTGAGGGTGAAATTGAGATAAATGAGCGTACTCTTGCTCCAGCAACTCTTGATGTTTTTTAAAATCAATAATCGGTTGGATATAAATCGGTTGTGTGTTGGATGCTGTCAACACAGGAGAAGAGATATGAAGTGGAGGAAAATGCTGTTGCTGAGAAGGAACAATAAACGCATGATGGTTGGGTGAAGTTTGGTATTGAACGTTAGGGCTGAAGGGAGGGCTGGAAGGATGAAGTTGAGGTGATAGTTGGTAGTGAAGCATAGGTGAACCAGGATAGCTGTTGGTCGGTTCAGCGTAGTATTGAACAGGGAAAGGTGGGCTTACAGGATAGATATAGGCAAAAGTTGCCATACTGTTGGGATCACTGGCATCATACACCAGTTGAGCAGGTTGAAAAGGCGGATAGGGTGGAGAGGTAGGTGTCATAAAGTGCAGTACCTTTCTAGTATTCTCCATCTTGCAAAAGAAAAAGAAAGAGAGAAAATAAAAAAGAAGGGGGAGGGGGAAAAGAAAAAAAAAGAAAAAGTTTGACCTCTGGACGTCATCAAATAAAAAGGTTGGTAACACAGCAAGTTAGACAAGTCCTTAATTAGTAGAGATGTATCACGGTTTTCCTTTATTAAAAAAAGCATAGCGACTAAATTAGTGACAGCGTGAAATGAGCATAAATTGGTTTTGTTGTCTTGGCAACCATAGCTTAAAATATATACATATGATTTAATAAAGTCTCGGATAAATGCTTAAAGAGATTGCGGGAGAAAGATAAGCGAAAAAAGAAATGTTTGTTTTGACGAGTGTGGGTTATCTTACGTGTAGAAATCAAGTACTTTTTAAATGCACGAGGGAAAAAGTATTTAATTCTCAGTTCAATTGAAAAACGAAAAGAGTTTCTTGATTTCTGTCAAAATAAATAAAAAAAAAAAAGTGTATTTCTTGTGGTAGTGAATACAAGAATGTGATATCAATGCTATACGGTAAAAAAAGAGAAAATGATTATAAGCCAAGTATCTCTTACATATTAAAGTCGCATTTTTTTTACCCCATTAACCGGGGTAAATTTTTTTCTGCTCTCTCTCTCTCTCTCTCTTTAGTCGGTGTACTCACGTGGATAAATGTTGATCTTCGTACCTTGATTATTTTGTTCTTTTTTATACAAGTTTTTCTAAAAACAAAAAAGAGTCATACGTATTAGAAAACAATTATATACACATTATTGTACCAGTATAAAATAAATCACTTGATTGAAAAAAAAAATGAAGAAAAAGTAGGGCACACCAAAAAGAGAAAAAAAATGCCTTTTTATTATTTTAACCTGTTGAGCTTGTGATACCTTTTATTTCAATAGTGATTGGCTAATTATTTTTATTTTATTTTTTTTTTAAAAAAAAAAAATAATAAATAAAATCCCTTTTTTTTCTCCTTTTCTCTTTCCCCCCCTTTTTTTTCCTTTCTCTCTTCTCTTCGCTGCGTTATAACCTTTTTTTTTATATATATTTAAACAATGTCAACTATGGACTTAGCAAGTTCGATTCCAGCAGTAGATGAAAACTTTCAAACATGCGATTCACCTTCTGGTTCTTCTACGTCTGAACCACATGACGAAGCCATGAACATGCAACAACCTTCTTTTATTGATCAATCCTTCTTTTATAAACTAGACCAACTTTCACCAGATAATCCATTATTTTTTATGCAACAACAAAATATACAACAACAACAGCAACAGCAACAACAACAACAGCAGCAGCAGCAGCAGCAGCAGCAACAACAAAATATTCAACATAATATGTCACCTTCATTATCTCCACCACCTTCTTTACATTCTCCTCCCATTCACAACATGAGTTTTGTTGATCCTCTTTTACCTAACCCACCAAACTCAACCGAACCAAATCCAACATTTTGGTCTGGTTTCAATAACGTGAGTTAATATTACACAAAATCTATAAAAAAAAACTAATCTTTTCCTATTAGGCTATTCCAACACTTGCTAAAAATTTCACTGAATATATTGCTGGATACCCAATGCAACAACAATTCAATACATCACAAACGTAAATATAAACTTCCCCAACAAAAAAAAAAAAAATTAAAACTCATTTTTATTATCTCGTTCAGATCAAGTGTAGATGTAAAGACTACAATTCCTGGGTAACAAAAAAAAAAGCATATTTTTTTTTTACCAGTAAACAAAATGACTAATATATATTTATAGTATGCAAATTAGAGTATTAGGTGTACCTCAAACCGGTGCAAAGTCTCGTGTTGAAACGCAAATAAAATTATGTATCCAACTCGTCACTGACGACGGTGACAAAGCACAATGGTGGTCGCACCTCAAGCTACCTGAGCACATGGTTGCCAAAGACAAACTCAAGCGCCAAGTGCTTCTTTCCACTGCACCGAACGGCACCAAGATCGCCAACGTCGCCGGCCTAGACAACCCGACTATCAAGCCTGAAAAAATGTTATTCCTTACTGCGCGTGTTATCTGCGCCAGCGACCCGTCTCGCAAAGTTGTTACCTGTCTCGGCTGCATCCAGCGAGAGCGTAAAAGATCACAGCGCCGAAAAGAAAACAAAGTCAAGAACGAAAACGACGATGTGTGTATGGACGACGACAAATCCTTAGCAAATGAAGAGCAAAAGGTATTACTGTTCAATTGTTCCGAGGTTGTTGATTTTAGTTCTGGAGATACCATCTTACCAACACGTATTACCTGCTACTGCAGACATCATAATGAAAGACTCGGCTTTTGTATTTATTTCGAGATGCATGATCATAATGGAAAGCAAGTTGCTACAGGTATGTCGCCTCCGATCATGATCACCGATGATCACAAGTCCAATAAAATGAAGGCTGGTCGAAAGCGTCTTCGAACTGATATTGAAAAACCCATAACGAACACAAGTCCTTTTGATACAAGACAACAACATCATTTGAGCTCGGCTGGTCCGCTTATTCCTCAACCACGTCCTCCACATCAATCACAAAACTTTCAAAACAAGTATCAAATTCAACCTCGACCTAGCATGATCGATTCACGCAGCAGTCCTATTACCCCACTGGATTCACCCATGACACATACTTCTCCTTTTATGACTGACCGAGCCATTTCACCTGCTCCCGTTTCAGTATCTTCCTCCACCACAACCACACACCTTGAACGACCTTTACTGCAGCGATTAATCCCGAATGAAGGTCCTACCTTTGGCGGTGTCGAAGTCACCATCTTGGGAAGCGGCTTTCGTGCTGGTTTGACATGTATGTTTGGCGATGTTGCCGCTTCTAGTACGCATTACTGGTCCCCCAACACACTTGTCTGTATCTTACCTCCTGCTGCTGAAGCTGGAACTGTTGTCGTTTCATTTAAAGAGCATCCGTTGGTCGTAGACAGCCAAGACGTCACCTTGTTTACATATTATAACGAAAACGATCGTGCCTTAATGGAACTTGCGCTTCAAGTGGTTGGATTAAAGATGACTGGTAAAGTCGAAGATGCTCGTGATATTGCTATGCGTATCGTACAAGGTGGCAGTGGTGCCGCAGATTTATCGTCCAAACAGCAGCAAGGCACACATGGTGGTGGTGGTAGCAACAATAACCAAATGTCGTTAGAGCGTCATATCATTCAAGTGCTCGAAGTCATGAGTACCTTCCGTGACGTTGAATCGTGTGATGTTTCTATTACCAGTGCGCAAGGCCACACCATGCTTCATTTAGCTGCAATGCTTGGCTTTGAAAGCTTGACACGCTCCTTGATCCAGCTCGGATGCGATGTCAACCTCACCGATAAAAACGGCTTTACCGCTTTGCACTACTGTTGCTGGTTCCATCATGAAAATGTCGTCAATGTGCTTTTGGACGAAGGTTTGGCAGATGCTGAGATCTCAAATATGTGGAATAAAAAACCAATGCATTTGACTGACAGCACAGCGATTCAAAATAAAATTTGGGACCATGTATCCAACATTGAATCGGAAAATGAATCGCACGGGTATAGCTCGTCGGATCGTATGAGTGCTGATATCGATACCTCGTATGCAGAAGACGATGACGATATGGATAGCGTTTGGTTAAGTGAAACTGAATCGGTAGATAACAATGCGACATCTTGGAGACACAGCTATCTCTCTGATTCCGAAGAATCCAGCTCTGCCGATGAAACACCGACGTATGAAGGTATGCGTCATCGACGACGCCAACAGTTAATCACCATGGTGCCTCACCAACCCAACCAAACCATCCCTATTCAATACCTGAACCAAGAAGAATCCACGTCGCACTCAGCAGATGAAATCATGGACGCCGAACCTTTATTCGAACCAGAGAAAGAAACAGACTATGAAGATAACGATCACGAACCCAAAGAAATGAACTGGATGCAACGTACCTTATCTCATTTCCAACAGCCCACAACAGACTCGTTTCTTCAAAACATCAAGAATAATATCCCTGCTAAACCTGCAGATTTAAATTTAAAGAACATTGCTGACCATTTGTTACAGTTCCCTCGACCTGCTACCATGATTGCCAATATGTCTGTCTTGTTCTCGCAAGAAAATACCGATAAGAACCAAGAAGAGCCTGCGGAACAGACTTTGGCGTGGTATATGGCGTTAGCGTATGCGATGGGCGCTCGTAGTTTAAATGAAGAAGAAGAAAATGGGTCGGTAAAGGAAGAGTTCCATACACCTGTGTACAGTAATACATCAAGTGCGCCTGTTGGACAGGAAATAGAAGCAAAGAAACGTAGAGATAAGAGATTATTTTCATTCTGGGTTCCAATGTTATGCCGTAAGTTAATGCAAGGATTAATTTTTTCGCTGCTGTAAAAATAACATTTTTTTTTTTTTTATAGTGATGGTGATATGGCTTATATATCAATTCCTTTCTTCTCATCCCGGCGTAGTAGATACAGTCATTGGCATATCTGGTTTTAGAAGACAATACTTGACCATTCATTAATTTATATTTTTCATACCTTCTTTTTTTCATTTCATATCCCCCCCCCCCCTTATGTTGTACAATAAAATATACAAAAAAAAAGCAGTCGTTACGATAAGCCACATTACTCTTTTTTTTTTTTTTCTGTAGTTATACAAAAAAAAAGTTATTCTCTTTGACACGACCTTTTTTCTACGTACAAAACTTTTTTTAACGAAATGTCAGCTCTTGATTCTCTCGTCTACAAGTACTTGTTAGCTAACGGTCAAACCGAAGCTGCTGAAGCCTTAAAGGCCAAGAACCCCAAGGTAAACAAAAGCGTCACATGTTAAAAAGTTTTTTTTTACTTGTACTAATCTATTTTTTTCAATAGGTTGCCAAGACAAAGACCAAGAAGGATTTAAAGGTTATCTTTAACGAATATCAATCAAAGTAAATATATATATACGAAAATAGCGAGAAGTTTTTATATAAAAAGTGTACTTACGTCCCGAAACTTATTTAGGAATGAAAGCTCTTCTTCCAGCTCTAGCTCTAGCTCTAGTTCCAGCTCTAGTTCTAGCTCTTCTGATAGTTCTTCCGATGAAGAGGAAGTCGTTGTCAAGGACGTTGAAATGAAGGAAGCTACCTCCAGTTCTTCCAGCTCTTCTTCAAGCTCTTCTGATAGCAGCGATAGCGAAGAGGAAGTTAAGGATGTTGAAATGAAGGAAGCATCCGATAGCAGCAGCAGCAGCAGCAGCGATTCCGATTCCTCTGATGAAGAGGAGGAAGTTAAGAAGGAAGAAGTTAAGAAGGTAGAATCCAGCTCATCTTCATCATCTTCTGACAGCTCATCATCTTCTGACAGTTCTTCTGACGAAGAAGAGGAAGTCAAGGAAGAAATCAAGAAGGTTGAATCCAGCTCATCTTCATCATCTTCTGATAGCTCATCATCTTCTGATAGTTCTTCTGACGAAGAAGAGGAAGTCAAGGAAGAAATCAAGAAGGTTGAATCCTCTAGCAGCAGCTCTTCTAGCAGCTCTTCTTCTGACAGCTCTTCTGATGAAGAGGAAGAAGTCAAGGAAGAAATCAAGAAGGAAGATTCATCGTCATCATCATCATCTAGCGATTCATCCTCTTCCGATAGCTCTTCTGATGAAGAGGAAGAAGTTAAGGTAGAAATCAAGGAAGAAGCCAAGAAGGAGGATTCATCTAGCGATTCATCATCATCATCATCATCATCATCTGATAGTTCTGATGAAGAAGAGGAGGAAGTCAAGAAGGTAGAGGAAGTCAAGAAGGAAGATTCATCCTCTTCATCATCTTCTGATAGCGATTCATCATCTGACGAAGAAGAGGAGGTTAAGGTCGAAGTTAAGGAAGTACCCAAGAAGGAAGAGTCTTCTTCTGATAGCAGCTCATCATCTTCATCTTCTGATAGCTCTTCTGACGAAGAAGAAGAGGAAAAGAAGCAAGTTGTTAAGAAGGAAGAGTCCTCTGCCTCTTCTTCTGACGACGAAACTATTGTTACCTCCGTTACTGAATCTACTACCGTTACCACTACTACTACTACTGCCGCTGCTGCTTCTGCCAGCTCCAGTTCTAGCTCTAGCGATTCTAGCTCCAGCGATTCCAGTGACTCTAGCGATTCCAGTGACTCTAGTGATTCCAGCGACTCTAGTGACTCTAGCGATTCTGACTCTAGCGACTCTAGCGACTCCAGTGATTCTGATAGCTCAGACTCTGAGGATGAAGATGCTACCATGGTCGAAGCTGACGAATCCAACAAGCGTAAGGCCGAGGAAACTATTGAAGCACCTGTTGCTAAGAAAGCCAATACTACCAGGTAAATATACACGCTTAAAAAAAAAAAAAAAAAAAAAAAAAAAAAAAAAAGAACCGCCCCCTTTCAGTTTTCCCCCTTTTTTTTTTTTTTTTTTTTCTTTTTTGTATATATGAAGCATCCTTGAGAATAAAAATAATTAATATTTTTTCCTCCCCCCTTTTTTTTTCTATCAATCTATTTTATTATAAAAGTGAAATCGCTAGTGAACCCAAGAAGAAAGGACCCAAGGTACAAGGTACACCATTCCAACGTGTTAAGCCCGAAGAAGTAGAATTTTTGGACGATCGTTTAAAGGATAACACTTATGATAATAAGGGTGGATCTGATATGAGTTCTTATGGATGGAAGGCATCTCAAGATTTGCTTAAGGTACGTGGAGATAAGTTCCGTGCTGAAAAGAATAAGAAGAAGAGAGGATCTTACAGAGGCGGTCAAATTACTATGGAAAGTCACAGTATCAAGTTTGATTAATTAACTTGAGCACTCTTTTTTGTTTTTTCTTGTATTCTATATTTCACTTTTTTATTTTATTTTCCTTTACACACACACAAACATACATACATAAACTTCTTTTAGCTTTACTGCATTAAAAAAAAAATCACACTCTAAAAAAACAAATAATAATTTTAATGATATATGCATGTAACATGTGTGATCATCAGCAGGTGATTGCTACTACTATTTTGCTCTTGTTTTTACTTGTACTTAACAATAAGTAAAAAAGAGATAACTATAGAGTTTTTTTTTTTTTTTTTTTTTTTAATTGTATTATTAATACAAATTGCCCGCAGAAAATAACGTTTTCTATTTTTATTAACAAATTAATAGTGTAGTTTATACAGGGAAAACGCATGACTTTTTTTATTCGTAGCCAATAAACGTCGAGACCCCCTTTTTTTTTCCTTTTTTCCCAACAAAAAAAAAAAAAAACCACTTTATAATCTCTCTCTTTATCTCTTTCTCTTTCTTTTTTTTTAAAAAACAAGTAATTACATGGCGGACCAAAACTTGTTAGTTACTTCAGATTTAACTTTGAACTTACTTTCCAAAAGTTCACCTTCTCAGTTACAACCCTTTCAGTTTAATAGGTCGCGTACTCAACCACTTCCAACCGAAGCTTTTTATATCTCATCTCAAAAGAATCTAAATAATAATAATAATAATACTAGTAATAATAATAACTTAAAACGTTGGTAACAAAAAAAAAATATATTACAATAACAGTATAAACTAACAACCAAAAAAAAAAAAAACTAATAGCATCCAACTTGTCTCATGTTCCTTGTAAGTTTTATAAGCAAGGTACCTGTACAGCAGGAGCAAATTGTACTTTTTCCCACAGCTCAGATTTATCTTCAGAATCAGCAGTGTGTAAATATTTTGTAAAAGGTAATTGTAAATTTGGTACAAAGTGCGCTTTATTACATACAATGTCTCCCTACAATAATGGAGGAAAGAGTCGTACATCACCGCCTCAACCACTATTACCTAGTAGAAGAAAGACAAATGAACAAATGAGTAATAGTTTAGACCACCGTTCTTTTCTTCATGATCCATTCGCTTCTTCTGCTCCAGCAGTTTCATTATTTCATACAAATACAGGAGAACAATTATGGCGTAACCAACAACAACAACAACAAACTTCACGCACTACTGCTGCTAGTAGTATGATTTCAAATGATTTTATTGGTGTACGTTCTTCGCCGCGTGAATCATCCGATCATCTCTTGGGTAGTTATAGACAACAACAAGCACTATCATCATCTGTTCGAAGCAATAGTGGATATTTTAATAGTATACCAGTAGAAAATAGTATGAGCAGTAGTTACCGTCGTCAACAAAACTTTGGATCTATTGATGATTTAAACGATGCCATGTTACCTTCTTCATTAAATGATTTATTCACTCCAACTGAATTACACGCTAGAAGTTTAAGACAACAAGAAACTATTTATGATAACAGTCAAACTTGGAGAATGCCTTTCTTTAAACAAGATGATGAAGGTAGTGCAGCTATAAATATTCCCGGTGGAAATAACAGTGGGAGTAGTGGTGGAAGTAGTGGTAGTTATTTACAAGGAAATCAAAATAATAACGAAGACTTTCTTCATGATGATGACGTTCAGTTCTTTATGGAAGATGATGAGGCTGTAACATATGATCACATGAATAATACTACTACTAATAATGTTAAATCAAATCAAAATTATACTTTTCCTTCTCTAATTAGTTTACCAAGCACATAAATACGTTCCTTTTTCCCCTTTTTTCCCCCCTTTTTTTTTTCTATAAAACCAAAAAAATACACTTTTTTTTTTCTCCTTTTCTTATTTAATATTGCACCCAAAAAAAAATAAAATCTACAACACTTACACACAAAAAAAAAATTCAGATCATGAGGGTAATCGTAAAAATCCAATGATTTTTTTTTATTTATTTATTTGTGAATTGGTTTAAATTTCCTATATTGCTCAAAATAATCCAGCATCTTTTTGCAAAAAATTAGCATTTTTCTTTTTTTTAACAGCAACAACAAAATACCTTTTGTGGACATTTATAATAAACTTCGCTAGAATGGTGAACCGAATTTATTCCATTTTTCCTTTATATACTTTTTTTTTTAGTTTTTGCGCGGTATTTTTACATTGGTTACTTTACCATTTTACATAAACGACAAGTCCCGATAATTTAGACTTTTCAACGTAAACAATACAATCTACATTCGACTCCCAGTCGATAACCGAAGAAGTATATTTAAATACTGCTTCTGTGTCAGTATTATAGTTGTTGGTAGGTTCAGTCTGTACGTTGTTTCGTTTGTATTCTTTTAGCACAAATGGCCATTCGCTAAATAAAAGTTTTTTGGTTTTGGATAATCAAAGGGAAAAAAAAAAGGTTTTTTTATATGCATATAATTCAAACACGTCTTTTTTTCTCTCTTACGCTAATAGCTTTTGCTCAGATTCCCAAGTATTGTCCGTTTCGTCGTATCCAGACCATTTAACATAATACTGTCGTTCTCCATCCTATAGAATATATTTCTTTTTTTCGTTAGTTTTTTTTAAAAAAAAACGAAAAAAAAAATTGCTTGTCTTATTACATAGTTCGTTCTTTGTTTAATAATAAATTCTGGGTAATCTTCCAACATGGTAAACCGTTTTTTTTTCAAAAAAAAAATAAGTTGCCCACTCTATTTCGTTTGTTGGCACCAAGCAGATAGTAGAACCCAAGTCACTTTTTTTATTGTGACTCTTTTATCTGTTTAAACTACCCCCTAAAGGAAACCCTTTTCTCCCCGGACGTAAAATAACAATCTTTTTTTTTTTTTACTTTAATTCAAAAATGTTGTCTGCTCAACCAGCTTATGCGCTTGCAAGAGCTACCTTTAAGCGTGCTCAACGTGGTCTCTTTGGTGGTAAACACATTCAATTCGGTAACAATGTAAAATTCAAGAACCCTGCTTTTTTTTAAAAAAAAAAACGTACATTTGACATTTATCTTTTTTTCCTCCCCCCTAGAACCCCTTTTCCAAGAAAAAGACTAGACGTAACTGGTTACCCAATGTACAAAACAAAAACTTGTACTCGGAATCACTTTCAGCATTTATTGAAGTTAAAGTAACCACTGCCGTATTGCGTACTATCGATAAGAAGGGAGGATTAGATAAATATCTTTTGGAAACTACCAACAAAAATTTGTTCAGTGAAAAGGCTGTTGAATTAAAAAACAAGATTATCAATGTCAATAACTTTCAAGCCAAGAAGCAAGCTAGAGCTCTTGAAGCTGCTGCTAAAGAAGTTAAATCAAGTGCACCTACTGTATAAAAATATACTCTTTCCAACACAACAACACTCATCCCCTTTGTACATTAAAAAAAATTATCTAATAAATAGAAAGGAAAAATTCTTGATGGCAAGTTCAGAAAAGAATTACTTTTTTCATGCACTCTCTCACTCGATTTCGTTTTTTTTTTTTTTTTTTTATCCGCCGTGAATCAAAAGCTGGAACGAAATATTTGTACGAACTAAACGTATAAATACCCAGTACATATCATGACAGATTAAATATATATATGAGTAAATGATCTTAATTCTTCCTTTACAAGTCTTTTTCCTTCTTTACAAACGTCTTTTAAAAGGAGCTTGTACTGCCGCGCATAAAAGATACGTGATACGTCATAATATTCTTTTTCTAAACTTTTTGTTTCTTCTTCACGTAAAAAAAAAATGGAATTACCTCAAATTGGAAGACACTGTCAACTTGATAGCTGTAGAGCTTTAGGTAAACACTCCTTTATTACTTTGCTATAGAGTGACTTATTATATATCCGTAGACTTTTTACCTGTAGCTTGTCCACTTTGTCAAAATACCTTTTGGTAAAATAAAAAAAAAAGAAGCTAAAACGTGTCATGTAGTTTTTATTAAATTGTTTTTCTTTTTTTAAAAAAAAAAAAGTGGAAAACACAAGTTGCCTCTTGACCATGCGTGTTCTCAATGGAGTTCTGTAGATAAACAGTTGATTCAATGTGATATTTGTCAACAGTTAATTAAGGCACCCGAAACAGAAAAATTGACCACTGAAGCATCGGTAAAAAAAAAAAAAAAAAATATGACAGAATCACCCCTGACATTTTTTGAAGTTGATAAAACATAAAGAATCAAATTGCAAATTGTATTTGTATCCAGCTAATGATACACCCAAGATGAACCGTCAATGCGCTATTAAAGGCTGTAAAGATATCGATCCACGTGTAGGGCCTGTTCATTGTGATGGCTGTGATCAAGATTTTTGTTTAAGGTAAGAAGGAATGGAAGCACACGAAAGAGACTTATTTTCTGTTAAATAGACATCGACATCCTTCTTCTCATATCTGTAAGTCGTTAATTGAAGATGAGCAGAAAAAGATGAATAGAAAAGTTGCCGCACAAGAAAAGGTAGCAAAGACTTTTTCATACACCAGTGAACCAAAGAGACAGAAAATAAAATCCGTGCCTGTTAAAAGTAAAAATGGAGGTATGGTCGAATTAATGAAGATGAAATCCCAGGCAAAAGGTAGTGCGTCTGTCCCTACTGCCAGCAGAATGTATTTATATGTTCAGTGTCCAAACGGTTCAACTTTGGAGTCACAATCAGTTTACTTTGACAAGGTACATATTTTCTTTTGTATATAGATGAGTACTGATTTTTTTGGATGGTAGAAAAATACGGTGGGAAGGGCACTCGATATGATTGCAGATTTGTGTAAAGTAAATAACAAGAATAATATACTTTCTGCAAACGATCCCGACGTAAGTTGATTTTGCATAATAGTATAATATATAAACTTATCTTTTTTTTAAAACACACATACACACACACACACAAATAGCGCCTAGAATTATACAAGTGTCCGGATATGACGATTTTAAATAAATCAAGTAGTTTAGAAGACGTTCTCAAAAGTTTAGACACTGTTCTACTTGAAAGACAAGGTTCTGTAGTGTTTGAAACAGAATAAAAAAAAATTGCATGATATCCGATATTTTGCGTTTGCCCCCCCCCCACAACAGTAGAAATCTCCGTTACTGTTTTCGTTGAAGTTCCAACATGAGGTTTGATAGTAATTTGTTGTTATGAGACTACATGAAGTACATTGTCATTTGTAAGTGGAGGCGTGCAAAATTCCATGGCAACGCATTTATGACGATCGGTTTATTTCGAACGTATTCCAGATAGGATACCGTAGTATTACAGATGGAAGAAAAACCAAAATGTATTATACTTTAACATTATTCCCTCTTTTATATAATCATAAATATATATCTGTAAAAAGGGCATTATTTTGTATCTAACAAAAAACTTTGTAGTCTTCAATTAATAGGCAAATTACCTGCTAAACCACAAAATGCATGAATACGAATTAAGAATTAACCAATCAAATACATAATACGTGACTTTCGCGTGATATACACGTGATTTTTGCGATTTTTTGATTATTTGATACTTTTATGTTCAGTTGGTCACTTAGATATGTAAGCGGGTATAGCTCAGCTGGGAGAGCGTCAGACTGAAGATCTGAAGGTCAGGTGTTCGATCCACTTTAGCCGCATTCATTTTTTTTTATTTTTTGCAATTTTATGGGTAATATATTATGCTGTTTTGTGGTATTTTTACAAATGGAGTGGTAGTTATTTGTAATATAGATAATAAGTAAGGTATAAAATAAAAGATGTTATTTTATAAGTCCAATAAATTGAAAGTGAGCACCAGATTTATAGCTGTTCAACTAAGAGAATTATATGATAAAAAAAATATAATTCAAGTAAACTAATAATCTGAAGAATAAAAATAATAGCGATTGATTCAAAAGAAAAATAAAAGAGATTATTAAAAGTGATGTGATGATAATACTTGTTCAGAAAGAATGTAAAATAGGACTTTAAACCGGTATGATATTCCGAGAAAGAAAATTGCAATATAAATATCACCATGGTTGAATAAACCCCATTTTATCATACTTAAATAAACTCCTTTTTATTCCATCCTTTTCTTTTCCTTTTAACAATGAATTCATATAAAAGCAAGTGCCTTTTATATTATCAAATGTCTAAATATTTCCTTATGATATGGTGGTGTTGATGCAGGAATTTCGCTAAATTGGCACTGGTGGTATACCAAGAATTAAACAGCTGTCATACAAGAGTAGAGTTGCTGAGTTCATGAAGGAAGATTGCAACCTTACTATCAAAGTGGTCACTCGTCATCCTAAGCGAAGAAGCTGCAACGATACGTTGGACCAACGTGCTCAGTTTGTAAAAGAGTGGACTCTGACAACAGACGTAAAAGAGAAGCTTTGGATACCAGATATTTATTTTCCAACTAATCCTCAATAAGTACTAACCATTCATGCCATAGATTTCTGGACAGTAAAATCCTCAAGAGATTAGATACTTATCAATTACTTCACGCAGTTCTTAAAGAACTACCCTGGAAGCTCTAAACGTATAGTACACCAACACTTTGGGAAGGATGTAATTCTCATAAAGCAACATGTTATTCCTGGCGCTATGTCAGAAACTTCAATTAGTGCTTTAATAAAAAACCTATCGGTAAGAATATTTTCTCTATTAGTCACTAAAAATCAAAAAAAAATATGGCTTATTCTGTCCTGTATTAGACGTTAGGTACAAATGATATTATTCGTCGATTCTGAAAGAATCACGCGGCCGCAATAAGTAACTCTAGTCTAACGTACAATAGTTCCAAGTTAAATGACAACAAACTGTGTTTTTTTGCGCACTTATGGCTACTACATACCGAATAGATCCGAGTTAGAGCTTCAATAGCAAGGGAAGTTGTGGATGAAATTGAGCAAAATGAACAAAAAAGGCAAAAATTAAGTCAAGTAACTGAACCAGCAACTGAACCCTCCATTTGGGATGAATGGGAGGGGTTTTTTTTTTTTTAAAAAAAAATCCAGAGACTACGTTTAGCTACCACGAGTTGAGGTAAATTATCACAAGTATTTATCAGGCTAATAGAGATACTAATATTTATGGATTTAGTCCCCAGCGACAAAATATTTTATGGTATAGCAAGCTAGTTCGTAGACGTTTTTTTATGCCCAGAAATTTGTATGCGCGCACTGTTGAAATCATTCCTCATCCCCCCAGCGTACCAATATCCAACTCCTGCAAAGAGCAGTACAGATACAGTGTCACATCAAATTAATTATGGGTCGAAATTTTAAAAAATAAGAACAATAAATTATACTATGTATTCAAAAATCAATTACTCGTTTAAATAATACTTGATATGTTAGTTTTAATAAAAAGTAATCAAAAAAAAATAATTAATATTTTGTGGGTCCACTACACGCATCAATTACGACTTGACACCGATCTGTCATACTAGAGACCAAACGATCTGCCAGCTCCAAACTCAGTTTCTTCCCCTGTTCTTCGATTACAGCCTTCAAACTGGTTATATTTTTAGATGGAGTGTTTGCGCTGCGTTCCAGAGCCCACCAGAGTTGCTCAATTGGGTTTAAATCAGAAGATTGGGCAGGCCAGTATTCAAATCCCCGATTTGATGAGACTCCTTCCACCATCTAGCGTACGCGCCAGTATGGCATAAGGCCCCATCTTCTTGTAAGATAAAGCATCTATCTTCGTCTTCCATCAAGTTCTGGAACCAAGGATGAAAGTTACCTGCCAAAATCTTGATATATTCATCCTGGTTCACAGTACCATCAATAATCGTTAAAGGTCCAAATCCTCCATCCCAAAAACAGCCCCAAGTCATAACACCACCGCTGCCCCACTTAACTGTTGATACGAGATACCTCTCACCAATCCTTCTGATCATTCTGGCGCCTCCGTCACTACCTGTTATTGAGAAACGTGATTCGTCTGGCCAAACAACGTTTCGCCACTGCTCCTTGGTCCAGTTTACATGTGACAAAGCCCAACGAAATCTTTGTTTTTTGTGTCTTTTTGTTAAACGAGGCTTATGAGCTACGAAATAAGACCCGAACCCTATTTCTTTCAAAGCAGAAATAAGTGTTGCTCTACAGACAATTATACCTGCCCCTTTCAAATCGAATCTCAGGCTGTCGTACGTAGCAAATGTATTATTCTTAACAGTACGTTCCATATGCCTTTCGGCTTTTTCATCATTTTTTTTTGTGTTCCTGAATGTTTTCTATACAAAGGGCATCCTGTTCTCTTTATTCCGCTAACAATATTCTGTAATGTGGACTTTGGCAGCTCGACAGTCTTTGCAATGGCGCTCTGAGAAGCACCGTGTTTATTGAGGTAGAAAACACCCTAAAGTTTGCGTTCTCTGGATGGAATATTAGGTCCACAGGTTTCGTTTGTTATATCTGTTAAAGGCATGCGGTATGACTTTCGAGTTGGAAAAAGATGGTCAAGAGGATGGACGTTTAAAATACTACGCTGATGGTATTTTACGAGTAAATAGCCATGAGGTGTTAATTTTAGAAGCATCGTCAGCCTACCAAGAAGCAACAGCTACAAAATCAACATTTGATCATTACAAGGGTATGTTTGGTGCTCTTTCTATTTTAAAGCATATATCAAGAAAATACAAGTATGCGTCTTTTGACGCCTTTAAGAAACTTAAGGTTCATTTCATACACGCTCATGGTAAAAAAGACATAATGACTCCTTGATAGAGATCTTTAAAACTGCTATAATGATATTAACATTTTTTACTATAATTATTGTCTCTTTTTAGGCTCTGCCATACGACACTGATTGATCGGCTTTCCGGACGTAGACATTTCTCTTATGACGAAGTTCCCCTTAAATTGAATGATGATGATAAAAAGGAAGCAAATCCGTTGAAACACTTTATACAACTGCACTTGAACTTGACCGTAAGTATATTCTATTAATACATGAACGGTAACAGGAAGCGCTTGAAGATACGATAAATGCCCTAGAACAGCTGAAAATCGAACATCAAACCTATACAAATGATAATAACTCTGCGCCAGATGAAACATTAGACGATTGTGTTAATTGTTTAAGGATCATGTGGTAAATGGGTAAATTATAAAAGATAAAGCCAAGTATAAATACTATGAGACTGGATAAAAAGTGTTTTTATTATCAAAAGAGATATGAGGATTATAAGAATCCTTTCTAAAGTTGTATTTATACCCTTCTACCAAATAGACTAATAATTTAGAATAAACTATATTTTTTTTTCTCATTTGAGCCACTCTGACATCTACGTTAACAACACCGACCATCGAAACTTCACCTAGAATAGTGTGCGTTTCTGCTCTAGTAACAGGAATCTCAGCAACAGCAGGCGTATTACGGGCAGATCTGCCAAGTGAGGGTCTCATATTAATATCGAAAGCAGATTCATCAATAAAAATACAATTTTGCATATAGTACATGTCCGTTGCAGTCCATTTTAATACCCACTCATATCTGGTCTCGATATGTGTAATATCATTTCGGGCTACAGGTTGACGGGTAAGTTTCTTTATCGAAAGATTACAGTCATGCAAAATAAAGCTATTGACTGTGCTTTTCTTTAAACTAAAACCTTCAAAGGCTTTGATTAAACTTTCCACGGCTTCATTGGTTGTTGCATAAGGCTTTTCGTCATAGAGCTCAATAATATACTTCTTATGTTCCTCTTGAAGCTGGCTCCGGGGACGATTGAGCCTGTTTGTTTGCTTTTCGTAAATGTCCCAATCGGGTTCTTTCTTCAATTTTTTGGCCCAATCATCTTGCCGAAAAAAACTTGATCTTCATCGTCGGTCCAATTTTTTTTTAAGCCTGGTGGTGTGTTAAAATAAAAGTACTAAAATCCGTATAACAAAATAAACCATAAAGTTAATAAATAAAAGGGATCAAGGAAAGAATAACAGAGTTTAATACGGTCAAAAAAGAAAAAAAGAAAAAGAAGAGTATTATAAAATGTATTATGAAAAAAAAAAAGTCTAAATAATATTAAAAAAATGTGTATCTATTTTACAAGAAGCGAGCCAAATCACTGCTAGAAATACCCAAAGCAGGAGATTGGGCATTTAATGCGCGTAATAATTCGACAAGTTCAACACGAGTATCATCGTTCAGTTGGTCTTCATTAGATAAGACGTGATAAAAGACGGGAAGGAAGCTGGATATTTGACTATGAATCTATAATAGAAATATATATGTACATAATTAGTCTTCTTTTCTAAATAAATAATAAATAAAAACACTTACAAAGGTATTGTTGGCACGGAAAAGCGAAAACAAACAGTTAAAGACAGGTTCGTTTTCTGCAAAATCGACCTTAAGAGGAAGTACACTTGCGAATACAGGTAAAACTTGATCAAGAGGTACAGCATCAGGGCGAGCAATAATTAATCTAGCGACGGCACCAGTAGCATTATCGGTAATGTTGGGAACGGGTTGGTTTTGGAAAAGAGGATGTAACGCGGTCAAGATGATAGGGTATTGTGAGCTCAAGTCCATTTGAGAGTTACCAACAAGAATACCTAAAGCATAAGCAGCATTGCTACGAACAGAATGATCCTCATCGGCACAAGCCTTAATAAAGAGTTGAAGTAAACGCTCAGTATGGGGTGTGACAGCACTCTTGATACCAGTGATACATTCTCCGAGACAACCAATAGACATAGAACGTTCAGAAGCAGTCTTTGATTTCTTGTAGTATTTAGCAATCAAGGGCATAAAGACATCGAAATAAGAAGAATAAGATTCACCAACAGTTTCGCAAATAGTAGCTACAAGATCTCCTGCAGCATTAATCAAAAGAGATTCTGATTCAGCTTCTTCTTCCTCATCTACAAAATCATCATCATCGTAACTTTGTTGACAGATAGATCTCTTTTCAAAAATATCGAGAGCATTACGAGAAATTTCTTCAACATGATCAGCAATAATACTAGGACCCATCAACTTGAGAGATTGGATTAACTCTTGACAGATTTGAATAACAACCATTTTATCATCCTCATCCTTCCACATGGCTAAAACAGTAGGAATAATAATTGTGATCATATTTTGAACATTTTCATGAACAGCATAATTCAAAGGTAACCCAGACTTCCATTCATCAGATCCAGACATGAGATAAAAGGTCTTAAGGAAACTGAAAAGACTACCGACAACTGCTTTACGGACACCATCAAAGAGATGGAAAGAAAGCTCAGTTAATTCTTGAACAGATTCTTCAACGTAAGGTAAGAAATGAGTTTGTGTGCTCTCAAAGATTTCTCCAAGTGCATCAGCTGCAAATTCTTTTTCGTCAGCAATAGCAGAGTTGAAATTAAATGCGCTTTCATCATCCTCATCTTCACCGTCACCTAAAGTAAGATCGATTTCACTTCCCAAGTTTGTTTCATCCTTCTCTTCTGCCTTACAGGAGGCAATAATAGGAGGCATAACTGTAGGAAGATAAGGAGCAAATTCTTCACCAAAGACACGAGCCATAATGGAGAAGAAAGCATAAGAACATTCGCGAAGACGAGGAGAATCCAAAGTAAGTTGTTCAATAGCAAGTGCCATTAAATCTTGTGTGAAAGGTCTGAATTTATCAGCACCAACAGCCTCAGCAATAGCACCAGCAGAATCGGTAGCTACACCACGAAGTAAAGCTTCGTCTGCACCTTCAGTTAAAGTCATTAAATGACGAATACGAGGCATAACACTGCTGAAGTAAGGTTCAAAACCTTCACCAGCAGCATGAGCGGCACTTCCAATAGCAGCCATTACAGTAGCTTTTGTCTCTGTTTGAGGAGCATTGTCCAAAAGGAACAAGAGCTTCTCCATTAACATGGGCAAATATTGAAGTACTTCATCACCTAAACTTTCTAAAATAGCATCTAAAGCATTACAGGCGTGTTTAGTGACTTCGGGGTTAGTATCGTTCATCAAGTTGAAAACAAGAGGAAGTAAAACGGAATGACTTTCTGAAATTTCAGCGGGCATTTCTTCAGCGAGACAACCAAGAGCCATACAAGCAGCACGACGAACAATAATCTCGGGATCTTGAAGACCAGAACAAACAAGAGGCAAAAGTTCGTTTAATTTAGGACTCATAAATTCAGCACAACCCTCAATAATAACAGCAAAAGACATCATGGCGGCCTTACGATAATTAGGGTCGGGGTTTTGCATATATGCGACAACAATAGGCATAACAATAGGAAATACTTGTTGAGGAGGCATGTTGGTAGCGAGAGCATTTAAAACTTTGAAAGATAACTATAAAATAATAAATTAGTTATAATGTTTAATATTCTATATATATATAAATATATATAAAATTACTTACGCGAGAAGGAGAGTCTTCATCAACATCTTCGGGATCTTCTTCCGATCCGATAGGCATTAAGCCCTCAACAATAAATCCGACCAACTTCAAACTTCTAATCTTATTTTGTTTACTACAGAAAATAAAAAAAAGTTAAATATACGCGATTATTTTTGTTATAAACCATATATAATAACGTACTATACAGCAGCCCACATAAGGAAAGAAAGGGCCATAACACGAAGCGAATCATCTAATTCACGGTTGGAACCAATACTTAAAAAGAATCTGATTAAATCAACTAAATGATTGGATAAAAGAGGTGCATCCAACATCAATAAAGTATCAAACACTTCAAAAATCTCTCCAGCACTCTCTTCATCACCTTCCTTTAAACATTGTTCCAATACATTGACCATACCGGGAATCATCAATCTAAATGATTTCTATTTTTTTTTTAAAAAAAAAGGGATTTAGTACCCCAATCTTTTCTTTTTTCTTTCATAAATCTTCCAATTACTTACAATATTTTCTTTATCATCATTTTCAATGAATTCAGCTAATTTACCCAAAGTTCTATATGTATATAAAGGTTGTCAGTACAGCGTACGCCAAGAAAAAAAAAGAAAGAAAGAAATATTTTACTTACAAGACAGTGGTTACTCTAACACGCTTACTTTCGGGATCAACAATAGCCTTTGAAAAAAGATCATAAAGGGGAGCAGTATGATCCATAAAGAAATCTGCAATAACTTCAAATAGAGTATATAAACAATAGGTACCTACTTCACGATGAATGGCAGTTGCACTAGCACAAGCTCCATTTAAAAATCCTAGTAACTCGGGCCACTTATTTTCGGGAACATCAATACGGGCGATAGAAGATATAACACGTGCGGTTGAATGACGAACGATTTCACTACAGAAAAAAAAATAAGGGCTTTTTGAGTATTTGTGTGTTAAATAGTATTCAGTATGGATACTTTACTGTTGTTCGTTTAATGCAATTTGCAATAATTGTGCACGAATAGCAGCCTGAGCAGGCTCGGGGATCTCCTGCCAACGCTTTGAAATACGTTTTCTTAACTCGACAGCGGCTAACTGACGAACGGGATGATGTGGAGAGCGATGAATGATCTCAACAAAGGCTGGAATACAATCAGGTGAAACATAGAATTGAGTATTTAAGGTAGAAGTAGCCTAAATAAAAAAATAAGTATACACTTCTTTTTTTTTTTTTTTTATATAGGTTACTTACTTGTCTAATAGTGTCAGAGTCTTGTGCTGTCGCAAGCTTAGTTAAAAGTTCTTCGAGACCTGCTACAAATTGCTATAGTTTATTATATCAGTAACCCTTTTTCTTTTTTCTTTCTTTTTAATTTAGTTTTAATGTTCACTCTATTACCTCCATTTTAAAGAATTATACTGCAAAAAAAAAAAAGAGAATAAGAAAAAAGTATGAACGAAAAAAAAAAAACTTTTTTTTTTGAATGAAAAAGTTAAAAAAGATTAGACTTCCGCCTTTTTTTTTCATTTTTGAACGACCATTTTAAACAGCCACTCAGTGTCCCCTAAAGACGCCCTTATTGGGTAACCTATTTCTTCTCGTTTGTTCGAAGATTTGTTACTGGCGCAAGCACTAGGAAAAAAAAAAAGAAGCTGTCCAAGTAATACTCATTAAAAAAAGAGAGAGTAGGATAAACCAATAAATTATAGAAGCGTATGATTGTAAACAATACTAACTTGACGTTATCCCGTCTTGTTAAAATATAATGAAAACAAAAAAATTAGAATTTCTATAAGTGTATAGGGAGTAGTTAACTCTCTATCATTTTAGTATGCTTAAAATATTGTTTTAATCACAACTTGTTCAACTTGGTGTAAATAATATAACTCATCTGTTTTTTATTAGGCACAGTGATAATCTAATAGCAAGGCACACTATTGAGAATTGTGCTATAAGCTATAGGTTAACATTACGAAATATACAATAGAAGAGTGTGACAAAAAACCTAGTTTGGATTTGTTGATAAACCACATATTTCCACCTGAAACCAAAGAACCCGATTTATTTATTTTTCATGCAAATTTCGAAAAAAAAACCCCCCCTTGCCTATTTGTTAAAAAGTATCAGAATAGGTCAAAATCTTGACAGGAATAAGTAAGATGGGGGACTTAAGTATGGAATTATTGACCTTTTTATTTTCTTTTTTCAAAATAGCAGTGTCTTATTTTATTCGGGAATGCTATTAAGATAGCTCTTTTTATTGTGATACTTTAAGTAGTATAATAGTAGATAAGATCAAAACTACAGTCAAGGCACATGTATATTTTATAAGAAAGATTACTCAGCTTTATTTAAGGTTCTCTGAACAATTACATTTACAAGGCATTACAACTAGTAATAGACATTATTAAATTTGTATTCTTTACACCTGTGAATACAATTTCGCATCTAATTATGATTTAGTCGATTTTGATAGTGGTTCCGAACAACCCGGCCTTATATCCTTGACGATTTATCTTCCCGGATTAAATGGTTTAGTACTTCAACTATAGTTCATATATCTGGCTTGAGATACTTCATATAAGATAACTATTGTTTGAAACTTGAAATAAAAAGATGTAAAAAATTACAACATTTTTATCCTCTCCCTTAATGTTTTATTTTTGATAAAATATATATATATATAAGCTATAAACTAGATTGTGAAATCCAGTATAAAAAGTTTGAAAGAGATTTTAATTCGGCCTTTTTATTTTATACTTGGATAAAATAGGTCAGGTATAAAATATACTTGTATACTTATATTTAAGGAATCAAGAATTGGTGTTCTATTAACAGTGCGTTTTGCAATAATTGTTCCAAATATGTATTTTTATACTTTTGTTACATTAGTTTTGAGTGAGTGGAACCAAGGATGCTCCAATACTTGGTCAATAGTTATTCTTTTTTTTATATCTCGCTCAAGCATTTTCTTTATAAGATCAAGTGAACCTATATAAAAAAAAATTGAGTAACCTTAAAAAAAAAAAAGCTAACTTTTTTTTTTCTAACCTTCCGATACTATATAAGGGACTCTTAATTCTCTTTCCATAATTTCATCAAAGTTATAAAATGGGTTTTCACGATAGATTAACGTAAATAGTAAAACTCCACTTGCCCAAATATCCTGTGGTGGCCCATCGTAAGGCTTTCCTTTTAAAACTTCTGGAGCGCAGTATTCTAATGTTCCTGTAAATGTATCAAATTTTCTATCCTTTTTATAATATGTTGCACACCCAAAATCAATTAAATGAATATCGCCTTCATGATCAAGAATAATATTCTCGTCCTTGATATCTCTATGTACGATCCTATGCTGATGGAGATGCTTGACTGCACAAGCTACTTGATAAAATATTTTTTGTATCTCGCTTTCGGGCATATTCTTATTGATTTCGATATAGTCAAACAGATCCATACCATCGCCCAAAAGTTCCATTACAACGAAATAATAGTCTTCATCTTCTAAGCTAGTAACTATTATAAAAGGGTTAATAATAATAATAATAAGGGGGTGATAAATATGCCATGCTATATTACCTAGTCTACAGCAGTTGGGGTGTGGATACTTTTTAAGCGTTCTAAGAATATGTATTTCCATTGGAATTGACCCTAATTGGCGATCTCGAATCCAGGAATCTACAATTATTTTAGATTTAATGACATATTTAATCACCAGTTTTTTCTATTCAGGAAATACGAGTCAGTCTCCTTTTTTTTTTATATATTATGGCGGTATTTTGTATTACCTGAGATGGATCATCACTTCTGTACGCCAGTTTTGCCATACCATAAGTACCCTGACCCAAAACATCTAGTATGACATAGTCATCCAGTGGGTGTTTTTTCGTTTCGATTGCATCTGCTGGTGGACTTGGAAGTAAGTTGCTATTATACGATACGGTCTTGATTTCCTTGATACGATTTGTACTACTACGGTTATTTTCTGCATTAGGAAACAATCTTCGACGTTCGTCTACAGCACCAAAAGAACTAATACGAGATAACTTTGTAGCTGATTTAGAAAGACATTTATTATTTTTTTCCAAAGCAAGATCTTCATCCTTGGTATTTCTTTCAGTAAGAGGAGAAACCAATAGTTCTTGATCATTATTATCGGATATAATTTTTGCAATTCGAAGCTTTGTCATTTTTTTCTCTTCTGTTAGTGATTTCTTGGGTTTACAAGTTAAAGATTTTGTGGCTATTCTTTTTTGATATTTTGATACAGCATCAATACGATCGTACGAAATCCAAACATCAACTAAATCCTTTTCGATTAATTTTAATTGAAGCTCAACCTCGAACTGACTTCCATCTCTATGTAAAGCATATATAGCTGATTCCTCGCCAACTCCAAACCTCTCTTCTAAAACCTTTATACATGTTTGATTATAGGCAACAGGTGATTTATTGGATAATTTACTTTTTGACATTAGACCGTTCAAGATGGATGGTAAATGAGGTATAAGATCTTTGTACCCCATTTTTTTCTCTTCCACAATAGTGCTTACAGAATAGCCGAATAAATACTTTGCTGGTACAGCGTTCAAACTTTTGACAATACCTTCTTTTCGATTGACAGTCATTAGGCCAGTAATGGTTGGAAGTGAAGTTATTTTAACTACGAAACTTGATAAATCATCATCGCCAATAGCAACATGTCTACTTAGATTTAAAATAACAGGAAAGTAGATCCCTTGACTAGATTGACTACCAAAAAATTTAAGTCGATCAATCTTTTCTAAATTATTATCCCTATTTTCTTTTGAAAGTGCAGGAACCAAACAATTGACGGGTTTACCAATTATATCTTTTTCTTGGTACCCGTATATTTCAATCATGGTACCTAAAACTCTACGAATAATGCACTTATTATTTGTTAATGAGCTTTATTTTATTTTATTTATGTATATATGATGTAATACCTCTGAATCGACATAAACTGATAATGATGTATCATAAATTTCTTCAAATATCCAAATATAAATATGTTTACTATGATCAGCCTTTTTTTCTTTCAACCATAGTGAAGCAATAGATTTTGTTCCATTCAATTTTTTAATGGGTATCTTTTTAAAAAAAAATATGAAATAATAATTAAAATTTCCCGATTGTAACAATAGAAATATATACTTACAATTGTTCCGCATACAAGAACTGGACCTTTATCGGATTGTTCTTCTTGGTTGGATCTATTTCTTCTACGATTAAGAATACTTGTAATCTGTTTTCGAAATGGATCTTCCACTAGTGAAGTTAAAATAGATTTACCAATAAATGATTTATTGATACCGAAGCAAAGCGAGGCAATATCATTAAATAATAATATAACACCTTCACCATTTGTAGTTATGACAGCTTGGTTTTGTGGTAGAAATCTTGTTGGTGCATGTAATGCTCGGTTGTATTGTGCTGCATAAGCTGCTCTTTTACAATTATAATCTGATTCATGAATAGGTGGCAGTAACAAATTATTATTTTTTTGAGCTGTACTACTTTCAGAAGAAGTAACCATAATCAATTCTTCTGGTACAGATGCGTTATCTATACTTCCTCTAGGTGTATTTTGAGCGCTCCAACTTGATCTCCAATCACTAAAGCTGTCCTTTTGCTCTATATTTGGTTGTGATAAACGGCGATTGTTACCTTGGTGATCATTTGATTTCCATTTCATCTTTCTTATAAAATCTATTCCACGAATAACTACGCTACTCTTATTTCGGCGTGAAAACTTGTGACCTCTTCTAGGTACTGCCGATGAAGATGTAAAGTTATTAGTGTCTGTAGAATAGCGGGACGTTATAGTATCCTCACAATCGTGACTAAAGTCAATAGGTTCTATATTTTCATCACTAACTTTATCTACTATTTGACCGTCATTATATCTAATATTTTCGGTGTATTTATTAGTAGATGGGTTTCTTGGCTATTGTTATTATTATTGTTATATTTACTTGTTTCTTTTAATCGATATCGTATTGTCTTTGCATACTTCTTTAGAAAATTCGTCGTCTAGATATTTAAAAAAAAAAGTGATAAAATGAATTAAGTTAACTTTCCGCTATTATGCAATGAGGCTAAAGTATTTATACCGCTTCTTCTTGAATGCACTGAACTCATCAGTTTATAATAAGAGAAATATTAAACGAAGTTTTATAAAGGATAAAAGTAAAATATTTATAATTTTATGGAAAAAAAAAAAAAAAAAAAAAAAAGAGAAAAAGGAAAAAGAAAAAAAAAAATATTAAGGGAAAATGATAATGTACGTTGTTTTTGTTTGTATTTCCATTCACACACACATACACACACACACACACACACACACCACACACACAAACAGTCACTCTATTTTTCAATGCAATGGTCTCCTCCTTTTTCTAGTAAAGCATACTGTATATGCAACTAGTTTGAATAAATATCATTAAGGGAAGTAATTTATAATTTAAAAATGTATTTTATTATATAAAAAAGTAAATTGGGAAAAGGATTATATATAGAAGATAAAGTGTATGGATAAAAAATATATTTACAATAGCAGTAACATATTCCATTGTGAATAATATATTAGAAATAATATGTAATTGAAGTGGGGGGTTACATCACAATGGTTCAAGTTACGAGTTGAGGGTTATGATTTTTTTTCTTAAACCCTCGCTCTTCTACCTCTACGACGTCCTCCACCTTTACCGCAAGATAAGCATCTACCGATAGAATTGAAAATACCAGTAATACAACGAGTGATGGCCGAAATAATTGATTGGAAGAAGCCAGCGATACCAGAAATAAGTCCAGAGAATAATGAAGCGATTGAGGAAACTATACCACTTAAGCAAGAACAGATGGATCCCATATTTGATTGATTTGTTTTTAATAAGTTATTGTTGTTAATAATAATAAAAAAAAACTTGAATCGAACAACTTGCCCCCCTTTTTATATAGAAATTGTAAAGATTGTATAAGATCACCATGACGTATGGTTCATGTCAAAAAAAGGAAATTTCTATGACGATCGTAGATTAAACATCATTGGAGATTTTAAGCGCTAAAATAAGTCTAAATGACATCGATTTAGTATCTTATTGGATCTGATTCATAATTCATGACGATCCACTTCAATGTATATAGAAAAAAAGAACAATGCAGAAAATGTAAATAATGCTTTATTTCTAATAGGTTGTACAAAAATGACATGATTATCGCTTCATAGTAGTAGCAGTGTTCTTTGGTCCTGCCTTTTTCTTGGGCTTTTTATTTGAGTTTCCTCCTCGTTTCTTTTCAAAAGAAGATTGCTTTAATACATCGTCAATCATGACCTCACAACGAGTTTTAGTTTCTACTGCATGGTCTTGTGTTGATGTAAATGTATCCGGGTATCGAAGACTATTATTTAAATGTGAGTATATACTATACATACAATTCCTTTTCTTTTTCATTTACCTTAACCACATATAAAGCATTAAGTTCTTATGGCTATTCTCTAACCCAGCTAATCCTTCAGGTGTAGTAGGTGTAACATTTGGAAGTTGAATGACATCATCTAAGGTGCAGGTTTCACTATTGCTAAACTTTTTAGCTAAAAGTTCAATCACTTCCATAGACTTGTCATTTCTCGTGCTTACAGGGGCAGTAACAAATTGATAAAGATCACGTAAAGGCAAGTTTATGTTTTCAAGTCTTTCTGCAATAGCCTAATAAAAATAAAGTTAATTTGAGCTTTAAAAAAATAAGGATTTTCAGTTACCTTTTGATCTCTATAGTTACATAAAAAGTAATCTCCGTTTAAGGAAGCCATATCCTCAAATTTTTGCTATATAAATAGTTAGTCTCCATTTATGATTGCATCACAAGCTTATTTTTTTTACCAATAGTCCAGAAAACTTTTCACCAGGCATTTGTAAGGCAAAGAGTTCTAAAATATCGACAGTAGGCTGCAATCCAGCCATCTAAAAGAGAAAATTTTAATATTTCTATTCTGTAACACAAAATTAATATATACTTTACCTCAAGTGGAATAATAGGTGCACGTACGCATTCCTTAACGTAATTAAGATCATTTGGCTTCAGTCTAAAATAGATGTAGTGAGTACAAGCAATTACGCTTTATATATAAAAAGAGATTAAATTTCATATTTACGTAGTTACTTCTCCTTCGCTATAGGCTGTTCCAAATCGACCTGCACGTCCAGCAATCTGTTTTAATTGAGGAATACTAACATAACTAAACTTCTTGCCATTGAATTTTTCTACAGTAGTAAATACGATACGTTTGATGTTTCTACATTATTGATCCTTTTTTAGTAAATTTGATTTCTTTTCAGTTTAGCTTAAAAAAAAAAACTTACAAATTCAATCCCATACCAACAGCATCAGATGCTACTAATACGTCAAATCCACTTTCTGGATCGTTAAAAGCCTTTGCTTGAAGAGCTCTAGTCTCTAATATATTTTTAGAAAAAAAAAATGAGTTTTTTTTTTTTTTTTTTTAGCCCGTATATAATTTATATAGAATTGTACCTGGGGGAAGACCACCATAAGCAACTGCGCATCGAAGACCAGTTAAGGCTTCAATCTTTTTCTTGAGAGCAAAGATATCATTACGAGAAAAAGCAACGACACAGTCACCCTTTCTAATCTTACTTAAATCATTAAGTAAAGATTTTTCAGTGACTTCAAAAGGAGTTAAACGAGTATATTCATTGACAATCACTTCTTCATCCAATGTTTCACAAATCTTTTTTACCAAAGGGACAGCAGAAGCTTCACCGCAAAGATGAATTTCCTTAGCTTTTAAACCTAACAAAGCTTGTGTCCATGCCCATCCTCTATCTGGATCACCGATCAATTGAATCTCATCAATAACTGCTACATCCAGTGTTTTTCCTAATGATGCCATCTCTACCGTTGAACTTGTCAATGGTGCAAAGGGTGCAACCTCTCTTCTCTCTTCACCTGTCAAAAGATTACAAGCAATTCCCTTTTCATTCATCTTGTCGTAAATTTCATGTGCCAATAAACGTAAAGGTCCACAATAAATACCGGATTCAGCTGTCTCTAAACGCTGTAATGCTCTATATGTTTTCCCACTATTTGTTGGTCCTACATGAAGAATAATTTTTCTACTTTTTATCAATACAAAATCCCTTTTTTTTTTTAAAAAAAAACCCCCTTATATCGTACCTTCTCATTTGTCTAGCATCAGGAAACCATTCACTGGGGAAACGAAGATCACTAATCTTTCTTAATGAATTAAACCTTTCTAATGATTCTTCTGGCAAAAATGGTTCAGCATAATTATAAAATGCGGATAATAAAGCTTTATCAATGCATTCTATATTGACATGATTAGTATTATATAAGCAAAAAAAAAAAAAAAATCCTTTTTTTTTCTTACCTATTCCTTCATCATCATTATATATCGCTAATAATTCACTGGCTGAAATGCGAGGAATAGTTCCAGCCAAAGCTTCTTTGACAAAATTATCTGAAATTTCAGAGAACAATTTTCCTCGAATACCTAAACCAGCAGATTTTCTACGAACAGAAGGGTTTTGTCCAAACTTTTGAAGTTTTGCTTTCAAGTCTATTTTTTTTTAATAAGCAACTTATTTCTTTCTTTCGTTTTTTTTTTCTTTCTTACTTTTATCCATCCATTTAAGATCTTTTGGAACTGTTCCTCGGAGAAGATCGAATAAAGGTTCTGCAAACGATTTGTTTTTGGGGTTGGTAGGCTTGGTTGTTGGAGCCCGAGACTGGCGTAAACAAATGGCATTTTGATGGAACGATCTAGTAATGGGTGTATAGTGAGATCGGATAATATGCAAGGCAGTTTGCCTTAAAGGTAAGATCCTCAACATGATGCTCGTTTGATAAGGTCGAATATACGTAGGTCCCCTGAATCATTTACTTTCAATCCGTCTCAATAACTAGTCACTTGTGACTAGAAAAAAGAAAAAAAAAGATGACCATTTAGAAAAAGAGAACATTTATATCGGCGACAATGTTAAAAGAAACCGTTAACGGAACCACGTTAAAAGTAAACTAATTGATTAATAGTTAATGTATGCGATAAAATAAAGGCAAGTTTTGTTTATATGATACAATAGAAGAATGATTTTTATTTTTTAAATTATTACAATATATGCAAAAGGATAATATACAAAATTAAGCAGAAGCCATAAGCTTGGCTTGCAAAGCAAGAGATTTTTCAATAGAATTACAATAATTTTGATACTTGATGATTTCAAGTAAGAGGTAACGAGATTTTTTCTCATAGTTAATCATGGCTCTAGCACCATACTTGGAAGAGATACCAAAGAAGGTTTCCATTTTTGGCTTGATATCACTATGTTGATCCAACTGAGCAGATAGCTCTTTAACATGCTTGTGAAGAACCTCAAGTTGAGCAGATTCTTCCAACATACTGCTGATAGTAGGACAAGCAGGAGTTTGCCATTCATGAACCATAACTTGGTTGTTTTCTTCAGCAATAGTTTCTAAACAAAGACCCCATCCATATTCCATGGAACTGATACCGCCAACTAAAGGCTCTTTGCTTTCACGAGCAGCCCAATAGTTACAGGTAGAAACCCATTCATGAACTTGTTCAGCAGATCCAACTTGGAACACATAGACTGCTCCATTAGATTGTTGAAGAGTAAAAGTGTGTTGACGTTGACGACTATAACCAGAAGTAAGAGCATTGGAAAGAGTATGCTTAAGATCAATAGATCCAATAAGTTGAGCATGAGACATCCAGTTACCGTCACCAATAGCAAAGCTGTTATTACTAGCAGCCGAAACTTGAGAGGCAGCATCAGATGAGATGTTGTGAGAAGAACGAGTACGTTTAGCACAGCTGGTGTTATCAAGCTTATACATACGAAGTTGACTACGTTCAATCACCATAAAGCAATCTTTCCAGTCACGATGCTTAGCCTTCTGGTTAGATTGTTCCAAAAGATGCTTGCGAGACACCATACCTTCTTTATAGTAAGGAGCATTACTAGTATAAGAAGTAGGAAGTTCAGTGCTTTGAAGATGAGAAGCAACAACTTGATATTGCATAACAGAGGAAGGAGCAACAGAGTTAGAAGAAGCAATAGAAGTGGTCTCACAAGCAGCAGTGTTAAGGGGCATAGGTTCACGAGTATTTTTCCAAATAATAGTACCAACGCTACGTTTGAAAGCAGCGCTGACACGATTATTTTGCATAGAGATAGGGGAAGAAGAAGGGTTTGCAATTTGGTTGTTACGAATATTATTGTACATTTGCTTAAGTAAGCTTTTGACTTCATCTTGGAAGGATTTAGAGTATGAATTGAGAGATTGGGCATAGGCAGAAGACTTGGCAGATAAATCACTGGTATTGGTAGTAATACGTTGAAGAGGGGCCCAATCATATGATCGAGTAGAGATACCACTGCTTCTGTGACTTTCAGCAAGCATGCTGTATGCAGGAGATCCAGTAGAGATGGTGTTCATAGTGTTTTTAACAAAGGCTGATTGAGACATTTTTTTGTAGTCACCTTGTGCAACGTGAAGATCGGTATTTAACAATAAGAGAGAATAGACAATGGCATGTACAATATCAGTGGTACCAAAAATACAAGTAGGATTACACTGGAAAAAGCGAGTAGAGAATTGAAGCAAGACACGATCAATTTGTTGAGTCTCGCCTTTAAGGTAAAGCTTGGAACATAAACTACGGAAAGCTTCTTCAAGTTTCATATCCTTAAAGTCAAAGTGTGCCATATATGATTCAAGAATAGAGTTGCTGGCAGCTTGACCGTTACCAATCCATTCAACAATGTGATCCAAGTCACTATAGACTGTAACATCTTGATCCCAGATACGTTGAGCGTATTCAATAGCTGTGGTATTAACGGAAATAGGGGCTGTGACTTCTTCTTTAGTAGTGTTGGAGCTAATTTCACTGTCGTACCAGACGATCTCAGTAGTATCGGCTTTAGAGGAAGCAGCACTTTCATTCTTCTTAATAATAGGAACAAATGTGAGCTTGTATTGAGTTTTCTTCTTATCAGAAGATAAAGATGATTTAAAGCAATCTTTAGCAGAAGTGGATTTAGCGATTTTCTTGAAGAAACGACTTAATGCCTAAAAAGAAAGAAAAAAAATTAGTTACACTAAAATTTATTGGGGGATCATCTTTTTTTTTTTTTTACCTTTGCTTTTGATGTGGTTGATTTAGGTTTGGGGGGTTCTTGTGTAAGAAAAGGAAGTGCAGCCTCTTTTTGAGCTTGTGTCAATTTAATAGGCATGGGCATAGCTTTTGATTCTGTTGGAGCTGAATTTGCTGGTGAAACTGTGTTGAATTTTTTACTGACAGACTTACGAATAAGCTTTTTTAATAATGTGCTAGATTTGTCCATTGTTGAGTTATAAGAACAAGGAAGTGTTGAATCTGAAGGTAATGATTTAATAGATGAAGAGTACATAAGAATTTGAATATTTAATATGTGAAGTACGAGACTAATAGGTGTAAGAGTTAATGTGAAGAATAAGATGAAGATAATAGTAATAATTTGTATTTGTGTTTGACTATTCATGAGAAGAGAAATAGGCAAAAGTTGTTCAAGTTATTTATTATATTATTTGATACTTTTTTTTTATTTTTCGGTCGAAGAAAGTCTGTCTTTATATATAAATTTGGATTTTACCAAACCCCCTTATTAAATTTATGTCTTTTTATTTTTTATTTTTTTTACACTTTTTCTTTTTACGTTTATCTTGATTTGTTCACACAGGATTTAAGTAAAAATTACATGAATCAAAAGCCCTCGTTCTGTACATTACATACATCTATTTTTTTTCAATTTAAATACATTTTTTCATTAGGTAAAATCTATAAACTTTCTTGTCTTTTCGATATAAAATACGGAAGAAAAAGAGATTTTCCTCCTGCATTTTGAACTGAGGATGGTTTGGGGGACTTGGGGGGAGCAAATAAGATAATAATTGGGGGGATATTGTAAAATATATACCGATTTTGATTATAAGAAGGCAGCTGGTGTTGTTTTATGATGAAAATAATATTTATCAAACTATCCAACATGTATATACGAAAGAAAAAGAAATAAAAAGAAATAAAAATTTGTATATATTTACAAAGTAAAAAAGTGTGAATAGATATATATAAATTGGGGGATTGATTTTGGGGGATAAATACCAATGATTATTTTTGAGATGGATATCGAGTTTTACAGTGTCTAAAATCGATGATGGTGGGTGCATCATGGTTTTATTTTATAAATCTAAGGAACATTAATGGTTTATTAGGTAAAGCAACATTATATTTTTTTGGGGGGTAGAAATAATGTATGGGGGGTCAAAATTTTGGTAGATTCAGCCAACCTCTTCAAATCGAAAAATAGGCCATTGAAAACCGATATCAAAGCTAAAAGGGAGATGAGCATGTAAAAGAAACATGCGTAGTGGGGGCTATTTTATCCCACATATAATGAAATCAAGGCAAATCGTAAAACTGGGCTTCATTTTCGATTTTGAAAAGAAGGGAGGTAAATCAAAGAAATTTGTTAAGGGATGGGTTGCATAAAAAGTAATATATATTCATCTATGCAAAGTGTTTGTGATTTCCCAAACGGGAATAAAACACTAATCTATCAAAAACTGATGCTGCAATTCAAAACTGTTACTTTTTTGTACAGAGTCTTAATAGCACCATTTTCTTTTTTTTTTGATTTAAATATTACGCCAAAATTAATTTTCGAAGAAAAAAGTATTCAGTTATAAGAGTAACTCTTATGGGGGTAGCATCTGCTTTCTCGATATTTGACATGTTTTAGTAGAACGAATTAACCTAACAATAATAATAACTAAAGTTAATGTTGTATATATATGATACTTTTAGCTTGTATATAGTGTCATGAAACGAGAGAGAGAGAAAAAAATTAATACAGTGTCATACAACTACATAGAATATATGTAGTTTCAAAAGAAAAGAAAAGCGATTCAAAAAATAAATGACATCTTTTTATACAATTCTTCAAAAAGCGAAGGAACGTGGACAATGAGATGTCAGACATTTAATCTGCATCCAAATGGTCCACGAGATACCCTATGAAAAGTTTTAAACTTAAATATCAATTAGAATATTCTAGGGTAATATTTTAAGATCGCAAAATTGGGAGCTTAACTTTATACATATACACAGAAATATTAAAGTAAACATGCCGATTGATATATTCTTCACTGATGATACTTTATAAAAAAAAAAAAAAAAAAAAAAAAAGAAGGTGTTAACATCTAATAATACGTATATTCTAAATATAAGATAAAGTATATATATAAATGTGTAAGTTTATTTATCGAATACTTTAGTGGTTTGTAGCTATGATTTTAAGAACAATTGATTTACGATTCCGGTAAATGAAACATATCTCTGTCGTGACGAAACAAGGTACTAGAAGAAGATGATCTCCCTCGAAATACAGTTTAATCAGAAAATAAAACCTACGCCATTTTGTACATCATGTATCTATGGCTATCGACAAATTACCCGATATCTTCGATGGATAGAGGAAAAAAAAAGTATTTAACAATACATAAATGGGGGGGATTATTAAATGGCTTATTGTTTTGTTGAATTGGGGGAGCTTTATTTTGTTTATGGGATAGTAAAATGTTGGGGGATGTAAAATCTAATATTTGGTATCCAGTATCGGTTCTTGGTTGGAAAAATATTGGGTGAGGGACAACATTTGATATCGAATATCAGTTCTCCACTAAAAAGAATTACTGGGGGGGGGTATTAAGAAAATATCGGGGGAGTAAGTAAAACCGATATCGAAATGATTATTCACTAAGAGAATATGGGGGGGGGGGGAGGAGAGTTATACTTAATGTCTCGTCACTAGAAAAATATTGGGGAGAGAAGATACTTACTCGATATTTCAGCGTATCAATTCTATTTTACACTATAGAAATATGGGGGGGGGGATTAGTATAATCGATATCTATTTTACGCTAAGAGGGTATTGGGGGGTAAGTGCATTCGATATCGAAAAATTATTTTACCACTGCTAAAGAGGATAAAAAGATGGGAGGGGGGAGTAAAGGCATATTCGAAAACTAGTATCGATTCTACGCTATAGATATATTGGGGGTAAGTACGATATCGAAAATATTATTTCATCACTGCTAAAAGATGGGGGGATAAAGACATCCTCGATATCGAAATATTACTTTATCAATGCTACAAAAATTAAAAAGTGGGGGGGGGGGATAAAGGTATACTCAATATCTAGTATCGGTTCTACACTATAGATATCTTGGGGGGAGGGGGGTCCGTACATTCGATATCGAAAGCATTATTTCTCGCTCTAAAGAAATAAAAGATGGGGGAATAAAGACGTACTCGATATCGAAAATATAATTTCCACTACTATAAAATCAAACAGATGGGGGGAGTAAAGGTATATTCGATATACGGTATCAATTATACTGTAAACGTATTTGGGGGACCTCGTTTGTTGGATAATGAGTGCATCGTTTTTTTTACCAGTACGACAACAAAAAATTGGGGGGTATATTTGATATCAGATACCCCCCATCTTTTTTCCTTTATAGTATTAAAATTTTCTCGCTGTTATGAGAGGCATTTTCAAGATCAAAAATCTGTGAGTATGGGGGGGGGGAATCTAGTTTTTTGAATAACCAAATTTACTACACACCTGTATATCTAGAATATTCTTGCATTGCTTGGAGATAGAAAATAGTGGGGGATAGATTGAGGGAACTCAATGGCGGTTATTTTCTTTTCTTTATCGATACAAGAGTATTTTAGGACCACTCTGCTTTTTTTTTAAAAAAAAAAATTATTCTTCTAACTAATAGACCCAAATACCGAAACAGGGCCAATTTTACTAGAGATAATGCATAGCAGCAGTTTAGATCAACAATATTTTTTGTTCTCAGAAATAGTAAATGGCTGTACATTTCGAATACGCATATGTCGCAAAAATGACTTGTCTGTTTCGATGTTTATATCTTCGCTACTATAGATCACAATCAAGTCTTGATAAATAGCTTTGGTGCGTATGCGATTTAAAAATTAGAAGCAAGGGGCGATTTTTTTCATTCTGATAAATTAAGGAGCCCGATGTTGGTAGGAATTGAGGCATAAATATATTATTCAACACGGTTCCGTACATCCGAAAGTACTCACACTGGATTATTTATTATTACTTTTACTGCCATCATTAATCTATTCGAGGTGGATAGAAAGCGATAGTTAATGATAGAGCGATTGAGATAAACGTTTCATTTATGTTGGTTATATACCTACTTGTGCGATTTCTAATTAAGCGTAAGAAATTAAGCAACATTCTAAACACAAAGTTAATATCGCGTATCAATATTTATTGATTCAGGCAACTCAGAATAAAACTGCTCGTATTTGTAGCAAAACTTGTTAAATCCAGATGTTACAAACGTTTAAACTCAGTTTGTAGCATTATTTCCCTGGGGGAACTGTGCTTCTTTTTTTTTTTTTTTTTTTACACTGGGGAAATATCTGGTACAATTGTTTATTCATGAGGGTAAGGTCTCGATATCATGAGGAACCATAATATATTTATAAATAGTGGAATTCGAAACTATGGAAACGATCATCCTTCTACATGAAACCTAGAGTGGGAAGTTTTTTTTTCAATGCTACACATCGTGGTTAAATAATGGACAGTAAGTGGGGTCTGAATATGAAGTAACATAAAAAACGAGATCTTGTTTCGGTAACCATGTACGTAAGAGCGCTAGTTTTTTTTTTTTTTTTTTTTTTTCGGACCAATAGTTTGGTATATATAAGATTAACTACAAAAAGCAGCAAAAAGGGGAGAACTGATGCAAACAAGAATATAAACTTTAATTTTCTTAGGAAAAAGGCTGGTCGAGTGAGTTAAATGAAAACACGTTCTTTTCTTTGGGTTCTACCGATTCAAACGAAACGTCCAAAGTTACTGACAGATGTGGACGTATCAATTAAATTGTAAACTTCTATATTTAACCCACATAGGACTATTTTTATCTAATGCATATGATAGACCAAAGAAAAATCAGTTTTATTTTATACAACCGTTTAACCAAATCCTATTTATACAATCTAACACAAAAGTTTTATAGCATAAATCTGATGACTACGAAAGAAGGTGAGAGTATATTTTGTTTGTATGGAAACTTTACAGTTTAAATGGTACTTTTAATAAAAGATCAACGGGAATACAATGTACTACTATCAATTGACTGAGATTCAAATTTCGTATTTGCAGACAAGGTAATACCTATAAAGCATTTACTTTCTTGTAAAACAAAGCAGTAATACATACTTCTGATGATGAATCTAGGTTAAGGATAGCTTCTAATCTTGACTCTATTTCTAATTTTATTACATCACACATTTTTTTTTGACAATCGGTATCTTTTTTCTCATGAGCTTTTTTTGTATGGACTGAGAAGAAGTAGAATTCATTCGTCTTCTTTACGACACATATCTGTCCGACAGGGCAGCTCAGTTCAAATTAGCATAATTTCATACCTAAAATGAATGTATTTTATATTATGACGTTCAAGAGGGGTGGACTCGATCAGTTTCAATAATATCCTCTAGAAACTTTGACATATTGATGGAAAATTGGGTATTTGGTGACACTATGGTACTTTATATTTCTTTTGTTTCTTCAGAGGAAAAAACGTCAGCCTGGTGCTTATCGTTGATGTCTAATATAAACGAACAAGCAAAGCTAAAAATATGGTTAGAAGATGATTCTAATTAATTCAATCATGATAAATAGGCTAATTTTAAGCTGATAAAACGGGAGATGTATTTAATCATAATGATGCGTACTCGTATTTATATGTTAGCTAGTTAATCATTATTATACGTAGTTATTGTATTTCATGCAAGTTCCTTTTTATATGTGTGGATAAACGAAATTGAATGAGCGCATGAATAGGTAATACAATTAGGACTAATCCATCCTTGTGGCTTTATTTATTCCATAATAGCTCATATTTCTCTTTTTTATTAACTTTATACTTATATCTATGCTGATTATATGATATTTATGTAATACTCTAATTGCAGGCACGTCTTGAGCTAAAGTACTTTTTTTTTTTTTGCTAAGCGAGGATCAAGCAAAAATGCTTTAGCCCAATTAAAATTTTCCAGTCACCTAGAATATTTTTTTTGTAATTCACTCAAGTAAAATGAAGGGGGAACTATTTTATTTTCATTGTTGTATAAGTTCTGTTTTCAGGTGCTCACTAAGATAACCGGTGTAACAGAAATAAACTGAAAGCTCTTCTTTCTTAATAACATTGTGTCACATCATATGGTTTAAGATATTGCTGAATATAGAAATTATAACATTTTATTTTAAACCTGGTATTTAACAAAACGTTGGTTATTACCAAAAAAGTCGATATAAAATATTATGGCAAGACTTTTAATAAAGAGTATCCGCAGTCTGATGGTATTACAGCCTATGTATGGGTTCAATAGACTATCTAGACATATAGGGGTAAAAATAGTTTTTGCTTGCTTACAGTGGCGTCGTATTGCTTACCTACACTTTTGGTACCTATTCTCAAATAACTGCTTCACCACTTCTCCTTATTATATATTATAGAATTTATGACCTGGCATTACCGTTGATCCTTTGATAGGGAGGTTTCTGGTACAATTGTTATTTTAGACAAGGAAAAAGATAATGTTCTTTTTTGATTTGAAAATGTTATACAATCGCGGTCCTTTAATGGAGCACGTATTTTCATGACCACTTAAGAATATGGTAAAAATAGAATCTGTTTTATTTCAATTGTTATCAATGAACTGCCACTTTGTTTTTCTGATAATGTTAATTCAATAAATAAAAAAAAAGGTGTCATAAATGTTATAACAATAACAAGCATAGAAAATGTCCAGGTATTCCCACCCAAGGAAAAAGAAAAAGTCTATGTTGCTCTTTTTTTAAACGAACTAAGGAGGATTGCTTTGGGCTATTTCCTCAAGAAACACAAATGTATAGCTTGTATACGGAAAGCGAAATTATATTCTAAAAAAAAAAGGTTGTACTACTAAAATTTAAATTTTGGATTAACGATGAATTAGTATAAAAAGAGATAATATTTCCAATCTTTTCGTTTTTATATTTTATTCATTAAAAACCGATCCTTTCATTTCACCTTTTACCTTCATTTTTTTTTAAATGCGTTCCACATTCCTTATTACTTTGGCTGCTATCGCCACTGCAGTTTCTGCTGCCCCCGCTCCTCTTGAAAAGAGAGCTGCCAAGGCTCAAATCATTAGCACCTGTACTGTTCCCGGTACCATTGCTTTGACCTTCGATGATGGACCATACGAATACACTTGGGCTTTAGCTGATGCTCTTAAGTCTGCTGGTGTAACTGGTACTTTCTTCATGAACGGTGAAAACTGGGTGTAAGTTTATTATTGCAATTAGAGTAGCATTTAAACTAATTATTTTTTTTATTATTATTGTAGTGACGTTAACAAGCAATCTGTTAAGACTTCTGCTGGTACCAAGACCTACAAGCAAGTTATCAAGCACGTTTATGACCAAGGTCATCAACTTGCTAGTCACACCTATACCCATCTTGAACTCGGTGGTCAAACTGCTGCTAAGGTCAAGAGTGAAATGACCAAGATGGAAACCGTCTTCCGTTCCGTCATTGGTAAGAACCCCATCCACATGCGTCCCCCCGCTGGTGTCTTATCTAATACAGCCCTCACTGTCTTGGGTGATCTTGGTTACAAGGTTATCCTCTGGGATCTTGATTCCAACGATTGGCAATACACTGCTTCCTCCAACATTGGCAAGGAGCAAAAGAACTACAAGGACGTTATTGAGAAGGATGCCAAGAAGAACCCTCAAGGCCATATTGCTCTTCATCATGATGTCTACAAGAAGACTGTCGAAGATTTAGTTCCTTGGGTTATCAAGTACATTAAGAGTAAGAAGAACTACAAGTTCGTCTCTGTTGCTGAATGTCTCGGTGGCTCCAAGGGTTCTGCTTACAAGACCAAGAAGTAAATCTCCTGCTCCATCCCCCCTTTAATTCCCCTCTTGCTGCTTGGTAGCTAATCTTATACACTGTATTTTTTTCTTCTAAATAAATGTACTAGTACTTTTCTTTTTTTTATTATTGTAACATAAATTTTTTTTTGTCAAAATAGTGCTAAAATAGTATTAAATGGCTCTTAAAAAAATAGTAGCTTTTTTATACGTAAGATGCCCCGAAAGACTACTTATTAGTAGTATTATTATGACTATGCTCAAGCCCAATATAATACTTTAAAATAAAGAGATTATGATTAAAAGTTGATGAACAAGTCATATAACATTTTCATCTTTCGTGGTTCACTACTTAACGCTATCGATATTTTCACTTTATACGCGTTTATACAGCATTTTTTATTAAAAAGGAAAATATATAAAAAACACAATCTACTAATCTTTAAAAACAAAATTGCGCTCAGGTAATCTGCTACTGTCAATGGTACTTTACGCTCGTGCTACTACGGCTTATTTATAATCCGGCCACCCAGAGTGACTTGGTTAATTCTGACGCGCTTGAAAAAAACATGCCTTTTTTTTTTTTATTCTCACATCTTCTTTTAACATTATTTATATCCAACAAAAATGGCTGAAGTAAGTTATGATGGTAAACCTACAAATGAAAGTACACGAATACTTATTAAACCAAATAGAAAACTACAATTAAACGACGACGAGTAACAGAGGAAATATTATCTTCGTACTCCATTACGAGTAATTTTGTTCATCAAGATACAAACATGGGTAAATATAAAAAGCTATCTTTACTACGTTATGATAACTAAAGAAAAAGGATACATCTCTTTATATATATATATATATATACATATTATAGAAAAATTACAAAAAATCAATTTACAAGTCGAAAGACTTCAACAAGAAAATTTCAAAATTGTTAAACAACTTGAATGTTCTAAAATTACTCACAGATTAAGCGTCCAGGAAAACACACAAAAAATTGGAGAGCTTATTAAAGATCGAAATGTAAGATGTTGACACCTTCCCTTGTATACATATATATATATATATACTAATATTTAAATAATTATAGGATTGTAAAGCAAGAGCTATTTTACATCATAAACGTTCTGAAGATGCAACTAAAACTTTACAAACGATGAAAGCAGAGCATGTCAAAGTGACAGTAAGTTATTATTACTTTAAAAACAACCTTTTGAGCTTGGTATTGACTGGTATATATTAGGCCGACTTGAGAGAATCATTAAATCAATCTCGTTCAACCATTTTACAACTTGAACAAGCATTGGATTCACAGCAACGGTTCAATAGAGAAATGGAATCCAACTTTAATCTCGAAAAAGATGCTTATGTCAATGAGATTGAAGGTTTAAAAGAACGTGTCAAGTCATTAGAGAAAAAGGTAAATTATCTGAGGGGGGGGGGTTTCTGTGTGCATATAATTTTCGAATATTCATCCTTTCTTTTATGTGTAGAACCAAGAAAACAATGACTACACAAATAGCCCGCGCACCAGAGAAATTGAATTAACAAAAAAAGTCAATGAACTGGAAGTTAAATTACTTGAATCTACCAACTCTACACAATCATCATTTAACGAAAGCTTAACCAAAGACTACACAAGTAAAAAAAATAAAAAAGGAACCCATATAATTCGCATACAATCTAACATTTTTGTCACTATTAGACGTATGCAAACAATTAAAACAATATCAAACCGAAAATACAAAACTTGCTCGTGAATTAAAACATTACAAAGGAATTTCTCAAAATGTTGAATACTTGCGAGAAGAAACCAACTCATTAAAGCAACAATTATTAAAGACAGAAGAGATCAAGAACGCTAAATTTGTACTTGAAGTAGAAAACGCCAATCTTCGATCTGAAAGAGACGCATGGACTCGTTATTTAGAATCGAAACCAGAGTATAATCAATTGACACCTAGCAGTATCATTTACGATCTTACCAAACAAATTGATAATGGAAAATACTTGACTACTAGAATTGAACAACTTGAACAAGAGATTGAAACTCAAAATACTACTATTAATCTATTAGAGGATCATATCTATCAATTAAAGACTACTGTATCTGAAAAGGAAAGAGAAAAATCATTTAATGATGAAGAACGTAATATTTACAAGAGAAGAGAAGAAACTCTTAAAAAACATATCAGTATTTTACAATCTCAACTAAAACTTTACGATAACGAAGAGATGAACCTTATGGAGCAAAGCTACGATGAAAAGAAGGCTGCTCGTATTGCTGAATTAGAGTTACTCTTGAATGAACTCGAAAACCGAGAGGTTGAAGTTCCAAAGATAAAGAATGATACTCCTATTGTTGTACCTAATGGTCCTTATGAAAAAATTACATCGGGTACTACAATTCTTGAATTTTTAACTAAAATTCATCAACAAAAGGAGCTTTATCTTAAAGGTAACTTTCGTTTATAATAAACCCCCCTTTTCCTCCAAGATAAATATGTACTCAGAATAGTTGGTTTTAGATTTAAATGAAGCTAAAGCTAAAGCACAAGAACAATTCCGTGAACATACAAACCAAACACAATTAAATCAACAAACAAACCAAGAATTAAACCAAGAATCAAACCAAGAATCAAACCAAGAATCAAACCAAGAATTAACCCAAGAATTAACCCAAGAATCAAATAAAGAAAATATACCATCAGAAGGTCGTTACCTTTCACTTATTCAAAATCCAGCCTCTGAAAACTATGCCATCCGTCGTGATTTATTAAACAGACTGCAACAAGAAAACCAAGAATTAATACAAATACAATTAAACAATGCTAAAGATATCGAAAGCATCCTATTACCTCAATCTACCATCACCAACTATCAAAAACAAAACCAAGATTTACAAAAGAAGGCAGAATCTCTTAATAAACGTATTGATCGTATGAAATCTGCTTGTAATGATCAAATAGAAGAGGTTAAAACACAAGTACGTGAATTATTAGGTTATAACATCATATTTAGAAGTGATAGTATTGTTCGCATGGAACCTGTGGTTGTGGGTAGTGGAGAATTATCTTTCCTGATCAAATATACAGATCGTGAAAATGAAGAAATCGTGTTACGTATTGTTGGTTCTAATAAGGAACTGTATATTGAACAATTCCATGATATTTATCAGACTTATGTTATTGAAGATGGTAATATTCCTGCTTTTTTAAATGCTGCTGCCTTGGAACTCTACGGATTAAAAGCTTAGTTTGTTAAAAATATAATTACAATAAAAAAAAAAAAAATGGTTTTATTTTAAAAAAGGAAAAGATTTACAAATAGATGAAAAAAAAACAAAATTATCTGTGTGTAATAATATTATTATTATTACCTATTAAATACATATTGAGAACCATCAAATGATTCCGGTTTAATATCCAAAGATACGAAATCATTTGGGCCACGCGAACTTGACCTTGTCATACAACCACCACGGAGGTTATTTAAGTCCACCATAATATCACCAGGCAAATTCTTTTCTTTACCCAACAAGATCCTACCTCTTAATTCTGGGTTTTCACCTTTCCTTTTAATAATCTTTTGGTTTGGAATACTAAACGATTGAAATGCATTTTCTGAATCTGCTAATCGCCAACACCAAAACGTTCCCAGTTTTTGATATTGTTGAGCTTTCCTTTCTTCTTTTTTGGTAAGTGCAACGGCACCACCGGCTTGCATTGGTTCTGAAAAATTGTTACCTGCAAATCTCATTTGTGGATTATTAAAGTCTTCATATCCGTAAGGTCTCTTATCACCACCACCACCAAATAATCCACCTAATAAAGAAAGGCCTCTACGAAGCATAGGTGGTGCCATAGGTTGAGGATGAGGATGCATCATCATTTCATTTGGTTTACGAATACCTTCAGATTCAGGACCAGACCTATTCATATTTTCTTCGTTTCCACCGGGAGACCTTGGTGGCTGCTGTTGCTGCTGTTGTTGTTGCTGCTGCTGTTGTTGCTGCTGTTGTTGCTGCTGTTGTTGTTGTTGCTGGTGCTGTGTATTTTGTTGTTGAGGCGGACCACCATTCATAACACTAGCAATTATATTTGGATCACTTGAATTCATAAATGGTAATGGAAAGTCTGGTCCAAACCACATATCATTTGGGTTCATAAAATTCCACATGGGTTGCTGCTGCTGCTGTGGAGGCATCATTGGATTATTAAACATTGGCATACCTAGCGGAGGCATCATTGTGTTCATTAAACCAGCTTGATTCATCATATTTTGTTGTTGTTGAGGATTAAACATGGGTGAATTAGGAAATCCAGGCATTGGACCCATCCAGTTATTTACAGGTTGACCCATATTATTATTACCTGATTCTGGGTTAGACGCAGTAGACCCGTTTGGATTTTCATGACCCTGTGATGAAGGTGTTTGAATAGCGTTATTGATCATCGGATCAAACAAGTCACCCGTTACACCTGTAGCTAAATTAAACATGCTATTGTTTCTTCGTAATGAATTATCCATCATGATAGGATGAGGCATACCAGGTGTATGAAGCATCATATGAGGCGGTGCATGTCCAATACCACCAGGTTGTGCTTGTTGTTGTCCTGGAGGTGGTGGTGGGGGTGGTGGTGGGGGTGGGGGAGCAGTAGTCATACCAGACGCCATTTGTGGTGGCTGAGGATACCCCTGAAACGATAAACGTCTACCTAACGGACGATTCCTGCCACCACCATTCAACATTGGATCACCCATCGCTCTTGGATCGTGTCTTTCCGTATTCCTCCTACGTAAATAATAATCTTCTTCCTCATCATCACTACTTTCCGAAGAAAGATTTTGAGGTGAATTGGGTTCACTATGAAACCTACGTTGTTCATTACGGTAAGGTAAAGGAGGTAATAAATCATCCACGTGACCAGACAAAGGTCTTCTTTTTCTGGACCCATTACTTCCATTACTACTTTGTCTTGACAAAGAAGGCGGAGGACGCCTTTGGAAACGATCTTGTTGGTGGTTTACGTCATGGTCTTCGTCACGGGATGGGAAAAACTCTCCATTGCGTCTGGGCTGATTGGGTCGGTTACGCCTATTGTACGACCGGGATGAACTAGAGCGATGTACAAAAGGTGAGTTCATGGGTTGTGGAGAATACATGTCAGTATCAGGTCTCATATGCGTTAACCAATGTTGAAGTGGAGGAGGTGGAGGAGGAGGAGGTGGTGGTGGAGGAGCATATCTATCTTGTAAATGAGGTGGCAAATAATAAGGACTATAATAATCTAAATCATCATCATTCATAAAACGAGAAGGTGGTGGTGGTGGAGGAGGTGGAGGTGGAGGCGGATGTAAGAAATAACCAGGACTATGAGGTATATCTGGTTCATAATAAGGCCGATAATGTCTATCATCTACTCTTAAATCGTACATTGCTCTAAGCATTTCTTCTTCTTCGTCTTCCTCTTCCTCTTGGTTGTTATAGTGATTCCGGAGTCGAGAATATCTATTATTGTTTACTGCTCTTTGCAAGTATTTAGGAGACTGCTGTCTTGGAGACGAAGTAGGAGTATTGTAATGAGACGGAGGCGGTATCATCATATCATCATCAGAGTAGTATTCCTCTACTCTTGTCGCTCTACCTTGACTATGAATAGACATTTTTACTTTTTTTTTTTTTAAACAAGAAAGAGAAAGAAGGAAACGAAAAAAAAAAAAAAAGATAATCTATATATATTTGTGTTGTTATTGTTATTATTGTTGTAAATTTAGTAGATTTCTTAAAATATGGATCATGTAATACAAACAAATGGATGAAAAAGGGTTGATCTCGGCATCCCCTGATTGAGTAACCTTGTGTAAGCATCATTTGGTCATTTACATACACTTGCTCTCTTCCGTTTTTTTTTTATATTGTTAGTAAGAGTCATACATTGTACTTCAAACTTTGTAGGTCAGTGCTGTTTTTCTTTGTAGTTTTTATACGGTACATTGTAAGGATTCATTATTATCATGTATACAATGGGTTCATTTCTAATAAACAGTTTTTTATATATACACATATATACTCTTTATTTTATTATATCATATATTGTATCATCTTCCCGTACTATCTATCTGGGATATCAAATGATTCATAAATAAACACACACACGCATTAAAAAACTGAACTCTCTATTATCATTATTTATTTATTTTTTGATTAACGAAATATCACCCAATCAAAATCTTTTTGACCTACTATGCCATTTCTCTATTTTATTTTTGACTTATTTTCACCTTTTTTTTTTCTTCTTAAGTATGGTAGATTCCTTAATTAAAGTGGAAAAAAGTACTATTGAAGAGTACCTTATCACAACTTTCTCTAAAATTCATGACGAGTATGGCCAAACGTTAGATATTACTCTAGCTTTGCCTACATTAGTGATGGTAATGTCAGGTGAAAGTACAGCATTAGATGACAAGGTAAAAAAAAAAGGGTTGTCAAAAAAAAAAAACTTATTCACGTAAAATAATAACGTATCCTTTTTAGAAGTATGATTTTATTGGTGAAGCAGCGTGTCAATTTTCTATCCGTTGTATCCTCGCTAAACATTATGCTCATTATGACGACCGTATCCTTGAAGCGCTCGCTAAAAAATTTCGTTCACTTCAACGTATGAATAGTTTACTAACAAAAAATATAGACTTGAAGTATAACGTACCACAAACATTACCATTAAATATCATTCAAAGTATTGCAGGGTAACCTTAGAAACAAAACAAAGTATATATGTATATATTTTTTTGACAGCCATATCTACAATTACTATTTTTCTATTAGTGTTTTACATACCTTCGTAGGTTTACCTGCAGTCGAAAAATTTATTGAATCAAGCGTTCTGCAAATTGTTGCTATTGAATTAGGTCAAGTGGATGCAGCCCATGTCAAACTTCAACGTAAATACAATCCTCTGGAGAAATTCAATATTTTGATCAGTCAGCATGGCGGATCCGTAAAGACAGTCGCGGTAGAGGCACCTGCCAAACAATGGCAAGTGGAGGTGATTGCCAGGCTAAAGCCTACTTCGGCTTTATTTTCAACTAAACGTACAGCCTCTAGTAAGAATAAGGCAAGATCAGCTGCTACTCAAGATATCCTAAACTATTTTGAAAAGAATCCCGATGTTTATAACCAGTTAGGGATGGGTGGTGTAGAATCTGATCAAGTACATCCTTTACCAATTGAAGAATCTGATTTTTCTGACGCAGGTGATCCTAATACATCTAATAGTACCACCACCACCAGTAACCCCTTGGACCCTAATAACGTACACGTCTCATTAAATCACGACGAAGATGCTGTAAAGCAGCTCTCTCGATTATTGCTAGGTGATGGATCTGATACGGAAGATTATGAGGTCGAATCTCCGACAAAAAAAAGAATGAGGGAATATAGTCGACCAGATGGCATGACAGGTCTGGGGTGTATGTTTCCCATTACGAATACTACGATACCTATCAAAACTGAAGAACCTATAATACCAAGTATTAATACCACACTCACCACTACTACTGCTACTACTGCTACTATGCAATCATCTATAAAAGACGAAGAAAGAATGGAGACAAATTTTAATTTGTATGTTGGTTCAGAACAAACGGTAGAAATTAATCCTAGAATCGTTACATATTTTAAAAATATTTTCAGAAACAACAATAATACGCTCGCTCATGCTATAACTTTACCAGGGCAATCAAAGAGTATCTTTTTGTCACTAGTAGTACATAATCAAGAAAAAGTACAGTGCGATTATGTGACTAGACAGGTGGGTCCATCTCATGAACCGGTATTCAGTGCAGAAGTTGTGTTAAAATCAAAAGAATATGGTAATGTTGTTATAACTACCGATGGTGTAGCTAAAAAGAAAAAGGACGCCGAATGCGTTGCCTTTCAAAAGCTTGTAAATATTTTACATTAAAGCTACTTATTTTTTTTCTTTTATTAAAAAAAAAAAGAGTGCGCATACAAGCATAAAAAAAAAGAAAGAAAAAAAGAAAAAAAAAAAAAAAAAAGAGAAAAAAAAAAAGTAAATAAATTTAAGAAGGGAATGAACCTAATGAACCTACTCTAAACACGCCTTGTTGTTGTTGCTGTTGATTTTGAGGATTCTTTTCATCGATTGAATGTCTTCTTTGACGCTTTGATATAGTTTGTGGACCCCAGCGAGAAGTGGCGAACGTAATGGGTCTACCACCAGATCCACCTCCACTGCTAGTTGATTGCGTATTGGTATGATGCGTTGGAGCGATATGTATCATTGCATTATTATTATTAAGTCTATTGTTATTATTGTTATTATTGTACAGGTTACTATTACTACCACTACTACTAGTAGGTTGTTGCAAAAATGAATTTGGTTTTTTTCCGTTATTATTTGTCTTTTGTTGTTGTTGAGTAATAGCTGAAACTGGGTTACTGTTTGAGTTACCATTACGGTTACGTTTCTTTATCACATCCGTTTTAAGACTCAGTGGACGTACAACGCCATGAAGTTTTAAAAATAATCCACACGCATTACAAAGGGGCTGTCCTTCTGGGTTACGACGCCAAAGTGGTGTGGTTGTTGTACTACAATTAGTACACATTGTATTGCTTTCCTTTTTCGCTTCGTCTTTTTTATTGTTATCTAATTGTTTGGGACTACTGCTGGCTAATTCTACTGCATGCTTTTGAGGTCCGCTGCTTGATAAACGATTGAGTGTATTATTATTATTATTGTTAAATGATGTACTGAGAGGTGAAGCATTTATAGGTGAATGTGCATTAGATGCCAATAAACCATCTAATATACAAGTGATTAAAATAATGATTTTTAAAAAGCAATAGTAAGAAATAAAAAATTAGAAGGAATCACCCCCCTTAATAATAATAATAATATTGTACCTTGAGACTGGGGTAGTGAGAATCCAGTTGACAAATGAGATAAAGACGGAGCTTCATTTGAATGATTATTCATCATCATAGAAGATGTGCCTGTAATAGCAATACCACCACTTGAACTAGTAGTAGTAGTACCATTTGCTACAACATTAGCAGCAGCGGCGGCGGCGGCAGCAGCAGCGGCAGCAGCAGCATTATTATTACCATTGACATAATACATTGTTAATAAATCTTCAAAACTCATGGCACCAGCATGAATATCATTTGTAGCAGGAGAAGGGGAAGATTCAGTGGGTGTAGCAGCAAAATAAGCAGCCTGCTGAGATTCTGGTAAAGTAGAGCCTAATTGAGGAAATAATCCACTAGTGGGACTGTGTTGCATTCCGATGTTTTGATATTGATAACTTGGTACAGACTGGCTAAAATAATTATTAAAACCTGTTGATTCCATAGAGGAAGAAGGTTGAAATGATGAAGCTGTGGAACCAGGGGATATAGAATCACGATAATCTTCGGACATGTCCATATCCGCAGGAATAGTTATACTGTTTGTACCGTATACATTTGTGAACATGCTCTAATAAAGGGGAGAAGGTTTTGAGTATATATTCATTTACACGCACAATATAAGAAAAGGACTTACATGATTATCGAATTTGTTATTGTTACTGCTATTATTATTGTTATTATAAGAAGTAGATTGTGAAGGAGTTGTGGTTGCTCTAGCAGAGCCATAAATCATTACATTTCTCTTTTGTTGATCAAATACTTGTTGATGAGATTGATGTTGATGTTGTTGATGTTGTTGTTGCTGTTGTTGTTGCTGTTGTTGTTGCTGTTGTTGTTGTTGATTATGTTGATGATGATGATGTTGTTGGTTTGACTGTCCTACTGCATTACCTATAAAGTCCAGCATATAAGGTGGAGCAGAGGAAGAAAGAAAAGTTGTTGTATCATCAGGTTCAGGAGGAGATATTTCCATTTCTTTAGTAATGGTGATGGCTTCTTCTTCTTGTTTTATTTTAGCTTCAGCTTCAGCTTCCGCCTTCTTCTTTTTATTTAAAGTCATTGCCATCATTCGCCAAGTTAAATTTTCAAGTCTTGAACCATTGGGTAAGGTATCTTTTGCTTTTGTGTAAAGTCTCCATACTTGAGTAGCTAAAGGATCTTCCTTTTTTCCTTTACCATCACTATCACTATCTGAATCATCATCATCACTATCTTCAATCATAGCTTTTGGCTTTCTAGGTGGAAATAATGAATCTGATAAAAGCGCTGCAGTCACTGCAGGTGGTGTCTTTGGTGATAAAGCTGCTGTCGTTCTATCCAATGTACTCTTCTTTTTTAAGTTACCTAAACAAAGGTCTGAATACTCTTTTCTTTCAGAACCAAAGTTTGTATTTTGCATGACTCTGTTTTATACTGTATAATATATATATATATTTTTTTAAAAAACAAAAAACAAAAAAAAAAAAAAAAAAAAAAGTAAAAAGAGAGGGAGAAAAAAAAAAAGGCGAAAATACAAAAAGGAAAAAAAAGAAACAACATCAACTATTATTTAACCAATTAGAATGAAATCTATATTCCCCACACCAGCAGGGCAGTCACAAGTTAGTTATTAGTTATTCATCTCAATTAAATTTTGCCTTACAAATTTCGCTCACGAAGCATCGTCTCTAGCTCTAAACAAACCCGTTTCTTGTAAGGAAGGAATCAGTTTTATTCCTAAAATCAGTATTGGATTGACTGAGTATTGCTGCGAATTGGAGAAACGTTTGGTCGAATAATATTGTAGCCATAGCTGAAACACTGTCTCTTGTTTGTACGATAGCCTTTAATGGTCGAACCAACGCCAGTTCCCCTATCAATCATTGATGAACATAATTAGGTGCTTCTTGCCTTCTTTCATCTTTCTTTCTTTTTTGAGTACATAAATTATTTCAAAATTTATAGTCCAAAATTTCGACTTTTCTTTTTGCTGAAGCTCTTTTTCTGGATCCATAAAACTCACGAAGCTGTTCCCGGCTAACTATTTGCTGTCTGTATGCTTTCTCTGTTTCTTGTACTGTGATAGCTTTCGAGAAGCTGTTTTCTGCAAGATTTCTTTCAATTTGTGTTACCAACTGCCCTACATTTGTCGTCCTTTTCTCTCTAAATATCAACGGCCAATTTCGAGGTTTACGTCAAGGAGACCCGTTGTCCCCGGTCCTATTTAACCTCGCTTTTGAACCATTTTTACGTCGAGTCCTACATGATCCCTCTTTTATTGGCTACACTCTACCTCGGTCTCTTTCGGCTCCTTCTACATTGTCACATACTGTTAAAACCCTGGCTTATACCGATGATGTCGCATGTTTCCTACGTTCCCTGTCCGATTTGAGCATTTTGAATCGTCACATAAAAACATATCCAGCAGCCTCCAACACCCGGATAAATTTTCATAAGACAGAGGCCTTTGCATTATCTGGGAAACGCTCCATTTATGACACTACATGGCGTACACCTCTGGCCCAGAGTAATATCCCTGCCTGGCATGACATTTCTGCGGCTGCTCCTATTATCTACCTCGGTTATCCGATTTTTCATTCTCCTCATCAGCGCGACGTCTTTTTGAATTCCCTTCTATCAAAATTAGAATCAGCCTGCAATATACACAGCAATCGCTCTCTCTCTCTCTCTCTCATTCAGAGGACGAGTTACCATTTCCAACTGCTTATTATTATCTAAACTGTGGTATGCTGTTATCAAACCAAGGCTTTATTTCCTCTAAATTATTTCGCGCGCTTCGTAACTCTAGTCCTACTCATCCTCATCGCCTTCTTACGGTAAAGAAATGGTTGTTCTTTCGGCAGTTCCCTATCCTTCATCTGGCCAGAAATGTATGGTACCGAATATTGTTGAATAATTTAGCTTGTCGTTCCACATTGCATAGATTCATCCCATTAGTCGTACCCATTCCTTTTTACAACATATGCTCTCAGCAGACGATTGATACCGAGAATCACTTTATTTTCGAATGTTCCTTGAAGCTTATAGTGTGGCAGGAATTGTGGCCTTCCTTTTTTGATGTTCCTTTCTCAATAGACGTACTTAAACAAGCTCTTTTTGATTTGAAGTTTCCTCAGTCTTCCGCAACGAATAGTCTTCCTCCTTCGATGTGTACAGGTCATACTATATTAGCTATATGGCGTTCCCATTTTAACTTCGTATTTAACGAGCAACTGTTTCTTTCCTCTGTGGTTATATCACTCGCTCGCTCTTTGCTTTTAACTTCCTTTCGTGAACAAATGGTACGGCTAGGCCAAGCACCTTTCCCTCTCCCTCACTTCTCGCTTGAATTGTCATAATGTTGTGCTTGCCTCAACTCTGAACCAAAACTAATATCTTTTCCTTAACAAAAAAGAAAAATTCAAAATCCAAATAACCTTTTTAAAAACATATAATGTAACTTCAAAGCTCCATTAATAAACATCAGAGTCGCTTTGCGATCTCCTTATAAAAAAAAGAATAAAACGGTAGTTTAACTGTATTTATTATTATGTGTATTTTTTTATTCGATGGCTTTGATGGAGTTGACTGCACACCTAATAAAATATACATGTTAGTTACAAGATTATTATTTTATACTTGCTTACACTTACATCCAAATACGTGTCTTGTATAGTTTAAATAATTCTCTTACGAGTTCACGAAAATCAACTCGCTTTTCAGCAATAAAATAGAATGTAAGCTTACGCCTATCCCTACATAATATAAAATTATAGTGAGTATTATACACTTACACATAAAATAAACAAATGTACCATTGATACTCTGCATCAACAACTTGCATATTCAACTTTTTCTGCTTAATTTTTGATTGACAAACCATGAGAGCTTTTGATTCATCTTGACCTTTAGCCATTAATAAGGTAATTTCATCAGTGATAGCCTTTCTAAATATACACTTGATGTATATTTCATTTGATTGATAAACCACTTTTTGATCTTCAATCAATTCACCCGTATTATGATTTACATTCTTTAATAGAGTATAATAAACTTCCAATTGTTGTCTAGTAATATTTTCCATGGTTACTTTACCAAGATCATGCCCACGATCTGCTTCTACAATCACTAAATCTGTCTTTTTGTATTGTTCTTGACTATAAAATACATCCCATCTACCTCCTTTGAATTCGACCACATAAAATATAGCTTCCTTTAATAATTCAGAATCTAATCGTGTACCTTTACCCATATCGTCTATCTTTATCTCTTTGGCTGGTAAGTTGTTGTTGTTGTTGTTGTTGTTTCTTTCTCTGACATTCAGACTTTCTAATTCTAATATCGAATTCATCATCATTGAAGGTCCAGCTAATGAATGACGTCTTTGATTAAGTAATGATGAATTACTATAATAATAAAAAAATTAATCAGTTATCACGCGTTTTATTTTTATTTTTTTATTTACCTTTCTAATAATGAAATACTAGGTGCAAGTGAAAATCTTCTTTCACTAGTTGTATCTGGTGGAGTTAATAAAGATCTTGCAGTATTGGTTCTGTGATGAACAGCCAACCATTTAGCATCTTCTATTTCATTTGATAAAGGAGTATTCCAAATATCCATAATGGCAGCAGAAGATTTAGATCTAGTTCTTTCAAACCTGTATTCTTCTTCTTCGTCATCTTCTTGCATAATTGTATTTAGAAATTGATTGGTTGAACTAGTAGAGGGTGAGAATAAATCAGGTTGACCAAAAGATAAAGACATGGATCGATATTGACGATAATAAGGTTCTTCTGATACTTCGGGTAACATGGGCGCAGATGCAATATCTGGATTAAATGACCATGGTGCTGAGTTTCGTGCTGGAAAGGCGTATTCAGTTTGTCGAGGTACAAATACTTCACTGGTCGCTGTTAAATCAGAAGGGTGAGGTAATAAACTAGGTCGTCGACTGCTTGAAAAAGGTTTCCAACTTGAATTACTTGTAGATGGTACCTCTTCTTCATTATAAAGAGGCTGTTTTATTTTTTAAGTAAAAAAAAAAAAAAAAAAGAAATAGCATGTATTTATAAAGTCAGTCAAGCATAAATTGTATATCGTTTTTCTTTTTTGGCTTACACTTTGAACTGTTTGAGACATTTTTTTCGTTTAAGCTTATAGCACGCAAACACTTCTCTCTTTTTTCACACACCCACGCTTATTTATTATTTATAATTACTAAAAAAGAAAAGAAGAAAGAAAGAAAGAAAAAGAAAAAAGGGAGCAAAAAAATAAAAAAATAAATAAAAAGCTGTGTACGCCCAATTGAGGAGTAAGAAGCTTAAAAAAAATTATTCTTGTGATCACGCGCTTTTTTCACTCATATGTCACTCGCTATTGATACTAAAGGCACTGCTGCCAAAATTGTCAAGGAGACTGTATCACATAAAAGGTAACGGTTACTATAACAACTACTTTTTATATACTTATTTTTTTTTTTAAAAAAAAAAAGATACATTACTGTTTGGAATCGTACAACTGAATTTGAAGATGGTAGAGTAATTGAATGGGATGTTGTTGGTCACGATACTCCTTACCCTACTTTTGTTGTCGTTTTCACTTTTGATATTAAAAAGGTACACTTTTTTGCTTTAAAAAAAATAATAATATTATGCGACTCCTTTCTTATATGTGTATGTGTGTATGTGTCTTATATAGCAAACAACCTGTATACTAAAAGAATATGCACAAGGAACAAATGAAATTGTAAGTTCCAAAAATAGATTTTTTAGTGTACGCGTCAATTCATTTTCCTGCTGTTATAATAGAAATATACGTGTGTAGCTGGTTCGTATGACAGAAGAAAACATAATAGTGTGTTAGAAGCAGCTCAACATGAATTATCAGAAGAAGCCAGATTAAAGCAAGGCGAATGGATTAATTTATTACCAGCTAATCATTCAAAGGATGGTATCAGTGAATTAAAATGGGGAAAGAATCGATTTATTCCGTATCTTTGTTTGAATCCAACAAAGGATGAAAATCCTATGGAAAGAGACGCTGAAGAATATATACAAGTGGTGAGTGATGTACCTATAAATGATTTAGAAGATTTTATTACGTCAGGTGAAATGATGTTGCCTTCTGTACAAACAAGTTGGATGGCTCTTGCTTATTTAAGAAAGAATTCTCTTCTTTTAAAGAATATGTGAAGGCTTTGTTAACTTTACAAGCTTAATTAAGCGTTCGTTATCCTAATTATAAAAATTATGTTAATTATTATACTGCTAATAAATATGAGATATTACCTTTTTCAATTGCTTTAATTCCTTTTGAAGTGTGAACAATGATTTATCGTTATTTAATGGCTTTTTGGATAAATTATTCATATACGCATCTAAATCATGCTCATCATCTTGTTTCTTTTCTGTGCTAGAGTTTTTCTTTTCTAAAATCATGGCTTCAATCTTTTGAATGTTTGCTTCCGCTTCCTTTTGTTTTACAACTAATTCATCATGTGTCTCTGCTTTTTCAACCTTTCTGGACTTCTTCTTTGTTTTATCGTACAAGTCTTCATCACTATCGTCACCATACATTATTTCTATATCCTCTCTACGTCTCTCTGTACATACTATATTAAAATTCATGCAAATAAAAAATAAATAAAAAAGACTTACTTGCATCTTCAAAGGCCATTTTAGTTGCCTCAATATCTAATAGACTAGCATCACCGGATTTATTAAGGTTGGCAACAATATCTTGCTCGTCATGTTCTGCTTCATTATCTTCCTCTTCTTCTTCTTCTTCCTCTGCATCATCGCCAAAACCCCTATTATTCATTTTAGTTTATATCAACAGCTATTAAAATTCGAAACTTACCATGAAATACCTTGCTCTGCTGTATCATCTGCATTTGCTGGTTGTTCTTGACCTCTAGCTTTTGCAAGACGTCGCTGCAACGCAATCTTTCTTCTTTCTTCTGCTTCTGCTTCAGGGTCATACGGTTTCTCAGACTCAAAGATACAAATACGAGTACTTTCACCAAACCTGATTTGATCTCCTGGTTTCAATTGTACATACTCTCTACCAGGTATCTGTTTTTTATTTAAACGCGTACCGTGTGCACTATCCATATCAAACAAGTAAGCATCGCCATCTTGATCAAATTGAATAATAGCATGGTATCTAGAAATTGACTAAGACATGGTATACATAAGTAAAAAAAAAAAAAAAAAAAAAAAGCATATAAAATAGTATATAAACTTACGGGATGTTCCATAGGAATGTCACAAATGGGTAAACGACCAATGGAAACAAACTCTTTTTTAGGCCCTTCGATAGTTTCTAAACTTGACCCATTCTTTAAAACTTCGAGTTTATATTCAAAGCACGGTGACCCACTCCAATTAGGCTTTTCGTAAGGTAAAGCTGGAATGTTCTTGGGTGGTAAAGCGGGGATAGCAAACGACATGAAGAAGAGGACTAACTTTTTTTTTTTTTTTTTTCTTTTAAAGATATATTCACATATAAAAAAGGTCACAAAAAAAGCAATATAAAAATTATTTTCGTTTTACTTTTTGGTCTCTCTTTTTTGTTCTCTTTTTTTTTTAATACATATACACAAAAATGAACTATTTACCAGATGAACTACTGTGTAGTATATTCAAGTACTCGATTAATGATGTCAGTCAATTATTAGTATTACAATTGGTCTGCAAGAAATTCCACCGGTAAAAAAGAAAAAACGTATAACAACGTCAAAAAAAAAAGTCCTTAACCAAAAAACAATAGATTATCTAATAATGCATTTCTATGGTACTACGCATTCAAGAGCATGTACCCTCGCTGGTCAATCAAGATACCGTACGCACACCTAAAGCAACCTGTTATTGATTGGAAGCCCTACCTGTTGAAACTCTACAAACAAAGACTACGGTTTCAACGAGGCTGTAAACTAGCCCCTATTTTATCAGCCAAATCCAAGAGCTACAAGATCCAAGAGCCTATTGTATCCGATATAGATCCTATTACCAATACAGGCGTGTTAGCTGTTTCCAAGTACTGCAAATTCACCCGACACAAGATCCTATTCTATAGCTACCCGTCATACCAACTCATTCGTAAATTGGAACTCAAATTTCAAATTGACGATTTATCTGAATGGTCATGTCAAATTATTGGTATGCAAACTGTCCACATCAACAAAAAAAAAGTTCGATTATTTGCAATGTCTATAAACCAACCAAGACCAACTACAGATTCAGAAGATGACGATGATTCAGATATGGAAGATTCAACAGCACCAGATCACACTAAAGTGTTGTGGAAAGTTATTTTGGTGTACCAGTTACATGAGGATGGTTCAACTACTTGTTTAGCTCATTTGGAATCTAGTAGTTTATTTCTTGGTAGAGGTACTTGGTTCTTTACGGACATGAATGGTGATCAAGAAGCAATAAAAAACTGGTTACAGATGGTTTCACCTGATACGTTAAATACATATGACCCATCGTCATCCGTCTTTTTGCTGACTTACGGTCTAAGTATGACTCGATTTGCTGGTTATAGTCAAGTTATGCAATTTAATCTTTCGCCTGTACATCCCTCATTAGATCCAACCAAGACAGTCTACAGATGGGACGAAGATCTTGACCGATTTATGGTTGCGCACGAACAACGACAAGAACAACAAAATGCCAAAATTATTTCAACGTTTTATTTAGGCGGTAGAGTCAGCTGCATGATTCATTTTAGATACCCGCACACATTGAACCATTTGATGGTAACTGGAAACTTTTTACGCAATGAATTATCTATTTATGATTGGAGGTTTGGAGTCAAAATAGGTGTCTTTCCTCATGCCTATGGCAGTGATAGTAATATAGATAATACTGTACAGCCATGGGGATTTGAATTTGGATGGGCTATACCGCCGCCAACAACGACAATAATAAAAGATTACACGAATTATGGGCCTAGATTGTTTGTAGTAGGTGATTGTCGAGATAAATTTCAAATTAAGGTGTGGGATATATCTCAATTGTTGAAGGTCAAATGGAATCCATTTGTGAATAAATCCAATAATGTAACCATGGTGGACGGTAGTAACCAGCAACAGCCTTCAAGATTCTTTCATGATTGGTGGGCAAGAGGCACAAACACATTAAAGGATATGGTGATGGAACTAGAAGAGAATTTACCATACAAGATGTCATTAAATTCTATATGTCGAGTTCATTTATTAGATGCCAGTATTAAATATTCAGCGTATATTAACTTAAATACTTGGTTGTATCTGTTACATGAAGATGGTCGTTTATCTATTATGGATATTGAATCAGGAAATATATTATCGACCGTATCTACAGAAGGTTTTGCACAAGATGTAAATGTGGTGGGTGAAAGAGAAGTAATTGTTACCAGAAAAGATCGTTTGTTACAGAGTTTGTTACCTTAATTGTGGAGATTGAATTATTTTATTTAATTTTATTTAATTCGTTGGCTTTTTTTTTTTAATTCGTTTTTTTTCTCTTTTCTCTTTTTTTTTTTAAAAAAAAACATACATATATTATATATATATAAATGATGGACGATCAAACAGTAGATATACACGAAGACTCTGGTCGATACTTGCAAGAATATTTTACTAGTAAATACCATCTTTTTTTTCTTTTTTCTTTTTTTTTTTTTTGCCTTGAAATAAATTGGTTTTTTTGCATTTATTTATGTAAAAATAAAATAAAAAAATACAAAATTTAGCTTAATATTTGGTTTCGTAAAATGTTTTAGGCCTTGAGAATCTTCCGAGTGAAATACAATATCATTGGGCTGAAATCAAAAACAGATATGAACAAGCAAAAGGTATATCTTTAAAAAGAAAGAACAAAAAGCAATATTATTACAAACAACAAACAGTAAAAAAAAAAAAAGTTTAAATTTACCCTCTTTCTCTTTCTCTTTCTCTCTCTCTCTCTCCCTCTCTCTCTCTCTCTTCCAATCTTTTTATAGCGCCTGAAAAACGTATCAAGTCAGCTAAACATGAACTTACAAAGATTCATTCACAATGGTTTAGTCAAGATGCTGAAAAAAAAGAAAAGTTATCAAAGCAAGAACCCGTTATTGTTCAAAGAATCGAAAATGATTATGCAAGATTAGAAGACTTGGCTACAGATAGAATAACACTAGCTGAAGAAGCATTAAAACTAGTACGTAAACACTTTCTCTTTTTAGCAAAAAAAAAAAAAAAAAAAAAAAAAAAAAAAAAAAAAAAAAAAAAAAAAACTAAATCGTATTAGGTTGACCGACATCTCATTCGACTTCAAAACGATCTCGATAAACACGATCGCGAACATCCAGAACTAGCTCCTATATCTACTGCAGCACCAACGCGTAGTTATACAATACCACACGGTAGAAAAAGTAAAAATAAGTTACAATAGAAGGAGACTAAGAAATTAATTTTTTTTTATGTGTGTGTGTGTAGGTATGACAATAATGGATTCTGATTTCGAAGAAGAAGGAGAGGAGGAGGAAGAACAATTAGATATTAAATTGGAGCCAGATTATCTAACCATGATAGCAAATAGAAACCAAAAACGAAAAAAGAAGGAAGAACGTGATAAAGATGAACCTCTTTACTGCTTTTGTCAACAAGTATCATATGGAGAAATGGTTGCTTGTGATGGCGAGAATTGTTCTTATGAGTGGTTTCATATGGATTGTGTTGGTCTTGATGAACCTCCAAAGGGTGCTTGGTACTGTGAAGATTGTTCAACTGAGTTACGTAATAAACGTAAATCACATCAACCTATTCATAAAAAAATGAAGCGTAAGCGAGAATCTCACGCTTAAAAAGAACTACTAAAGCAACTTGTTAAATAATGTAAATAAATAATCTCTTCACTTGCACTTTTAAATATGAGGTGTAGGAAAATGTATTTTTATTGTAGCAAAAAATGATAAAGGAGAGAGAAGAAAAAAAAGCATGAAAAAAAAAAAGGGAATTAAGTAAAAAAAAGGAGAGAAAGAGAGCTGCTTATATTTTTTTTTTTTATATATGTATAAATAAATCAACTAATTAGAAGCTTTAGCATCACCTTCAACAACAACAGCAGTAGAAGATGCACCACCTTGCAATGCACCACCAGCAATCAACTTGGCGTTACCAACAACAGCCAAAATCTCATTCAAGTTTTCCTTCCAAGCACTCAAACTTGTACTCAACTTCTTCCATTGTTCTTGACCGAATACACGATAAATACTACGATGAACAATAACAGTCTTGTTAAGTTGATCCAATTTGGCTTCAACCAAACCAGCACGAATAACATCAATAACCCACATCTCAACTTCTTCTTGAGGAATTTGAAGGTTCTTTGCGATATCAGCATATGTCAACTCACGTGAAAGGTTCTCTGAACCAAGAGAAGCGAGAGATAATAAACGCATCTTGTGAATGTTCTTTTCTGAATCCTTGATTAAACCAGCATGAGTTTGTGCGAAAGCTTGATAAGTAGCTAAAGTACCGTTCAAAAAGATATCGAGAAGTTCGTATTCTTCAGTACCCTTCAATTTTTGAACTGAGCTGTATTGAAGAAGATCTTCAAATGCAAAAAAGTTGTCCATGCTGACGGCACGGAGAACAATATCTTTAGCAAGAGGAATCAATTCAGCATCGGTTTCTTCAAAGGTAGCCAATCTCTTTAACGAAAAGTCAAGTGCTAACTTCCTACAATTAAAATCATTAGTCTCTCCCTCTCTCTATCTATCTCTTTCTATTTCTATCTCTTTATATATATATATATGTACATACTCTTCGCCAGCAGATAATAAAACTTTGCTTAAATATTCATACAAGTTGCGTTGAGTTTGTTGATCAATACCCCATTGCTTTGTCCAAGCATCAACATATTCTAATTGACCGTAAAGTGATTCCAACTCATCAGCTTGTGTAGTAGCTTCAACTAATCCAACAAAAGCATTGTAACGAAGAGGTGAGTTACAGGGAAGAGCATTATACAAATTAAGTAAACTAATAAATAAATAAAAATTGTAAGTAAAGCACATATAAACATAGATATAAATCAATATTTACATCTTTTGCTTTAAACCAGTCTTGTTAGATTCAGTCTTGGTCAAGGTATCAACAAAAGCTTGAACGGCAGCATTCAAGACATTTGCAGGAGCTCTCAAAACGGTAACAATCATCAAGTTGAAAGCACCTTCAACTTCTTTATCATTCTCGGTTAAAAAGATGGAAGCATCTTTAGCAAGTTGAACATAAACTGAATCCTTGTTTTCAGACTTTAAGAGAGTTGCGACTTGTTGGGCATAAGATTCTTCATTTCTCAACTTGGAAATATAAAGACTTAAATCGGTAATCTAAAAAAGAGGTTAGTTTACTGAATATTCTAATCGTTATTTTTTTTTTTTTCTTCCTCTTCATTCCAAATGAATTTACAAAACTGAATTTGTTGTTAAAACATGATGAAGGAATGATAGAGAGAAAAAAAGGTACAAAAAAAGAAGAAAAAACGCGCATTCTTTGTGTAATACTTTACTTGAGCTTCAGCACCACCCTTTACAAAGATATTGTTAGCGGACATGGTTGTTTTTTTGGGAGAGGATATAACAAAGAAGGGAAAATTAGGACCGGGTTTAGATTATTTTTTTTCAAAAAAGAAGGAAAGTGGCTTAGTGACTGATATCGCGGTTTTTAAAAAAAAACTGACTTGTTATAAAAAGATGACAGACTTGTCTATATTTCTTTTTACTTTAGTGGAGGATTATTATCAATCGTATTATATCACAGTGTAAAAATCATCCTGTAAGGGAAAAACTCGAATTGGATAGCGAATACAGTTAACTCCTCAGGATTTCTAAAGATGCAAGTGAAGGAAAAAGTGCAGTAAAAAGTTTAAGCTTAGTATTTGCATGATAATAAGGTTCATGTCGTATGCTGTGAAATATCTATATAAAGATGCCACATGAATGATAGATTTATATTTTGATTTAAACACTAAAGAAGTAGAAAAGAATTATGTGAATATACAAAAAACTAGTATGTATACCCTTCAACCAAATTTTGATAAAATGTATGACCTGCCAAAGTCCGGTAGATCTTCAAAAGGGTATTTCATAACAAAAGTGTTGAGGATACCTATATCATAGTCTGCTCTACCAATTATACATCTATTTACTATATCCATATCTTTATACTTAGCCCCATATTTACTTGTATTTTCTACTTTATTATTTACTGTAAAAAAAAAAGTTTATTGTTTGCTTCTGATATTTATAATTTTACAGAGCTTGTCCAAAGAACAACCCTGAAGCGAAATACGCTCATTTTCAACTACAAGAGCAGCCTCTTCTAAAGAGATACTCTTTTCTTCGGCTGATTTTTTTATCTCGTCGATAATTACAAGTCTCTTGGAATAGTATTTCCTTTCTAACAGATATGCACAAGTTAAATGAATTAGTACAAAGTGACCGTGTATATGTTATATATTACCTTTAGCTACTTGTCTCCACCGGGTGTCATAGGCATCGTTCAACTCATTAATGCTTGGTTGGTCTTGGGCTAAACCCACCGACCACTTCTTCCACAAAGTCACAGCGTTGGTCGAGCTTGTATCGCTTTCTAGGATCCTTTTCCTCCTCATCGTCATCTCTTTCTCTCCTTCGTGTGCCTGTGGCCATATTAGCAGACTCAGTGGTGATGGCAGAGGCGGATTGCTGCGGCATTAAGTCGGTGTTTACAAGAACACTTTCAAACGTTTCTTCCATTTTTGCCATAACCTTGGAAGAGATTGCTTCGACAAGCTCTTCATTTGCCATACCTTGGTTTCCTGATTGTGTTCTTATCAAGGATTGTATTTGAAGAGACATATCCGAAAATATTGCACTTGTTGCTGGAGCAATGCACTGCAATTCCGGTTTAGCAGGAGGTGTGGTAGTAGCAATGCTACGATTGAGCTCTACAGCAAAAGACATGAACTCACTAGATTGAAACACTTTGTTATTAAACATTTCGTGAGTTGGTTCCAACTGCTTCAAGAAAACAGCATCTTGCAAGATGGTGACGCTCAGTCCAACCAAGAGCTTTAAAAAGCCTTTGCCGCAAATGGTTTGAGCTGGGGCATCTTCTTGCATTTTTTGCTGCCATTCTTCAACCAATGGAAACACCCTTTGTTGAAGTGACAATGGTGGGGTAACACGTGCACAAGGTAGCCAAAAAACAACCTTTCTCTTCAGGAAACCCCTGAATGACTCTGATGACAGGTCTGGGAAGGCATGTCGAGTAACTGTTTTCCATGCTTTCGGAATTCCATCTTCCTAGTCTTCCTATATAGTCATGAGAAAAACCTGTCATTTCAGCGTTTCGAGCACCAGTCTGGCGTCCAGAATGTGTCTTCTTCACGCTATTAGTACCAACAGCAGCGAAAGCTTTGCTGATAGACGTAAGCTACGTATTATACGCAACGGATTTCTCAGTGGTTCGGCCTCTGGCAAGTTTCCTCTTAAACCAGTTTTCATTCAAGGTAAAATTCGGGAAAAGCTTTGCCTTTGACTTGGAAGCGATAAGATAAATAAAATCCAATAGCTTCAAAAGCGCAGGTCTGAACAGCCTTGTGTCTAATGACACCACTGTACAACTTGTTTTGTCCCTGGTTTGTTTTTCCACCTGTAATCATCATAAAAAACACAGGACAACTAGTTGCACCATCATCCTTAAACTTAAGGGAAAACATATGGCTGAGGTTTGAAACATTATTCTATCTCTGAGTGCATCTCCTGCTATCTTTTTCTTACTCAAATAATAGTTCTTACTCAAATAATAGTTAGCAACTTGAACTAGTTGCTCTGAATTATATCAGTCCTGGATAGATCCAACTCCAAGATCAATAAAATTTTCTGACATACGTTCTGCAGAGCAAAGACGCTTCAAAACTCTTAAGAGCTTCGCCACGAGGATGATTAAGGTTCATCGAACCTTGATTTTCAACCTTTTGTTTGTTGTAAAGATTAACAAGGGTTTCGATGTGCATCTTCAAAGGCTCATGGCTGTATCCAATGCGGACTTTAGTAGTCGTATTGTCAGTATTTCTTATTACTGACTGAAGGCCTTTTTCGAAAATTTCTCTTGCATAACGAAGAATCTTCATCTCTGAGACGAGGTCGTTTAGACAACGTTTCTCGACACGCCATTGCTAAAAGTAAAATAATAATCTCCATGTTAAATTTTATACTTTTAAAAAACGCTTTATGCTACATACACGGAACTTTTCTGGCTTGGAAAGATAAGCGTTAAAGGTGTTGAGAGGTCGGATGCTTTCAACGACGCCGCGAATTTCACAAACTAATGAAGCCTCGATTGCAAAGTTTTCCTATGTTATAACGAAGCTGTTCACTTGCAGTAAAAGCAGAGCGGCTATATTTGGCCTGATTGCTCGAGTTATTGCTGAAATGATTCCTTTTAAAAGTAGTGTTAATATTTCTTATTTTTCAGCTTTTTTGATAATACCTATGTATCAGCACTAGCTTACTATAAGAGGGGCAAAAGTACCTTATTTAAAAAAAACAAGTACATACCATAAAACACACTAGTTTGTATACTAAATCGTTGCTAAAAAAAAAGGAGGGGACTTTTTCACCGTGTAAACCTCTTTTAAACTAATTTAACCTATAGTTTTTGTAATCGATCTAAACTGCAGGAAATAACATTACCCTTTATCAGACAGTCACTTTGCACACTATCAGATCTTCGCGCAATCTGCTCTTAGGTATCGGTCTTTCAAAAGAAACCAGGGTTCAAATAACAATTTTACATTTTTTATCTCTTTTTCTTTTCTTTTATTTTAATTACTAATACAAATAAAAAGGAATGTTGGCGCGATTCTCGACTTCTTGTCTGAGGAACGTAGCAGCAAGGCCTGTATGGCAAAAACCTATAATATCATCACCACATATGGTACTAAGACACTTTCAAACCAAGAAACCAATTCAACTAAGTTGGCCTACAAAGCGAGTCTTTACAACAACCACACGTACTTTATTTGCAAAACAAACACCCAATATAGAAAAAACGGTTACTAAAGCTGTAGATACCAAGACTGTAGAAGTGAAAGAAAGAAATGCAACTGATTGGGCTATTATTAAGCAGCTGATGAAATATATTTGGCCAAAGAATGATGTGGGTGTGAAAACTCGTGTTGTCATTGCATTATCTTTATTATTAGGCGGCAAAGTAAGTTATTGGATAAGTCATGCTTCCGGCCCCCTTTTTAATATTCTTTTTTTTTTAGTTGTTAAATGTTCAGGTACCATTCTACTTTAAAAATGTCATTGATTCTTTAAACGTTACATTACCTGATGAAGGTACATTATGGGCAGTATGTGGTGCTGCAATTATCGGCTGTAAGTGAAAGGTATCCAAAATGTATATAGTGTGTGTATATAATTTTACTAATTTTTTTTTTAAAAAAAAAATGAATCTTAGATGGTCTTGCTCGTTTAGGATCAAGTGTATTTCAAGAACTTCGTAATGCTGTATTCGCTGCTGTTGCTCAAAAGGCAATTCGTCGCGTTGCTTTAAACGTATTCACTCATCTTCACAAATTGGATCTTGGATTTCATTTAACACGTCAAACTGGTGGATTAAACCGTGCTATTGATCGTGGTACAAAGTAAGATGCATAAAAAAACTTAAAAAGTTAACAACCACTCAAAAAAAATCAATTTTTTTTTAGAGGTATAAGTTTTATGGTCAGTTCAATGGTATTTCATGTATTACCTACTGCTTTAGAAATTAGTATGGTTTGTGGTATCTTGGTAAGTGCTATTTTTTTATTTTATTTTTTTGGGTGGTACTTTAATATAGTAAGTAGGCATATAATTTTGGAACTCCCTATGCTCTGGTAACACTGGGTACAATTCTTGCTTACACTGGATATACTGTCACTACAACCGCTTGGAGAACTCAATTTAGAAAGCAAGCAAATGCTGCTGATAATATTGCTGCTTCAAAAGCTGTAGATTCGTTGATCAATTTCGAAGCTGTCAAGGTAAGGAAAAAAAAAAAAAAAAAAAAAAGAGAGAGAGAGAGAGAAACTCATTCAATAGCTAGTTTTTCAATAATGAAAAATTCGAAGCAGAACAATACGATAAACCACTTCAACAATACGAAAAGGCATCACTTAAAGTAGCATCCAGTTTATCGCTACTAAATGCTGGTCAAAACGCCATCTTCAGTACTTCATTAACCATCATGATGTTATTATCCGCCAATGGAGTTATGAAAGGAACAATGACTGTAGGTGATGTAGTTATGGTAAACCAACTTGTTTTTCAACTCTCGATGCCTTTAAATTTCCTTGGTTCAGTCTATAGAGAATTGCGACAATCCTTGATCGATATGGATACCTTATTCAACTTGGAGAACAGAACACCTTTGGTTCAAGATGCACCAAACGCTACCGAATTTATTTTCAAGGGTGGAGAGATTAAATTTGAAAATGTTGTGTTTGGTTATCATCCTGAAAGACCCATCTTAAATGGTGTTTCGTTCACTATCCCAGCTGGAACCAAGGCTGCGTTTGTAGGTCCTAGTGGATGTGGTAAGTCTACATTGTTAAGATTACTCTTCAGATTTTATGAGCCTCAATCGGGTAATATCTACGTGGATGGTCAAAATATTAAGGATGTCACTATGGACAGTCTTCGCAAGAAGATTGGTGTGGTTCCTCAAGATACAACTTTATTCAATAATTCGATTTATTATAACATTAATTATGGTCGTATCGATGCCACACGAGAAGAAGTTGAACAAGCTGCTAAACGTGCTCGTATTCACGACACCATCATGACGTTGCCTGAAAAGTATGAATCTACTGTAGGCGAACGTGGTTTAATGTTATCTGGTGGTGAAAAACAAAGAATTTCTTTAGCTAGAACTATCCTCAAGAAACCTCGTATCTTGTTCTTGGATGAAGCCACATCTGCTCTTGATACACATACTGAACAATCCTTGTTGGCTAACTTTAGGAGTATTTTGCGTGAATCCAATATGACTAGTCTTCATATTGCTCATCGTTTAAGAACAATTGCGGATGCTGATCAAATTTATGTACTTCAACAAGGAAAGGTGGCTGAAAATGGTAGACATGATGAATTGTTGTTAATGGATGATAGTCTTTATAAAACCATGTGGGAAAAACAAGAGAGTACACTTGCTTACTTTGATCAAGTAGATAAACACGAAGAAGAATTTAATCAAGATGATATCAACAAAAAATAATTCTTTTTTCTTCCCTTCCTTATTTAGATTATTATTATTATTATTAGTAATATAAAAAATAACCCGCAATATGATTTATGTATATAATATATTATCTTTTTTATATATATATATGTATGTTGTAAATATGTTTAAATGCTACAGATATACTACTCTGTCTGTATTCGTTTTGTAGGTGTAACTTAGTGGACGTCAGAAGTCAAAGCCACAGGTTAATTCGAGGATTCTAGACCCTTACGCGTGTATAAACACGTATAAAAAGAGATAAATAAAACCGCATTTTAATTTTTCTCTTTTTTCTTTCTTCTTTACTTTTTTTTTTTTTTTTTTTTTACCGCAATAACAACAACAAAAATGAGTAAATGGGATCATATACCAAACGAAATATTATTGAATATCTTGAATAAATTAGATCATATTGAAAAAGAAGTCAGTGAAGAACAAAGTACAGTTAGCAGTAACGAGGACGTAACTGAATCTTTTCGAACCGAATGGATGCTTGTCAATAAACAATGGTACGACCAATACCTTTCCAAGAAATACAAGTACATTATTACGTCTTTAGACGATACAACCTTTAGTAATATCATGGCTTCTAAATTTAATCCGGGACGATGGGTAGAGCAAGTGACACTTGAAGACATGCCTATTCCTCCTGACTTTGTTGAAGTGCAAAATACAGCAGACCCACTTATCAGTTTAATGACACACTGCCCCAACGTAACAACTGTCCAATTCTCCGTTTTCAACAGAAACTGTGACTTGAACTGGCTTTACCTCTCCTCGACATTATCCAACATCCATAACTGGAAACTGAAATCGATCCCCTCACTTCGTACTCGAGTAAACTATTCTCAATACTTTGAATGTGCTTTACAAGTACATAAAACGTTACAAACATTATCTTTAACCAAAGGAATGATGTTTTGTAAAAAGTATTCGGACTTAAAAAAATTCCAAGCTCTGTCCATGTTGGTTATCGATGATGTGTTTAGTAATATTTATTATTTCTATGAGTTACTTTTATTTTTACCTGATTCATTAGAAAATATAAGCGTCACTTTCACTCAAACGCAAAAGAAAATACCTGGTATAAATAACTCTGTTCCTATTATGAACACAAGCAGTGTTCGTACCATGAAGCTGGTAAACTATACACCTAGTACAGACGAAGAAGCTAATTTCTTTGTCGAAAAGTTTACAAAATTGGAAAGTTTGACTATATATGGGTATAAAGAAGAACCTTCATGGCCATCGAAACAACTATCAAAACCAGTTGCAGGATCTTTGTTTAATTTTATTTATGGATTGCGCCAGCATTCTATTGAAGTAGTAGAAATTGTCGATGAGAATAACTTTATTAATCAATACTTTATGGGTCAACAGTTCGCGCCTGGTTCTACCATGTCCATCACCGTTAACCGCTCAATAAAAAATATGGTGCCGGATCAACGCTTCAAGATTTTGGCTCGTATTGAAAAGGATCAACATAATAATGGATTAAACGTTGACTTGGTTTATACTGGCTCCATGTTAGCGGACGAAATGTCGACAAGGGTTGCAAGTGTATTGAATACCACGAGTGATTCCTTTGATAACATCGAATTATTTGTTGAACGAGAATTTGATTCAGAAATGAGTAGACAAAGCAGCGTTATTTTCAGTACCACAAGAGACAATATACGAAAGGTTCATTTACATGGCGGAATTTTCAACAGAATGACGCCTGGTTTAAATGTTAGACTCTTTCTATTAACTCATTTACAATTTGAAACAATGATTATTGATGAAGCCACACTTATGTTAGTATCAATGGGCTTACCCAACTTGGCTTATTTGGAATTTACCTCTTGCGATTTTCGAAACCAGTTTGGACATGATAGTTCTGCTCATGTCTCTCTTCCTGCCAATCGTTTAAAATTAATTACATTTTCAGTTACAGAAAAAGAAGGCGAAGCAAATCAAATGGGAAGGTTTGAATCTATTACTATTGTTTCTATCAATATCTCGGAGGAGCCTGATCAATCCTCGTATTATTTAGCTTGTTCCGATAATGAAACTAACCTCGTGAAATTGCCAAGAGGCGTATTCAGGCAACTTGAAGACTCCTTCCTTGCAAACGAAGAAGACGTAACTTTTATTAAAATCACTGTAAAGTCTGTAGATATGGTAAAACTCTCCTCTGCAGAATACAATGTTACTATTACATAAAAAAACCCAAAAAAAAGCCTAGTCTCTTAAATATTAATAAATAGTTTTCTTATTTTACTTTATTATTCAAGTGATTCTTCTTCTATTGTAGTTTGTTCCGGTACAATGATAAGTATATAAAAATGGCCCTTTATAAAAAGTATAAGATCAAATTATAGGGATTTGCATTGTTTGCTGTGTTTGTCATACTCCTCAAACTTTTACCTCTGTTACTTAAATTATTTTTCTTACTGTCATATTTATTTTTTGACTAAATTATTCTTACTGTTACACTATTTCATATCTATTATTACCCACTTTATCTCTCTTTACTATTTATTTTACTCTTTTTTACCTGACACATTTTATACGTAGGTATTGTTACTATTTCTTTTACCATTTATATTAGACTGCATATTTATGTAAGTCCTGTTACTATTTTTTACGCTTTTTATAGTTGGACAACTAAAAGCCTGGTGCTCAGCTAATTTTTATTAAACTTTCATAAAATATATCCATTATTTAATCATTTCAACTTTCTTTCTATATTTTTTTTACCGCTATAAACTGAAATCAATTTGTAACAATACGTTGTAACAACTCTGGCAGTTATGTAAGAAAGAGGAGAGAGCCTACCGATTAAAAGTCATCTTAAAGTGGTGTTACACAAACTACCTCTTTCTGATAAAACAATGTTAACAAGGATCGTCCTTGTTGTCCTAACACAAGAAATCAAACCTCCATGGTTGTTATAAATTTAAAAACCTAATTAAGAAAACTAAAAATGATATAAATACCTTCAACTTTTATTTAATAAAATATAATTTATTTTTTGTAAACAATTTAATCTTATACTTCCCTTATTTTATAAAAGACCTTTAAAATCAAGCTCTTTTATTTTATTTTGTACTTGAATTCCCTTGGATCTTACTTTCCATTGTATTTTTACCTAAATCTTTTATTCTACTTTATTATTTAAGTCCTTCTACTTATAAAACAGGAACTGGTGCTCACTTTTCTTACTATTACCTTATTATACTCTTTTTACACTTTACCACACTATCTATTGATTAACAACCTATTACCTTTTATTTTATTTCTCTACCACACCCCAAATTCTAACAGGTGCATACACTTCGTCTACATACACCTCTCTAACAAAATAAACAAAAAGAAGATGTGAGGCTACCAGGGGTCGAACCTGGAATCTCCTGATTCGTAGTCAGACGCCTTATCCATTGGGCCATAGCCCCTCACATGTTATTTACAATCAGCATTTATTATAAGTTTCATATAAACTGTTTTTTAAATGTAAAACGTGATAGTCACGTGCAAGAATGTATATGATTGGATTACTAGAACAACGTTAGAGGAATAGGATGGGGGGTTTTTTACGCTTATACAGTGCTCTAGAGTAATGTATCTATCTCCTTATACGCTAGGGTTGAACCCTATTGAGCAGTTCTGGGCTGTTGTAAAATGAAAGATGAAGTGCTGCAAATTGATGACAGAAGAAAACCTGTCTCAAAAATTGCAGTGATGTGTATAACGAGGTACGTCCAGGAATTCAAAAGCCTATTCTACCCATCCTATCCATATTTCCTAAATTCTTCGTTCTATATATTATCCAGGTTCGCCCCTCCATTATATAAAAATTATAGTAGTACAAAAAATAGCCTTTTGTTTAAGACGCTGTTACGAAAAGTAAGCTTGGTATATGTAGATAATAAAGCAAGCTTACGTCTCATTCATAACACCGTGATATTAGTCTTCTAAGCTTACTAGATTAACATCCACCTGATTTAATTAATCCATAGAGTTGTTAAAGTATCATTATACCATTGTTAATTCAATTCAATATCTTATGCAGATTTTTTTTTGGCAGACAGTCCAAATTGATCAGATGCCATTCAACTCAATATTTATTTATTATCCTTACGATATTGAGACCAATACTTCTTTATAAAACAGTGGTAGATGCTTATATGCTACGCTAGCTACAACCAATATAGTATCTCTCAAAAATTACGTTTTTACATAAACATTTAATTAAATGTACCACTTAATTTTCTTTTCAACAACAAAGATGATAACTTGCTTATGTACGGCTTTATCACTATATGCTTATTTTATTATATATCACGAATTAAAAATCTAGAAAGAGGGAGAGTAACTTATTGGGGATATCTTGAGATGATGAATAGGATTCAGTCAAACAGTTACTCTTCATACTCTTCTTGGTGAGGATGATAACCCCAAACTGAATCAGTAACGTTGCTATAATATTCATTTTCTACCTTTTTAAAACCAAATTCGTCATAACCACCTTCAGAGTCATCAACAAAAGAGTTACTAGCGCCTTCACTAGTTTTTGTAGTTTTATAGGATAATGGCATTACTTTTTGTAATATAGATGGGGGAGGAGGAAAACCAAACAAATTAGATGGGATCTGCGATTGAGAACGACGAGGCGGAGTATACCACGTATCTCTTTGGTAATAGAACATGTAATTTGTACTGTTAGCTTTACTACGACTAAGAGGACCTTTAACAACGGTTTTTTCTTTTAACACCAATAACAATTTATCTGCAATAGATACAACTTCTTTTTTCAGCAACATTAATACAGACATCACGGTTGTATTAAAATCAGCAAAATTGCCAATAGTGGTGGGGAGAAGTAAATCACCTCTAGATAAGTTGACATGCAATCCATTCGTAGCTAAGTGTACCGAGGGAATCACACAACTAGCTCCGACTATCTGTAGAAATCAAGATCCTCAGACTATAGAATTCACTAGATCAAATCAAAATTTAACGATCAATCACAATAGCGTGGCCACTATTGCAAAAGATTATAAATAAGAAATCGTAGTTAGCAATCCCTTTTACCGGGATTGATTTTTACAATTAAAATAAGAAATAAGCGTTATTAGACTTTTAATCTTATTTACCTGTTTTTATTAATTTTTCTGTGTTAAATCAAAGTATTTCTCCACAGTCATTAGAATGGTCAGAGGTAGATTCACCTCTGTAGATATATATCATAAAAATGATTAGTTAATAATAAAGGAAGTGTAATTTACAGAGAAATATTTTACCTTTTTACTCGAATACAAGTATCATCAAAGAGTAGTTCAAAGTATCTACTCCACACCAAACTAAGATAATCAGCTTCAGTACAATTTTTTGGTAATTTTTTGCTTAACAAGTGTGGATATTTTTTTAGTAATCCCAACCTAAATATACCAATTAAAGAACTGTTTTTAAATAAAGCTTCGTATTATTCTTTTACTTACGTGTGTTCATATATGCGAAGTGAGTTAAACAAGCCAGTTGATAAAGAGCGAGGATATGCTTTAAATAAATATACTAAACCAATATCTATACTCGAAGATTTTTTAATAGCCTATCGACAAAGTTAGAGAACAAGTTGTATAGTAAGGATGGTGTTTTAACAGTTTATGTCTTACGTGATTCAATAACATAAAATTATTAGTTAACAAAGGGTCAACGCTTATAGGTTCAAGTCGAAGATTTGTAGAAAAAAAAATTAACCAAGTCATCCCGATCACTACTGCTAAATAAGCAATGTTGGCTTTATCCAGACACATCAACAATATCTAAAATACTAGAAAGTCCGTTGCTAGAAATTGCATAAAGTACAGTAAGTATTACGAACCAAAAAAAAAAAAAAAATGTTATCCTAATTACCTCATTATCTTTCTTTCTTGCAATGTAAGGGAGTTTTTTTCTTTAACAAATTTATTGTGTAAGTTATCAGGAGCAGTTTTTAGTGCTGTACCAACAGAGCAGTTCATATCACCAAAGTAAACTTGATCATATTCAACTTTATTGCAAACATCATTTTATGTACCAATTGTTGAAAATTAGAAAAATAATTAAAGCATAAATTCATATAACTTTACCTGTTTTTTGTTACTGTTGGAAGACATTGCCCTCGCTTTTTTTTATGGCTATCAGTAGCAGCCATCATAGTAAAACGTTGTCAGCTTGATTTATCTTCAGAGCTTGATTTATCATTAGTGCTAATGATTTATTGTTAAGGATTCAGCTATCAATTAAACTGAACGGATCCCATCAATACTTACCTGTGGTAATTCAACTTCCTCTATGTTGAGGATGCTTACACCATAGTCACTTATACCGTTATATAATACCAAATATATATATTTATACATATATATATATCTTTATGTAAATACTTGTAAATAAGACTAGCATGATTGTCCCACATTAATTCACTAAGATTTAATATTACAGTTGTAAGCAGTATATGTTTATTATGATCTTATTAATAGTTTAACATGACAAGAGTATATCTTACCTTGCATGAATATAATGATTCTATATCAAGTAAAACTTAATCCATTGGTTACATATTTATCTCAACTATCAAGAGTAATCCTTTATCTTGTCTCACACTGATCCAATAATATGATCAGGAAATCTTTCTAGAAAAAAGAATAACTTGATCGAAATCAATAGAACGATTCAGTAACGAATAATATAATGTAATTGATATCAGGAACTTTCCATTATGATTTATATCCTTGTCTTTACTAGATATATCAATGATATGTCAATGATACCCATGTTATAATTATCAATACCAAAATACTATAAATATAGGTTGAACTTTAATTTAATGATCCTTGTTTTTTTCTAAAAATAAAACCCCTATACAAAGTTTTCACAATACTCGTATTTGTCTTCCCTTTCTTTTATCTTTATCTTTATCTTTGCTTTATTACCTTCATTTATCCCCGTTCTAAACACTCTACCATACCAAAGATTGAAAACCTGTCAACATCATCTTCCTTCTCAATAGCAACCTATTATATCAATCTAAAAAAAAAAGTGAGTAATACTGATAAAAAAGCAATAAAATAACTTACAGTTGATTTCTTTCCAGCCTTTCTCGAACCTTCATAACGGATAGCTACCGATAGTAAGTATTATGTTACCCAACTGCCTTTTGCACAATCCAACGGAATACAGGCTTGTCTAGTGAGCGTCTACAAGACAAGATGCTCGACTACAAACGCCATATGTTTCCTTTTTTCTTTTGACATGGTGGAACATCTAAATCCCAGGCTCGCGTTGACGAAGTGTGTTTGAACGAACATAATGACCAATACATTCGTCTAAAGTGATGTATATTGTAACTATTTGTAGTGTTGAAGTTAATGAAAATTTCAATGTTTCTAATAGAATAATCAGTAGAGGTTATTCTACAACTGTGGTATTAAGAAAAAAAGAAGGTAGCTGTGGAATAATAATGATACTTCCAGGCATAATTATTAGTGCGCCTAATAATTATATCTGGCAGTATAAACTTTATTTAAAGGTCTGGGAGTATTACTCTATTCTTACATCATTGGCATTTTTTACTCACGTTTCTCTTTTTGCTCATTTTTTCAAATAATAATATGAATTCAGCCGCTAAAGAATACTTGATTGCCAATTATAACAAAAAAAACTTTTGTTGTTGCAGAGTTTTTAGAGAAACAAGGCTGTGCTGACGAAAACTCCTCTCTTGAACAAATAAAAAAAATTGTTAATGTTTGGAGAAATGTCGAAAGACTTAAAACAGACAAAGACAAAAGTAAGAAGCGTGTTTCTACCTTAATATTTGAGGATAACTTTGGGGTAAGTTGATATAGTGTATAAAGTCATAACAGCTACTAACGTTATCATAGTTCATTAATAACAATACCGTAACAGAATTCTGGCTTAAAAAGCAAAAAGAAAACACTGAACTGAATTTGTTGAAACCAACCTCTAATATGCAACCAAAGTATTCTATTTCTCCTTCTTCTCACTCTCCATCTCCATCTCCCTCTATTATTAGTATTAGTACTAATAATGATACAATTACCGATGATGACAATAGTAGCGATGATAATTATGATGGACATACTGGTACTCTTAGTGATTCATCTGTGGAATAAGTTGTAAAGAAAATTAAACTACGTAAAGACTATTTAGTCCCCAATAATATTTCAAACATTATTGATTTGGAAGACACTGATAATATGTGGATCCTTCCTTCTGGAATTAATTTTTCTGTCCCGTTTATCTCTAGACGAAACGATTTAATTCAACAATGTGAGACTAATCAAGAGGAATTACAAGTAGATGAAGAGCTTTCTGTCAATGGAATTATACTTTTAGATGCTGATTTAATTTCGAATATAGTGAAAGAAGACCTTCTTATATTAAGAGTATATTATTGTCATTGAAATCCAGATACTCCAAATGGTATTGTACAGATTTATTAAATGAAAGCACTGTTGTCAAAGATAGTATAGCTCCATTTCTCGAAAATTATTTTCCTAACACCAAAAAGATAACAGCTTTTGGAGCAGATAAAGATATTCCTGAATCAAGAAAGAGATTTATAGCTATGGATCCTTCATTATCAGGACATGTACGAAAAGCTGATTTTTCAATAGTAAGTAATTCCTCCAATCATTTAATTTTAGCATTGGAATCGAAATCAGTAAAATCACAAAACAAATCTGCCAATGATCTTATAAAAATGGCACGCTATATGAAAGATACAATTGATGATATTGAAAGTGATGAATTTAAAACTGTCTCTATAATTGGAATAATAGCAAGTGGAAAAACTATTTCAACTTATGTTATGACCCATTCACACGATTACTTGTATTATTTCTACAAATTAGCAAAAACTTATATTCCAACTGATTATCATGATATGTGTAGGATTATTCCTATTTTTTCTGTACTTGAGCAACTTAAAAATATTGTTACTGAAACCAGTGACATCCTCTCCACTCCTCCACATAACCGAGCTACAGAAAACAACTTGAAGAAACTTAAAACATATCATACACCAATCATAATTCCGAAAGAAAGGATTAAAAGAGTAAACTTGAATACAGATGATGCAAGAAGAGCAAGATGACGTCTTTTCTTTGACTAACTTCCTTCTCTGTACATAAAACTAAATACCAAAACCTTTCTTTATATACCAAAACTTTTCTTTTTCTTTTTTACAAATAAATAAAATGTATATCTCTCATCTTTATCACAAATATATATATATATATATATATCCAAAAATGTCAGCAGAAAATCACACAGTCTGGGGGTTTAGGGCCATTAGTGGTAATTGATGGTAGTGTAGATCAGGATGCCTACATCAATACCCTTGTGAAGAATTTTCACCCTTGGTGCCAACATTTGTCAGAGGAAGAAAATAAGCAATTTATTTTCCAAGAGGATGGCGCTTCCTGCCTTACTGGCAAGTATGCGACCTGGTGGAAGGCAACCTATCAAATAAAGGGTTTTGACTTTTGGCCTACGCAAAGTCCAGATTTAAATCCAATCGAGCACCTTTGGGATGTTCTGGAAAAGCGTATTGAGCACGTTAGACATCGTGTATCGAATACTGAACAGCTCAAAGTGCGTCTTCAAAATGAGTGGCGAAACTTAGACAGCGACTTATTGTCGAATTTAGTGGCAACAGTAAAATGTATTTGCAATAGATTATTACATACCCTCTTCTTCTTTATTGTTTCCCGGTTATATTTATGCTACAATATCTATAAAGAAACTTCTTTCAAATGACAAGGAAAATAGGGTTTTAGTCATTTATTCAAGTGGAATTGATCTGTTTTTCAAAATGTAATGAATAACAAAAAGTAAAGCATAGCAAAATATAGGATTATTCAGGGAAATCATGTTTGCACTTGGGTCAATGAAGATAGCCGAGCACTACAAAAGATCAGATTTGACGCGCGCATTAATACATTAGGATAGATAGTTTGAAAAACATTTGCAAGTCGAAGAGAAAATTCTTTTTTTCGCTCTTTTTTTTAGAACTTCCCATTCACCTCTTCTACGTACATCCTATCTCAACCACTCAGATCGCTATTGCAAAAAGGCATCCTTTCTCTTTACTTATCCTTCTTCCCCTTTTTTACTTTTACAATTGTGCTAATAACTTTTATAATCCATTTATTAACCAGCCTGTAGTGATAAGACTCTCGCAGCTTATCTCTGTTTCATTCATATATTTTATATAATGTGTTTCTTTGGTTAATTCTTGGTACACCACCATTTACACCACTAGTGTCAATTTATGGCGTAATTTTTTTTTAATTTTTTTGGTGCACCACCATTTACAATAACAAGTACTTTACATATTGTGAGAAAGGAAATTGTAATATAAATATCATGATGATTAAATAAATCCTTTTTATCATAGTTGAATAAACCTCGTTTTATCATGGTCGAATAAACCTATTTTATCATAGTTAAATAAGCCCCATTTTATCATAGTTAAATCAAATCAAAATCAAGCTAGTAGTTCAAGCAGTGCACGGCAAAATGATACACAATTTGCTAAAGAATTTGACTTGGCTATTGCTCTCGATTTAGGTACGGTGATGAGATATTTTGATGGCAATAGATATATGACAGAATTTATTGAAAAGTACCAATCTATGGATAAGAAATACATGCACAAGTTGTCCGATGGATCATATCTAAAGGAGCGACTTTTTAAATTTGGTTTAACTTGTACACATGAACAGTAAGTATTGTAATACAATGAGTAACTGAGAGATTTATTATTATTATTAAATTTTAGCTATTCTGATATAGTTTATGTCATTCTTTCATCTTTGACGCTAATGATTTTACATATATTCAAAAGAAGATGCTGACCGAGGACCAAATAACAGAGTTAGAGTCTGAAAGCCCAGTTGATTTTCCTGATTTAGATGGTTATTTGATAAAATTTGTAAATGTAAGTCAGTCCCCCCTACCAAATTATAAATGATATTTAGTAATCTTAACATATATTTAACAGGTGCCCACAACTGAAGACCTGCGAATGGCTTTATACCAAAACGGAGATTATAAAATGAATTACAGCAAGGATCACCATCAAATTAAGGATTGGATTCGACGCTCCTTGGATCACCTATTATTGGTGTATGAAAGTACTGATGACTTCACCATTGAACATAGTGAACAATGGTATCAGTCACGTATCTGGTTGCCTCTCGAATTGCTTTTTGAGAGTATCAATGGCAACCACTCCCGACGATGCAGCAAACTCAAGATTCAAATCCGTATTCAAACAAGGGCAAGACAAGAGGTGATACAATCTCATCTATGAAATTAAAGTTTTCTCTATTCCCGCTTAATTTTTATACACGCTTATATATCATTGTAATAATTGTGTGTCTTTTTCTTTTTCTTTTTACATTGGTGTTGGTATGCGGCTCTGTTATTGTATACTAAATGATCATGTAGCTGGACTCTCTTTTATTGACAGTAAAGAAAGATGTTTTTATTTATCTTCATGTATTAACCATTATGTGGTATTTAACCAAAAATTAACGCAAGATATCACTCTAAATATATCTGGGGTGGTTACACAACAACCTCAGTTAGGTATCACTTACTACCTGATTCTTAAACTAGAATTATTTCTACTATAAAAAGGATATTATACGAATCAACTTTTTGTACCCTCTCTTGTTTTTTTAGAAGTCATTTTTTAATTAATAAAGATCCAAAAAAAGTTTCATCTTATTTACTGCTATCTCTTTTTATAATGTAATTCGATACTAAATATCTCACATTGCATACTCCCATAAAGACGTAAATACTATAGTTGCCGAAGCGATGAATGAAGAAGTGGTACAAGCTCTCTGAGCCACGCTTTATTTTCAGATAGTATAATAATAAAATATAATAGTAATCCCTATTTCCCCAGATTTTTCAAGCAAGCTAATTATATAATTCAATTTTTTTTTTTTTTTTTTTTTTTTTTGAGTGGAATTAAATGATTTTATACTAAATTAAGTTATCAAACTATACTATATTAGAAGAGTCTTCTATACCAGGGTTGGATGTGTACCACTTCTTCATCCATCGCTTCGGCAACTATAGTATTGTATGTCGTGCCTAACACAATCCTTGTACTATCTTCAATCAAGATATTACCACTGCATTACAAAATCTTGTAATTCCGATTAATAATCAACTTGATCAGTTTAGAACAAACATCGAAGAAATCAATAATATCGCCCAACAAGTACATACAGCTGTCGCGCAAGAAAATAGCAATGTTGAACAAATCAATCATTTACATGATATGTTAAATCGTTTTGTTACTCAGCTTCGCTCTCAAATCACTGATATAGTACAATCAATCACTCAAGTATTGCAACAAATACGGGAAAATTAGAACACGATTTGAGAATGAAATAACAATAATCCGTGGTCGTCTTATCCAACAACATAGAATTATTGTAAATGTCATCATTGGATCTAGAGACGCAGCATACCGAGTTGAACTTGGAAGACTAGTGTTTCAAACCCGTCTTAATCATTTACAAAGAGAAGGTTTGACTGAAGAAGGAAGGTTACTGCAAGAACAATTAAGTACACAAGTACGCATCTTTATTCAAAATGAGCAAACACATTTAGCAGCTTTAAGGGCAGTATGAAAATCAACGCCGACAAACAATTGAAAGTAATAGAGATATTCAGTGATGTCTACAAATAGATACTGTCAAACACCGACTGCAGCAAATTGAAGCTCGAAATGCCACATTATTTCAACGGACTGAAATAATACCTCAACAACTTTTACTTGCTGTAGCAAATCCTGAAGGCAACCAGTTATTTCCCAAAATGACAAATGTCACTTTCTGGTCTCATGTTTATCGAAAAGTAGCAAACGATCCTAATCAACTAAACATAAACATAGTAACTTTACATCTTGTTTTTTTTCTTTTGCTAGTATTCTTTGTAATAGAGATCTAATCAATCTATTCAAAGAAGTTTTGCTGATTTCGAAATTTCAAGAAAAATTCCTGGAACTGAACAGTACGCTTATGATATTTCAACGCTGGATCAATTACATATCGCCATCTCTTCATACAAAATAAGAGATTTTAATATTTTTTCAATATATTTGTGTACTTATAGCTATCCCTTTTTTTTTAGATATAGTCATGCATTTATTAAACACAAGACTCTGGGTGGTGCGTATCTTCAAAGGTTATTTTCTTCATCAACAGTACCCACACCAACAACAAAAATCAGAGCCGCGACAGCAGAAAAAACCAAGGCCACGCAGATTACCTATCACAATTTAGTTTTAAATGCTACGATCAAGAAAACCATATTTTACATAGAACAAGCCAGTGTCCTGAAAGAAGGCTATCAGGTAATCATTCATTTCGTTCTAAACAAACATGCAGTTCTTAAATTTGTTGTATTTATTAGGAAATTGTGTAAATTATCCATTGAAACTGTGTCCTCAATGTCCAGCGAATGATGAAAACAGATTGGTACGTTATACTCTCTCTCTCTCTCTCTCTATCTCTTTGGTTTAACGAGTTCTAAGTATCCAATACAGTGCTGGAATCGAGATGTTAGTGCTGCTGCAAATATTAGAAGTATTCTGGTAGAATATATTAGACAAGGCTTTAATCTCGATTCCAGACCTGCCCAACTTTCAAGAGGTCAACAAGACCAAGAACTGTAGATAAAGTCCATCATACGAGTAATTTTCGTCTATTTGCATTTTTTTGAAGTGTTAACAGTCACGATTAGCTAACATTTTGGGAGAAAATATAGGTTCTTATTTTAAACTCCATTTTGTATGTTTATTTTAATAAAAAAAAAAAAGCCGTTTTTTTTTTTTTTTTCTTCTTTTTTTTCCCTTTTTTTTTTATTATATAAACTTTTAATGAATAAAAGACAAGCAACACCACCAGTAGAAGCCATTTTATCCGATTCGATATTTCCAGTTAGAACACCTAAAAAAGAAGAAGAAAAGAAGGCAGATCCACTAGCAACACAAGTATGGAGACTTTATACCAAAGCCAAAGATACGTTACCAAACGGTACTCGGTTAGAGAATTTAACTTGGCGTATGATGGCCATGACTTTAAATAAAAAAAAGTTACAAGAAGAATCATCTCCACCTAAATCAGATGATACAGTAGGTTTGTTATCTTGTTCTGCTCCACCTTCTATTCTTCACCATCAACATAATAATCAAAATTTACTTGTAAATGGATCAGCGCGTGCATCTTCCCCTTTAAAAGTAAATTTTTTATTTTATATACTTAAATTTTATACTAATAGAGTATAATAGTCCCCCTTTTTATCACATGTCAGTAATAATAGTATAACAATACCAGTAGACCCACCGAATGATGAGGATGATGATGGTGATGATGATGTAGAGTATACTAATCCTGGAGCAATAAGTTTTGAAGATTTATTAACAATGTATCATTTTAACGATAAACATAATAATTCAATATTAGGTAACGCTGTATATAAATAACTTTGAATGTATTTATTTATTTACTCACGTAATATTTTTATTTTTTCCCAGCATCTTCGGGAGATCCCGCAGTTGGTCACACACCACCACCATCGTCGTCATCTCCACCACCTCCTCCACCACCAACATCATCAACTAAAACTAAATCCATTACTCAATGTACAAATTGTAATACAACCACTACACCACTGTGGAGAAGAAACCCAGAAGGACTTGCTTTATGTAATGCGTGCGGTTTGTTCCTGAAATTACACGGCGTGGTGCGGCCACTGAGTTTAAAAACCAATATAATAAAAAAAAGAAATCGCAGTGGTAGTGGAGCGACCATGAACAATAGTACGCATGTGGATATGGTTCACGGTATCGGGAGAGGATTAAAATCCAAAACGATCGATATTAAAAAAAAGGAATCGACTAGTACCAGTACTCGACCGATCACATTTAGTGCATGGAATGGTTCAGAAGCATTAAATAAAAGACAAAGAACAAACGAAGAAGAAAGTACTAGTTTAAAATTGGAAACAAGTAATAGTACTTCTGCAGCAATGGTTATTTCTGGTTCATTACCAAATCATCCATCTTCTGATGGATTAAGGCAAGTATTATTATCAAAACAACAGCATAATTCAGGTGAACAAAAGGGTAGAGCTATTTTACCAAACAACAATAATAATCATCGGTTATCATTGGGTAATATTGGGTCTGCTCCTGCTTTAAATTGGATGGGCTTAATGGCTCAACAGCAGAAGCAACAAGAACAACAACAACAGCATATACAACAGCAGCAGTTGTATAATGCTAGTTCTTTTCCATTACTTAATTCGAATCAGTTGCAACAATTAATATTACTGCAGCAAGCTACGGCTGCTGCCGTGGCTGCTTCTAATAATCAAGATACTACTACTAGTATGGATCATGACCATCATTCATAAAGTCTTTTTTATTTATTGTATATATAATCATATTCCCCCTTTTTACACAATAAATTTTTTTTTATATACATATATATTTTGCGCACACATAAAAATCAGTGTTGATCCTTTTTTTTTTGTCACACAACTACCTTGGTAACACATGGAAACCTGAAACCGAAAAAAAAAGCTAACTTTTTACATATATAATAAAATCGGTAAAGTTCTTAGTTAGACATAATATAATACCAGTAAAAATGGATTTGAGGTGTAGTCAAAACAATATAATGCTATATTACAGCTTGGGTTCTGCTCATATATTCCATCATATCAAGTATATATAGGATGTTGCTTTTAGGTAAACTGAAGGGTTTAGAAGCCAATATAATAACCGAAAGTTTTTTTTATTAAGCGGAAAATATTAATTCTACAATATAAACCATTTCACATGAGTCAAAAGCGGCTCAATACACTATCAAAGTCGGCACCATCATTTTCGGATTCCCTTGTTCAGTCTTGGATAAAGCTTACACATTGACACGTATTTTATGATTTACATTTTAGTTTGGCTATTTAATTGCGTGTAAAGGGATCTGTCCGCATTAAAAAGGAAAACGGTATCGATACCAAAAATTTAAAACGATGCTTTTCGAAAAATGACTACATCACGTAAACCACAAGTAATATCCTTCGCAGACTGAATTGATCTGTTACGATAAGTTTAACCTTGACAGAAAATGTTGGAAAGTGTTTCCAAGTTAATTGGTTGAATGCTTACCAAAAAAAAAAAAAAAAAAAAAAAAAAAAAGTTGAGATTAAAAAAAACGTTTTGCATATATTTTTTTTCAAAAAAAAAAAAAAAAAAAAAAAAAAAAAAAAAAAAAAAAAAACGTTATCTCTCTGGGGGTTGTGCGCTAGCTTAATATAGCCGAATACACGGCTTTCAATTTACTGGGTTTTGAATAAATATTTAGACGTAATGGGACAAATTTAAAATCTTGGGTATGCAATAGTTGGCGCGGGCTTGCTGACGACTTGTTCAAATATCTAGGAAGCTTGCTGTACCTATATGTAGGAAGACAAGTTTCGAGTATAAAAATTAGGTAAAGCTTAATATGTCTTATATTCGAAGTAATGAAGATAATAAAGATTGAATTATTTTATTCGCTTTTGTAAGTATCGTTACCTCTTAACGAAAAGTACCATGAATGGCTATGTTTACACTGTGTGCTAAATTTTCTTGGCCTTCTTAGTGTTATGCATCATATTACTGCTGTTTCTACTTGTAAGACTTATTTTTTATTCAAAACCCAGTATCCGGATAAAAAAACTTTATTACCCCAATTTTTTTTTTATATATATTGCCTGATAGATAGAAGGCTGGGAATTTCAATTACTTAAACATTATCTGATTGCTTCAAGTCAAAAAAATATTATCGTAATGTCCATTCTCCCAACTTACTGGTTTAAACATCCGCAGTAGCTCATTATATAATCCCTTACCGAAAAGCTGGATCATTTCTTATTTACGCGCACTTCAATCAATTCACCGAGAAAAACTCTTTTTCAAAAAAAAAAAAAAAAAAAAAAAAAAAAGAAAAGAATGTGATACAAAATGATTGTCCGTTTTGCATCGTCTATTACTAAAAATGCAGTAACACCATCGGCTTTCTAGCTTATTTAGTGTTATCGTATGATTCAAAGATATACAATTTATGTTAACTTTGAATTCTATTAAAATAGTTCTATTTGTTCCATTGAAAACTTTTTTTTTTTTTTTTTTTTTTTGTTGGATTTAAATTAACTTGATCGAATTACTGTGATTTGTCACGTCGTTTTTTTTTTTTTTTTTTTTTTTTTTATTACTAACGAGACCATATATTAAACTCGCGAATTGAATTATTCTAGATTATACGCCATGAGCACACACACACGCACAAAAATACCTGTTGAAATTCGGTTGGTGATGGCTTCATATAGTAATAAATCCGGGTTATTAATAATTAAATGCAAAGATAAAACACAAAAAACGTGGATAACATTTTTCTTTTTTTTTTATATCCGCGATCAGTAAGTTTTGGGACAAGCATATATCTCTTTTGGAAAATGGTAGAATTAAACACTTGTTTAATTAGGACGTTTTTCTTCTGATTATAAAGGGAGAACAAACTAAATCACTGTTACTATAGTAAAGAGAGAGTAAATGCACCTGATATTCTCATTCAAAAAAAAAAAAAAAACTTTGTTGGGTTTCAAATCAGAGGGGGATATCACAAGGATTGGGTCCAGTCAAAGAAAAAAAAGTCAGGTACGCGACCTTATTATTAAGGTTTATCTTTTTTTAAAAAAAAAAAGAAGAAGCCTATAATGTTATTGGTATACTACAAAGTGATTAGAACTTTACAAATCAAATAACAGAAAAGTAAATTAAATACGTTCTTAATTCAAAAAAGAGAGAGAAAGAGAAAAGTAGAATCGCTTATTGTTCGTCAACGTTATTACAAATAGAAAATATAGATCCTGGGAAAGAATTTACTGATCAAAACTGAGTCAGAAAAAAATATAGTTTATGTATTATGAAAAGATTGTGAAAAAAATACACAAAAGAGTAAAATACATCCATTGAAATACAAGGGGGGAGGGAAAAAAAAATACTGGTTCGCGTATAAAAAACAAGTTTTTTTTATATATTTGCCTGTAGTTTTGTACGCTACAAAGGAGTTATTTTTTTTTAAAGTTGAATAGTGTCATGGTGACTCTTATTTTAGACAAAAAGCATATAGAGTTTCGGTTTCTGTCTTTTGTACGACAAAAAAAGATTGAAAATGGGCTGCGACTGATATCATTTTCGGCAGGGAGCACAGATAGGCCCGAATCTTCGGTCATTGTACTGGGGGGAGACGCATAGTAAAAAAAAAAAAAAAGAAAGAAAGAAAGTCTTTCTCCCAAAAAAGTCTATTAAATCTTGAAAAGGAATTTATACGGAAACGAGATATGCATTAAAAAAAAATTTTGCGGGGAGAGAGAGAGGGGAATTTTTTATTTTTTTACGTAATAAAAATGAAGGGTGTATATTGTTTTCTAAAAAAAAAAAAAATTATGATGGCACAAAGAAAACTGTAATGAGATAGACTTTTTTTTTATATGTGCAAGCACATATATAACAGTATATAAATTGGTTGTGTGGTACTCTTACACTTAATCCGGGATAAAAAGCTTATCATCATCAGCTTTAATTTCTCATATGGAACCAATCAATTTTGTTCTACTTATCAAACCATGAGATTCAAAATTTATTATAGTAAAAAAATAATAATATAGTGTCCAGTCTATTGGATGTAAAGATCATAGATAACGAAAAGAAAAGAGCGATATTACAGTGGGAAAAAAAAAAAAAAAATAGGGAGGGAACACAATCAGATTTTTCGATACTTTACCGATTAAATCTCGTTAGTGCGTGTGTATATGTTTATAATGTCATTATCTGAGATGAACTAGCCCCCTTCCTCCTTTTTTTTTTTTTTTTTTTTTTTTTTACGAATCGGGAACAAACTACCTGAAAAGAGCACGGGGTTGTACATAATTAAAAAAAAAAAAGTCCTGGGTTGTTGCAGTGAGGATTCTGTTTAATGCACATATAGTTTGAAATAAATAAAATAAATATAAATAAATAAAGGTATTTGTCAACCAGTAGGAGATCTATCAAGTATAATATCATCAACAGGTGGAGGAGAACAAGTTAATTTACCAAGTGAATTACCACTTTGGTTACTAAGTCTTCTAGATGAACCTAAAATACCACTATTGTTGCTACTCATTCCGCGATTTTCTTGTTGTTTTCGAGCTAATTTGGCATAATCTAACAAAACCAGAAGTTTTAAATAAAGAATTCTTTTCCATTTTAATTTTTTTACTTACGGAGTCCGCAAGCATTGCAGAGTGTACGAGCACCATCTGGTCCACGTCTCCATTCTGGTGTTTCAGATATATTACAGCTGTGGCATCTGCCTTGGAAAGCAGGTCGTTTCTATAGAGACGGTTAGTACCATTAACGACTAGTATGTAATCTAATTACTTACGCCTCTTTTTCTTTGTCTGATGTTGTTATTTATAGTGGATGAGGGAGATGAAGATCCTATACGCCAGGTACGAGGTTTATTTTGTTCATTTGATGATACGTAATCACCCTAATTTTAAAGTTAGTAAAAAGTTGTATACATATTTGTTATACTTTACTTGATATTGTTCAGGTACATTTTTTGCAGCTCTTAATTGTTCAGAAGCGAGTTGATGTTTTCTTAATCGTAATAAAGCATTCAATACTTCATTTGCTCTACCAATCATATCGTCCAGCCATGGTCGTGTGGAATTGAGGTCTTGATAAGTGGAGGTACTCGAATGTGAATTAATAAATTGGCTTTTTCGTTGTACCATGTTGTCGCATAATGTATGGCATTGTCGAACTACCTTTTTTTTTTTTAACAGCAAAAAAAAAAAAAAAAAAAATACATATAATATATAGATCATTATAATAAAAAATAAATAAAAAAAGATAAAAAATAAAAGGATGAATACATTTTTATTACAATACACGAATATATAAAAAAAAAAAAACTAAGAATTTTTAAAAATGTTATTTACCTCTTCTATATCATTCTCAATGCGGTTTGGTGTATATGTACTATTGTTATATGATGATGATGAAGGGCTGGGCGCATTATTTATATTGGTATTATAAGCCTTTGATGTATATTGGAAATAAGAAGATCTTTGTTGTTGTGATTCAGGGGGCTGTTGTGGAGATGTTTGTTGCATAAGGATGGGAGAGGTATTTGAAAATAATGAAGGTGAAGATTTGTAATAAGTATCTCTGGAAAGTTCGTTTCTATTTTTATAAGGAGGAGACTTCCACTGATCAGGTTGAGGTGGCGTAGGAAGTGAAGTATCAGATGAAGTGCTAGGAACCCAACTACGGTTAGGTAAGAAATCATCCATAGCTGAAATAGGTGGTAATTTCAATCTATCTGTATTGTTGTTGTTGTTACTACTGTCTGATATATTTCTATTTAATTTTTTTTTAAGGTTAGTTTTGGTGATACCAACTCCATCAATTTTGAAACCGATTGACAAGGAACCAATGTTAATGCATCGCAAGTTCCCCCCAAGATATATCGGGGTTTCAAAAATTGTTTTTTGCCCATCTTTTTTCTTTTTTTTTTCTTTTTTTTTTAAAAAAAAGAAATGAAATTATACCTTTGATGATGAAGGTTCATAATGGATTACGTGCGTAGAAATAAATAAAAAAAAAAAAAAAAGATAAAGAGCAAAGTTATAATGTGTAAAAGTAATAAAGAATGAAAGGTTTTTTTTTTTTTTTTTTTTTTTTTTTTTAAATACAAGAATAAAAAGAGAGAGAGAAAAAAAAATATAAAGAGAAAAAGAAGAACAAGAGAGAACAAGAAAGAAAATCATTGTTTAGAATTATTTTTATATTCGGCTGGTCCTTATCCGGGGCGGTTAAATCTCGATTTTGTAAAACGTTAGATGAATGACGGTGTGACCACAAAAATATCCAACTTTTTTTAACGCTTTTATTACCTTATACTTGAAACAAATTAATCAAGAGTATATTTTACTAAAAAAAGAGCACAAGATAAGATAATGTATCACATGGCCAATTCTTTTTAAAATAAATATAGTGTCCCTATATACATTACCCACGTTTATGATTTGACCGGAAATGACAACCTTCCAATCGTCATAGAAACAGATACCTTTCTGTGACACTTTAAAGGAAACTTATTCGATAAAGAAGCCACGTGGAATTCTTTTTTTATAATAAATGGTTTATTATAATCCTTTCAACAAAACTTGGATACCTTGAACACAAAAAAAAAACTGGAAATAATTTTATAATCGCATGATATCTTTATTGAATGATTGGTTCTTATAAAGCAAGTTGAATTGGTATCACACTTCATTGTTTTATAACATAATTTTGCACAACATTCGAAAAAGAGAAAGGAAAAAAAAAAAAAAAAAAGAAAAAAAAGAGAAAACTATATACACATAAAAAAAAAAAAAAGCTTAGATGGTTTGACTAGAAGTAGTAGCAGATAAGGTATTCGTGGCTGATGTTTGTTTTAAAGGAGAATCTTTTGGTGTAATGGCATCTAATAATATATCTCTTAGTTTGTAATATTTTCTTTTACGACCCACATAGAATAATTGCTTCGTCCCAAGTGGTATAGGTTTAGTTTGTTCAATCGCTACTCGTACACTTTCTGTTTCTTCATCTGAATCAATATCTGGTTCTTCTTCCTCGTCCTCTTCTTCTTCTTCTTCTTCATCTTTATGAACACTAGTAGATGTATTATAATTAGAGCAAGTGACAGTACATGTCTTTTTAGTTGATGCTGATGATGATAGCCGACTCTTGAGTTTATTAGGGTCCAAAACATGCAGTTTAGATCTTGTGCTATCTTTATCACCCATAGCACCAGGCACTAGCGTAACACAAAGATATTTAGTACTTTTTTTTTTTTTTTTTTTTTTTTTTTTGCAAGCTTTTAAAGGGAAATTCATAAAGTTTACCTTGTGGTCTACCTATTCCTTTTTTCTGATAGGCTGCCAGTAAGTCGTTAAATGGTTGTGTTCTACCTTCTACTGACCTTTTGGCACCCATAGCATGAATCTTGCAAGTAAGTGATCTCGTACAAGGATGATTATTCGGCGGAATAAGAACACCACATTGTCTATCAAGATCTAATGGTGCTATTTTTAAAAAAAGATGTTATTATTGCTTTGATAATATAATTACCAGTGTGTGTATTTTTTTTTTTTTTTTTTTTTTTTTACCTTTTTTCTTTGGTGTAGCCTTCTGTTTAGATTTCTTTTCTTTTTTCATCTTTTTTTCTTGTTCGATTGTGGATACTACGCTATCTTATATTACCAAAATTGTATTATCAGCCACGTTACAATATATCCTTTCATATATATATTTACAGAGAAGAGAAAAAAAAGAAAAGAAGCTAAAATGGAATATACGCACGCATGTATTCTCTGTATAAAACTTTCTCTTCCAAAAAAGGGAAACTAAAAAAAAAAAATTACTCACCAGCTTCTTCTTGTTTTGTAATATTTCGCTTCTTCTTTTTTGTGGTCGTTTTTTTATTCGATACGGTTTTGGTGGTTCCCATATCGTCACTCTCTTCATCCTCTGATATCGAACTTTTACCAAAAGTAGACATAACTACAAATAATAATAATAAAACGAAAAAAAGAAAAAAAAAAAGGAGGGACGAAATAACAGTGCCTCCCACTCTTAATTTACCGAATTTTTTGAAGCACCGCCAAAAAAAAATGCGTGCATCCTGTGAGGCTAAGGCTAAAAATTACACTGAGAGAAAGAGAGAAACAGTTTATAGAATAGCCGTAAATAAAATCCTCAGTAGCCCTTGAGGTGTGTGTGTGTGTGTGTGTGTGTGTGAGTTTTCAACTTTTTTTTTTTACCTCTTTTTGACTCTCTATCATCACTAAACTTTCTAAAACTGGCTCAATGATGGGTTGAATATACAGAAATAGCATCCTCTTTTCGATGATGACAGGATTAACAATAACCAATAAGCCTTTTCATCCGTAACAATATGATAAGTTGTAACAACAAGTTGTAGAGCATATAAAATGATTAAATAAATCACATGAGTAGACGTGACCATTTTATCAACCTACTCTATCTTTTATTTATGTGCACCAGTAAGTATTTCATCTTTTATGACTTGTATTCTTTTATTATTATGTCTTTTTTAGTTTTCTCTATACCTTTGCAGACGAATAACGACACAAAGTATAAGAGCACTTCTTTGCTCAAGTATGCTCTAACCGGGCGTACATATATCGGGCCCCGCTTTTTTTTTATGCTTTACAAAGATACGTGAAAAAAGCAATAGACTTTCTTTTCTGAAGCGTGCACCAAGAACTTCCGAGAATCTAACCAAGTGATTTTTGTAGTAATGATGATAATATCAATAATAGCTTCGATGACATACTTGTTGCTTTACCTATTTCAATCATAAATACACTGCAGAAATTGAAATCGTTGAAAGAATTTCGCGCAGCACTGAATATTCTTTATTACGTCAACGTAATTAAATGCTACTTACTATTGTTAGATATAAGACTCTAGGCTAATATGCGATTTTTATGTAGGAGCAACTTATTACAAGTGCTCAGACGAAAGGAAAAGCAACAATTCGATTGATGTTTTTAGCCCTTTTGAGACCAGTAATGCTGCTCCCTCATGCCGCAGATACTACAAAAAGTCATATTTATTGGAGCTAGATCTCCCCCCTCCCCTCCTTTCTTTTGTGAGATACAAATCGGTTTTTATTTCTTTTTTCTACCAGCTCTTTCTTCTAATATGAATCTTTTTTACATTTTCGTCGTTTTAACATTTTTTTTTCTTGTTACACACCAAACTATTCCCGAATTACTAAACAAGACGCACATAAAAACGGCGCATCTATTATTATAACTTTAGTGTAAATACCACAGTTATTCCCAAATTCACATGATTACTTACCGGGTTTTTTTTTATTAATAGTTTGATCACTGGTACTTTTAAACCATGATAAAAAGAAAAGGATGGTCATTTTTTTTAAGCGTGATTTCTTGTATCTTTTTGCAGTACTATAACCAAGGTTACAGTAAACCAAGAAAAAAAAAGTTTCTCTGTTTTTGGTTACCCTTCCCCCCCCCATAGTCAAATGTACCACGAATATCAAGATGATAATTTATAGCTTCCTGATCCAAGAGATATTAGAAAAGCTTTCACGTAAATGTCGACATTTATCGGAGACCATATGTATATTTTTTTTTTCACAGATTAAGAAGTGGTATTTATTCTATATATATATTTCGAAAGAGTACGCGTTTGTATATCCAGTGAAAAGAGCACCACCCCGTCCTTAATCTTTTACTTTTCGGTTTATGGATCGTTGACTAAAAATCTGTAAGTGTACATTTTGTGCATACTAACACCGAACATTAAAACCAAGCCGCCGAAATAAAGTAATATATGCGCGTGACAAGTAGTATTACAAACAAATTAGCAATATAATGTTTTAATCGTAAAACGGGAAAATGACAAAAAATGAATACTTTGCCACGTTTGAATATGCTTTTCAGTTTCGTGAACTGTGTAACACTAGATGCATTAAAGATAGTCGAAACCAGGCGGGTAAAAAGTATCCCATTTTACCAGGTTTATACCATTCAAAAGGTAAACACCCACCCTACTTGGTGACCGTATGTTCTTACTCAATGTTAAGAAACTCTCCGTACATACAAACAAATAATTATTTTACACGATCTTCTTTTTTTTTTCTTCTTCTTCTTTTTTATCGTTTCTATTACACTGCCATGGGAATTACAATTCTCTTTATCTTTACACTAATATTAACAGTCAAATCATTGCCAATTTTTGAAACAGGTAAAAAAAAAAACCGGTTTAATTTAAATAGTATTTTTTTTTAAAAAAAAATGATCATATAGCGAATGATTATGATCGATATGGAAAGCAATGCCCATTATTTCCACAGTATAACGTAGTATGTCCTATATTATGTGTAAAGAATCATGATTTTTGTCCACCAAGTCTAGCTCCTGTCTGTTCTGTTGGACAACAATTCTGTCTCGACGGCACCTGTCAGACTTTGTGCGATTCGTCTATATCAAACGTTTGCACGTGTAACCATCCATCACCAGGTTATGTACCCTGTGCAGCAAACCAGCTCATTAATATCACACACTTTAATCCTAGTTTAAAAGAAATACAAACAAGAGAACTTTGTGCGTCCGCTGCAAATATACCAAATACCACACCGATTGGACTATGGGGGTTCGATAACGCAACTACTCTTTTATGGGCTCAATGTCCAGCAGCTCCTCCAGCTCACTTTACGTTTAAAGAACCCATGTGGATTGCAGTATGGGCTATATCTGCCGCAGAAGCATTTATTTTATTCAGTTGGCATATTTATAAATACCTTGCAGAGTTAAAATATAAAAAACACAGGAAAGCTGACTCTTTGTTACGTACCGAAGCAGCTCATTCAGACAGTTCTGTTGTTGAAAAAATAAAAACCGTACAACATGTCTCTTCAAGTGAAAATATCGAAAACGAAAAAGAAACTAAAACTTTAGAAAGCTCTTTATTATTACAAGATATAGAACAACTTGGGTTTAGAGGATTTAAAAGAGATTATTTTGGTCTTTTAAGTTTTGGGTCAGTTATGATCATTACTTTTTTATTTATGGTTTTTCTTGGATGTATCGTAGGCGATTATTGTAAGCTCTTTTTTATATATATAATAAATGGAATAATATTTAATCTTTTTTTATTTTTTATTTAGATGGTAAATTAAATGGAGGCGTACTACATGTATACTTGTCCTCCGATTCTTCTTCCAAAATCTTTTGTGCAGTCTGGCATATCTCGGCTGCTTGGTTCGCTATCGTCTTGCTATTCAGAAACAGAATTCAAAACTATTTTAGAATTGAATCATACCCCCATCTTTGTCCGTTTATTCAAATAGAACGCAAACAAGATGAACTCATGTTTTTACAAGATGATAACAACTGGATATCTAAGTTTAGAGGAATTGAGAGAACTGTAATTGAACGACTAGGGTAATATATATATATATATATATACATATATTATGCAATTGGGTTAATCCCGTTATATCTAGAATGAATATTATCGTTGAAACTTGCCCAGTACATATTACCTCTAATAAGTTACGCTATTTTGAATTTCAATGCATGCGTTATATCTATAACACGGAAAAAAGAAGGTTCGAACCTTACCTGTTTGACCTTGGTTCAACAAATAAAGAACTAAAGAGTTTGTCGAAAGGAATCAAAATCTCGGAAGCTGTATATAGAAAAGAACTATTAGGTCCGAATATTATTCCGGTTTATGTACCTTCCATTCCATGGGCTATTATTCAAGAGTAAGTTAACCCCTTTATATATATATATATATATATATAATCTTTGTTAATTTATATAAGCTTCATTATATATATATATATATATATAGATTCAGTTCGTTTTTATATCTATACCAGATGATGTGTATGTGGGTATGGTAGTAAGTATATTATATATATATATATGTATTGATGTTAAAATACGGTTTAACTTTATTTGCTTCCTCTCTCTATATCTTTATTTCAGTTACTTTCAATACTATCCAATGGGTCTTGTACAAACCGGCATTATTCTTATATCCGCTTTTATCAGAGTTTATTTAAGGTTAAAAGCCGAACGACGTATTAAATCTATGGCGGAATACACAAGTAAAATCCATGTCTACAGAGACAGTGTATGGAAAGACGATACTTCGAGCGCGGACCTTGTCCCAGGAGACGTATTTGAAATAGACGAACATTCACAAGTCCCATGCGATTGCATGCTTCTTTCTGGTACAGTTGTTGTGAACGAATCTGCACTTACAGGAGAAGCTATGCCAATTCGTAAATTTCCTTTACCTGATGACGATAATGTATACGAAATGGATGGTGCAGGGAAATCAAATACACTTTATGCTGGTACATTAGTATCTCAAGTCATGCCGGCAATTGATCAGTTAGAAAAAAGAGTTTATGCTGTTGTTGTTCGAACTGGTATATCTAGTGAAAAGGGTATGCTGCTTCATAAGATCCTTTTTCCGTCACCTGTCAGTTTTATTTTTGACCAACATATCAAAATTGCTATCTGTATCTTGCTGGCTTGGGGAGGCATTGCGTTTGGGTTAACTTTATATCTTATGGGTCGCGGTAATATTACAAGCTGGTATTATGGTGTCTTTATCATGTCGCAAATCTTCTCTCCGTTATTACCTGCAGCATTTACCATCAATCAGTCTGTATGCGCTGCTCGTCTTCGTAAAAAACAAATTATTTGCATTGATTTAGCTCGTATTAATCTTGCAGGCAAAGTAAGAATATTTTGTTTCGACAAAACGGGTACTTTAACCCGCGAAGGATTAGAATTCTTTGGTTCGATTGCAGCAACTCAAAACCAGTTCCAAGAAAGAATACAAGACCCATCAAGTATGGAGCCAATCTTGGCTATGGGTATCGCAACATGTCATGCTGTCACTAAAGTAGGCGATCAATTGATTGGTAACCCAGTTGATATTGAATCTTTCAACGCAATGCATTGGGAAATTATTTCCCCTGCCAACCCGGATTATCTTGATAGTTTCATGCCGCCCGCAGGGTTTAAACACACGACAGGTCCTGTTCATGTTATTCGACGCTGCGAGTTTATTCACGCTCGTGCATCTCAATCTGTAGCCATATTAGACCCTACGGATAATCACTTTCACGTGTTTTTAAAAGGGTCATTTGAAAAAGTCAAGTTACTTTCCACGGCAGGTTCTATACCTGCCGATTATGATTTGATTTCATCAGATTATGCACAGCAAGGTTGTTACGTGCTGGCTTTAGCTCATCGTGATATGGGTGAAATAGACAAAGATATGACGATTGAGCAAGTTAAACTTATGAGTCGCGATGAACTTGAGATCGGATGCAACTTTATCGGATTTGTTTTATTTAGAAATATGCTAAAAGAAGATACAGCTGATGCAATTTCGCAACTGAAGGAAGGCGACGTTAGAACTGTTATGATCACGGGAGATACTGCGTTGACGGGTATATACATTGCTCGACAGTGCGGTATGATTGACCCGGGACAAGGGATATTTTTAGGCGATCTTGTACATGATCAGATGGTATGGCGTAATATAGATACCGGTAATAAAGTAGATGATATAAATACCATATTAAATCAAGACATATGTCAAGGCTACAAACAAAGAATAGAGTTGGCTTTGACAGGTTGCGCTTTTGAATTTCTTGTTACTCAAAATTTAATAGGTCCTTATCTACTCTATACTCGTGTGTTCGCTCGGATGACACCTAATGATAAAGTGCAGTGTGTGCTGTTGCATATGAAAAAAGGTGTAACGGCCATGTGTGGAGATGGTGGTAATGATTGCGGTGCTCTTCGCGCCGCTCATGTCGGGATGGCATTATCGGAGGCCGAGGCTTCCATGGTATCACCATTTAGTACCGGAAATCGTACAATTATGCAGTGCGTTGAACTCTTAAAACAAGGACGTGCCGCGCTTGCTACTAGTTTTGCAAATTACAAGTAAGTTGTATATATTTTTTTCCTCCTCTTGAACATATTAAATAATACGTTTACTTTAATAGGTTTTTAATTCTTTATGGCGAAATTATGTGCGCGTGGGAATTAACTATGTTTTATTTTAGTGTTATAGCTCCTCAAAGTATATGGGTATTTTTAAATTAATTAAATTGATAAGAGATTTTCACGTAATACCAAACATCTGTTTTCTTTTTTTTTTCTAGATTACTATTGATGGTTTTATTACGACTTCTATGACATTTGCTATTACACAAGCCGGTCCTGCCAATAGGCTGGCCCCTGCACGACCTACAGCCAAACCTTTGGGATTATATACGTTGGCCTCGTGCTGTGGTGTTATTTTTATAAACTTTTTATTTGCTATTATGAGGTAAGAATAAATGCAATCGGGAAATAATTACGGAACTGACATTGAACCTGTTTTATATATAGTATCGTCTGGTTGTTCCAACAAGACTGGTTTATTTGTAATGAATTTGACAGTACCTCTATCGATACAGCCAAATGGTGGTTACTAGGTGATAATTATGAATCTGAAATGATATCTCTTGTGGTTCTTTTTCAATTCTTTAATAGTGCAGCGATTTTCAATTTCGGTACATCGTTTAGACAATCTTGGTGGCGAAATTATATACTCGTTTTTTTTTACTGTTGCTTCTTTGTTCATGTCAGCTTTCTTATTCTAGCAGACCCTAACCCCTATAGCTGTATCTTTCGAATCAATTGTGGTTCTTCCGAGATACTGGTTGAATTAGGGTACCCAAAGCCGAATTGGGATATCCCTATTTATAATTCGCCTTTAGGTCATAACGTTTTACCGAAATACTTTCGTTGGGAACTATGGGGTTTTGTTATTGGTAATAGCATAATTAATATTATTTGGGAGCGTATTGTATTATTATGTATAGTAAAAAACTGGGCTATCAAGAGTGGAAGGGCTAATAAGGAGGGTAAGGTTGTAATGAAACTGTAAAAAAAAAAAAAAGAAAAAAAAAAAAAAAAAAAAAAAAGAATCATTTGTCAAATAAAAACCAACAATTGTATAATATCTAGCATTTATTTCTTTAACAAATAATTTCATATGAAAAAAGAAGGAGGGGATTTAACAAGATGAATTCAAAACTTTTTTCTTTTCATGTAAAAAAAAGTATTCTATCAAATAGACTGATTAAGACAATAGGTTTTTTTAAAAAACAAAAGGAAACAGCCGTATTAAAAAAAATGCATATTTTTTTTTAATCTGTTAAATGACATACAATCCTTATTTTTTCCACCTCCTTTAATATTGTATTTTCTCAAACGTTTACAACTTTCATATGTCTTTGTTTTAAGCAAATATGTCATATAGTCCGAAAATATACCGACTACCCGCTAATGTCAATTAAAGAGAAGACAAGAATACATTTAAAAAGGGAAGGTCAAAAGTATCTTATCTTGCCACCTGTGAAACATTTACTCTTATCTGCTATAAAAAAAAAATCGGTGAGAAAATAATTCTGGTAAATGAAAATTGTATTGATACTTTAATACGCTTATTGAAACAAGGTAAGAGGTCGAGTAAATGCATTTACTCTATATTGTCAACTATTGATTAATAAAGTACTGTCCCACAGTTCAAAAACAAAAAAAAATTTTTTTTTGGGGGCAATATGTTGATAAGCGTCATGCATCGGCAGAAGTGAAATATCATAGACATTGAATTTATTCCCTCCAATTTACTTTTTTTTTTTTTTTTTTTTTTTTTTTTTTTTTCTTTCGTTTATTTATAGTACCGGATAAGGGGGGATTGGCGATAAAAAACCGTTAGTTCAGTAAGTTATTAAAGTTTTACATACCCGTATGCCAATCGTTATTTCATATTGGTTGAATACGACATCTAAATCTAGTTACGAAATGTGATATATGTGGTTTCAAAGCAATGTATGGCGACTTATCATATGTAGAATGTGTTTACGGTAGAGTATGAAGTAGCAGTAGCATCTCTTTAATTCACATGTGTATGATGAAAGTAGTAAATATATGTTTGTTGAAATATATTTGAGTTATTCTATCAGCATAGTAAATATAGTAAAAGCAGAAGTTTATTTGTAATAAATTTAAGTTTTTCATTTCGGATTCATTCAAGTATTCAAAAAAAAAAATGCTGATCTCTTTTGTACAAGACACAGTATTAATACGAAAAGTGGTTCTTTAACTCCGAGGCTAAAGAATCTCATTCTCTTCTTTATTTTTATTTCGTTATACGAATTAATGACGCCCTATTATTTTAATAAAGTCTTTTTCGTCATCATTAACAGAAATCGAATCCGGTAAAACCTTCACTAAGCAACGGCAGAAAGCTATTTTTGACGGCAGTTCGAAAAGAATGATTAGAAGCGTGCTAAACATACAATCTAGATACATATGTCTAAATAGATTCGAAAGACCGATCTATTATACTTTCTTTTCTTGGTTTTCGAATCAAATATTTGTGGTTTTTTAAGTTAAGAGGCGTAAAGCATACAAATAAAGAGCATGAAAGCCAGGCAAAAACAAATTGCATACAGCTCTAAACCGCCTTCATCCCCTATAGTTACATCAATAGTGATTGCTATTTGAAATAACGATGATTAAAATAGTTGACTTTATAATAAATGTGCTCAATTAGTAAAATCAACATGAAATAGTAAAATCTTTTGTGTGTAGGACAAGATTAAATTTTTCTTAATTTAAAATAAATATTAAATGCAGATCATCGTCTTGGCTTTTATTACTTTTAAAGGGAGGACGAGATATAAGTTTTATATATATATGTATATATATCGTATATGCACTTATTAGTCATATATATATATACATACAATAAATGGAACAATTTGAGAACAATCTAATCAAAAAGTAACTTCATCTCGCAAAAACTAAGGAAAATATGCGTGTACCTTAAACTTTAAATCGATCTTAAGGGGGGGGGGGAGTTTTCCAATTGTATATAATTTTTGTACCGTTATCTTTTTGTAGCATATAAAAGGCTATCCAAGTTTAAATTACATACTTTTTTCTTGTGTACATTGATTGCAGATAAACACACAAACAATGATACCATACAAGTATCTAAATAGTCAAATTCTAAAGTTGATTTATATCCAATCATTTCTAACGGGCCATTGCATTTTGCTGTAATCCCGCTCCGATTTCTATTTTTTTTGCACTAAGTAAGGTTAGCCAATCGTATTAGACGGAAACTCGTAGCCGAGAAAGGCTTCTAATGTGAGATCAAAATGTTTGAGTCAAATAGGAACATATAAACAAAAAGGCACCGGTACTTTCGGCTTGTTTCTATCTCGGACTCGATAATCTTAATTATAACTTGGAACAAAAATTTAGAGGAGAAAAAAGCTTATTGCACCTATATTTTTTGGATCCCCCTCCTATACAAGAAGGCAAAAAAATAAAAAATAAACTATTGTACTTTTTATACGTTTGACAATTATGTCGCTTTTCATACTTTAAATTGCGATTTTTTAAAGAAAAATAGGAAACTATGGCCGCGTCACATGTATTAATAAAGTAAATTACGTATCTACATGAAATAAGAAACTATGTATTTTCGTGCGACCTTGAAATGACTTACGGATATGCTTTCAAGTAGAACTTTAACGCACTGAAGAAAAAAAAAAAGCAAATCGTGAACTGTCCGAAATCGGAGTATGTTTGATTACTCCGCCACAAGAGGATGTATGTATAAGCTTTCATCATAGGCTCGGTCCCATAGGAGCCGTGCCTATTCTTCAATAGCTTCCATCACAGCGGAAAAACTACGGCACTTCTAATCAAACACGTTTATATATAAAAGCAACTAAAAAAAAGTTGTTGTCCTTTTTTTTTTTTTTTTAATACAGTTTCTTTTCAATTATTGTTTAAATTTTTTTTCTCTTTTTTTTTTAAAAATTTAAACATTTTTTGTCTTTCATGACTAGTAATAATTATCTCCCATCCAGTAAAGGTCGGGAATCTGATCGCCACTCTAGCGACGGATCAACACAAACAGTATTCCAAAATGGACTTCATGATTATGAAGTAACCGAAGGCAATTTTGGTGAACCTAATGCTAATGCAGTAAATATTGAAGGTAAAAATGATAGTTTGCATTCAAATCAAAAATAAATATATGTATATATCTAACTCTGATCCGAATTAGCCGCAAAGGGAGAATACGGTGATTTGAAACGCGAATTATCTCGTATTAGTCGTATTTCTGCTCCTGCAAGTAAACTTGAAGAAGGTGATGCCAATGAATTCGATTTAGATGATTTCCTTAACGGCCTCCACAGCGATGAATCTTCGGCTGGTCATGTTAACAAAAACTTGGGCCTTGTTTGGAAAGATTTAACAGTCATGGTACGATTAGCAAAAAAAAAAAAAAAAAAAAAAGTGTTGCAATGCTAAATATTTTTATAAAACTATTAGGGTCAAGCAGCTGATGCTCATACAATTCCTACCGTTTTCTCTTACCTTCAATTCTGGAAATTTTTGGGTGTTGGTGTCAGTAAAAACAAGAAGATCATCTTGAATAATCTTACAGGCCACTGTAAATCCGGAGAAATGTTGCTTGTTCTTGGTCGTCCTGGTGCAGGTTGTACCTCCTTTTTAAAAGTGATGGCCAATATGCGTGGTTCTTACACTGACGTTAACGGTTCCATCAGTTACGGTGGTATCGACGCAGAAACTTTTTCTAAATTATACCGTGGTCAAGTATGTTATAACGAAGAAGAAGATCAGCATTATCCTACCTTAACAGCCAAGCAAACTCTCGAATTTGCTCTTCGTATGAAGACCCCAGGAAAGCGTCTTCCTGATGAATCGAAAACTGATTTTGTTAACAAGATTCTTTATATGCTCGGTAATATGCTCGGTCTTACCAAACAAATGAATACCATGGTTGGTAATGCTTGGGTTCGTGGTCTCTCTGGTGGTGAACGTAAGCGTATGTCTATTGCCGAACAAATGACTACCTCCAGTTCTATCAATTGTTGGGATTGTTCTACGCGTGGTCTTGATGCTGCATCAGCTCTTGATTATGTTCGCTCTCTTCGTATTATGACAGACGTCTTCAAGAAGACAACAATTGCCACCCTCTACCAAGCTTCTAACAATATCTTTACTCTCTTTGATAATGTGCTTTTATTAGACGAAGGCCGATGTCTTTATTTTGGACCTGTCGAATACGCCAAAGAATATTTTGAGTCTCTTGGTTTCCACTGTCCTAACCGTAAATCTATTCCTGATTTCTTAACAGGTCTCTGTAACCCTAACGAACGTGAAGTTATGCCTGGATACGAAAACTCGTCACCTAAAAACGCAGCTCAGTTCGAAGAAAGATACCTTCAATCCCAAATGTATAAACAAGTCATGAACGATTTCCAAGAATACGAACATATGATTGCTACCGAAAAGCCTGCTGATAACTTTAGACAAGCTGTCGATGATGAACACCAAAAGCGTGCCAAGAAGACTGCACCATATACTGCTTCATTTTATCAACAAGTTAAGCATCTTACTATTCGTCAATACCATCTTAACATTACCGATATGGGCGCCTTAATCTCTCGTTATGGTACCATTCTTATTCAATCTCTTATTACTGCTTCTTGTTTCTTTAAAATGGCTGAAGATGGTGCTGGTGCCTTCTCAAGAGGTGGTGCACTTTTCTTTTGTATTTTATTCAACGCCTTTATTTCACAATCCGAGCTTATTGCTTTCTTGATGGGTAGACCTATTCTCGAAAAACATAAGCAGTATGCACTCTATCGTCCTTCTGCATTTTATATTGCTCAAGTTGTTATGGATATTCCTTACGCTATCTTGCAAGTTCTCTTGTTTGAAATCTGTGCTTACTTTATGATGGGTTTGAAATTAGAAGCTGGTGCTTTCTTCTCTTTCTTTATCATTTTGTTCTTTGTCAACTTGTGTATGAACGGTTTCTTCAGATTCTTTGGTGCTTTTACTACTAGTTTCTTCCTTTCCACTCAGCTCTCTGGTGGTGTTCTTATTGCTGTTACAACCTACACTGGTTACACTATTCCTTACAACAAAATGCATCCTTGGCTTTCTTGGATCTACTGGATCAACCCTTTGACTTACTCTTACAAGGCTTTAATTATTAACGAATTGGGTGGTCAAGAATATACTTGTGAAGGAGCTGGAAATGCTGTCCCTTACGGTCCTGGTTACGATGACTGGAACTACAAGGTGTGCACAATGACTGGTGGCCACCCCGGTGAAAACTTTGTTAGAGGAGACGATTACTTGAACGATTACCTCAGTTACGATCCTTCTCAGATGTGGGCCCCCGATTTTATTGCTATTGTTGCTTTCTTTCTCTTCTTTACGGTCATCACTGCTCTTACTATGGAGTTTGTTGGTATCAATAAATCCGGAACTCTCACCAAACTCTTTTTACCTGGAAAGGCTCCTAAGCCTCGTACCCCTGAAGAAGAAGAAGCTAGACGTAAGAAGCAAACTAACTTTAGTGCTGGCGAAGCTAGTGAAGATGGTGGAACCACTTTCTCTTGGCAAAGCATTGACTACACCGTTCCTATCAAGGGCGGTAGTCTTCAACTTTTGAACGGTGTCTCTGGTATTGTTCGTCCTGGTCATTTAACTGCTTTGATGGGTTCTTCTGGTGCAGGTAAAACCACTCTTTTGGATGTCCTTGCTCGCAGAAAGACTATTGGTAAAATCGATGGCCGTGTCTACTTGAACAACGAAGCACTTATGTGTGATTTTGAACGTATTACTGGTTACTGTGAACAAATGGATGTACATCAACCTGCTGTCACAGTTCGTGAAGCACTCCGTTTCTCTGCTTACCTTCGTCAACCTGTTGAAGTCTCCAAAGAAGAAAAGAATGCATATGTTGAAACGATTCTTCAATTATTAGAGATGGAAGATATCGGTGATGCACAAATTGGTTCGGTCGAAAGTGGTTTTGGTATCTCTATTGAAGAACGTAAGCGTTTGACTATTGGTATGGAATTAGTTGGTAAACCCAAGCTTCTTTTCCTTGATGAACCTACATCTGGTCTTGACGCTCAAAGTTCTTTCAATATTATTCGATTTATTCGTAAATTGGCTGATTCGGGATGGCCTGTCTTGTGTACCATTCATCAACCTTCTGCTATCTTGTTTGAACATTTCGACCACCTCTTGCTTTTAGTCCGTGGTGGTAGAACTGCTTACTACGGTGAAATCGGACCCAACTCTCAAACCATGATTGAATACTTTGAAACGAATGGCGGGCCCAAATGCTCTCCTGAAGCTAACCCTGCAGAATATATTTTGGAATGTGTTGGTGCTGGTACTTCTGGTAAGGCCAAGGCTGACTGGGCTGAAATCTGGGAAAACTCTTCTGAAGCCAAGGGACTTGTATCTGAACTTGAAGAAATCCATGCTTCCTCTGACCCTAACCCTACTCGTCATGCTCAAACTTATGCTACCGATATGTTGACTCAATTTAAGTTGGTTCATGGTCGTATGGCTTTATCTTACTGGCGTTCTCCTGATTACAATGTTGGTCGTCTCCTTAACGTTTTGTTCACTGCCTTGGTCACGGGTTTTACTTTCTGGAAGTTGGGAAATACCTCTTCTGATATGTTAAACAAACTGTTTGCCCTCTTCTCTACGTTTATTATGGCCATGACGCTTATTATTCTTGCTCAACCCAAGTTTATTACAGAAAGACAGTTCTTTAGACGTGAATATGCTTCTCGTTATTACAGTTGGTTGCCTTGGGGTATCTCTGCTGTTCTTGTCGAAATGCCTTATATTATCTTCTTCTCTGCCTGTTTCATGTTTGGCTTCTACTGGACCTCTGGTATGGACAGTTCCTCCGAAGCTTCTGGTTACTTTTATATTATGTTTACTGCTATTGTCTTCTGGGCTGTCACACTTGGTTTTGTTATCGCATCTGTCTCCGAATCTCCTTTGATGGCAGCTGTTATCAATCCTTTGGCCATGTCTTTACTTATTTTGTTTGCTGGTTTGATGCAAGCACCCTCTCAGATGCCTAAATTCTGGAGTTCTTGGATGTACTGGCTTGATCCTTTCCATTACTATATTGAAGGCCTTGCAGTAAACGAATTACAAAACCTTGTGGTTAACTGTAACCAAGAAGATCTTTTGAAATTCAATGTACCTCCTAATATGACGTGTGGTGAATACACTCAAAACTTCTTTGCTTATGGTGCACCCGGATACATTGACAACCCTGAAGCGACTTCACCCGAAATGTGCGGTTACTGTACGTTTAAGTCTGGTAAAGAGTTCTATTCCTCTCGTTTCGATTGGAGTGAAGATCACAAGTGGCGTAACTTTGGTATTGTTATCGGGTTCTTCGTGTTCAATGTGATTGTATTCTTGACACTCGTCTATTTCCGTAGAAAGCCCAGACGTTAAATCTACTTGTATTTATGTGCATTTCGTATAGAATCCTTTTTTTCTTTCTTTTATTACACTGTATTTTTCCATCCCGTCTTTACTTTTATATTGTATTGATTAATTTTATTATTATACCACTTATTTTTAATTATCACAATAAACCATATATTTTTTTTTATACGTATATATATATATATATTATTTTTGTCCTTTATAAGTTTCCTTGTTGGACTGAACCTATAGTAGTCATTGTCTTGTGAAAAGCAAAAAGATAAGTCAATTATTTGTAAAAACAGAACCCAAAATGTTTTTTATTAAATATTAGACATTTCAATGGTATGAGGGTCTACAGTTCTCCAAGAATTGTTCATTACACCACGATAGTTCCATACGGGATATTCTTGTTGAACATTACCGGAGGAATCAACTAATAAAGTCAGTGTTAATATCTTTGTACTCATCAAAATAAACAATTTTTTTTTTTATACCTGCTCTGCTGACGATGCGAACATTTCGTTTGGTGGGAATTGTAGCGGTCCAAAGACACCATCCCCATACTCTGCAGTTATCTCCTTCGGCAGCTGGTTGGTATAATTGAGCTGTTGTCCAAGTTTTACCGTCGTCACCAGAAACATCTACATAACAAAGAGAGACAGTTAGCATAAATTTTTTTTTTTGTAGGTGTTGTGGTCATTATGATGTCATACCAACTCTTTGAATGCTTCTTCCACCACCTTTTTGAATAATATAAATGTTAGTACAGATCTATATTTGATATGATTAAAATTACCTGATAAAGCATATCCTTGAACTTTTTGGTTTGCAATAGCAGCTTCATGCATACCATCTGCTGGATTGCAGACATACGATTGGACATTGTATTCACCAATTGAAGGTACTTTGCACCAGTAGTTATTGGCCGAGTCTTCATCCAAAACCTAATAATAAACAATGTCAGCCCCCAACTCTTTTTTAGCATAATTTTTTTTTTTTTTACGTTTTCAGGAAGAATTTTATAGTCTCTGCGTTGATAATAAGACATGGATTCATAGTCTTGAATGGTAATTGATTTTAAATATTTCACAGAACGACCACCGATGTAACCTAGACACACACATACAGAAATAAATATAAAATAAACAGAAATACAAAGCTTTTTTTATATATATATACCTGGTACAACAACTCTGATTGGGAACCCATGATCACGAGTCAAGGTGCTATAATTCATCTGGGAAAAAAATATTATTATGACGAAAACGGATCATAAATAGAATAAATTACCTCATACGCCAACAAAACATCACCAAACTCATCCCTAAAAATTAATGAAAAAGAGATTTATCAGTTTTTTTTTTTCCGATTAAATATTTTAAATGATTAACTTACAAAGCTTTAGATAACGGAATAGAAGAACCATAACATTTGTCTTCCTCACACTATATGGCGCAATCGATTAATCATTGTGTTGCGTAAGCTTTGTTTGTGTTGCACTTACCTGTTCCACAGACTCAAATGCAACATGAAGTTTAGATAAATTTTTGATTTTTGTTGTTACGCCGACGGTGGCAAGTACGTCGCGAAGTCTACAACCACTATAAACTGCGTTTCCTAGAGCACCAGGTCCCCAAATCACCTGTTCATATCATTAGATTATCCGTGAGTGTTTCAATTTTTATTATTATTTACTTACGCCTTTTGTGTGTTTCACTTTATGGAGACCATCTCTTCTATTTCCCTAAAACAAATATGTTTAATATTTTTACAAGTAAAAAGCATATTAAACTCATACCGCACACTAAAAAATAAAATAAAATAAAAATTAGGTTTTAACACTAGCAACAACAATAACAAAAAATATTACAAACCTGCATCACCATCATTACAGAAGATTTTTCATAATTCTCTTTAATATCTTTTAATGAGATATGAGTAGGGTTCTCTATTCCAATACCTTGAATCTCAATCAAGTGTTTAGATTCAGTAATATCTGGCAAGGGACCGTGGTTACGACAAAAAAAATATTCTTCCGGTGTTATATAGTTCTTTACTAGATCAGTGATATCTGGTTCGGCATTATATGGAGCATCTTTACGTACGATAAGAGGATGTGGACCTCTTTTAGGGTCATTACTGTAATCAAGTGCGGACATAGTTTATTTTTTGGCAAGTGTAAAGAAGAAGAGTAAAAAAGATTTTTTTTTTAAAAAAAAAAGGGAGGGTGATATATTCATATAGTTTTTTTTTTTTTAGTGATGGTCACGGATTAAATGTTCCTGAATTCATTTCCATTTGTTTCCCACGATAGAATATGCAAAAAAGTAAAATAGTCACACGCTTGTTGTTGTTTTGTTATGTTTTTTATTTTTTTTAAAAAAAAGGGTTAGGGTAAAAGTAGAGAAAATAATACACTTGAATAATAATATATAATAGTAATAACAGCTTTTTTTGTTGTTGTTGTTTTTTGTTTTGGTCGGGATGCAATGAGAGATAGTAATAAGTATTAAAAAGGGAGATAAGAGAGCGCAGGGAACGAAAATAAAGGAAAAAAAAAGGGGAGGGGGGGAATACATCATGATTATTCTATCGACCATCGTCTAGAAGAATTAGATTTTTCAACACCAAGTGGTGCCATAGAATGTGCCGAAGTAGCTGAAGCTGTGGCATGAGAGACTATTTTTGAAATTGTCAACAACTTTAGTTATTTTTTTTTTTTTTTTTTTTACTTACTATGATTCATTAAACCGAGATTAAAGTTTCTTAAGCAAATAATAGCAATAGGTACGGAAGCCTAAGAAGAAAAAGTAAGTAAATAAACACAGGGAGAAATGAAAATCCCTTTTTTTTTTTTACCAAAATTAAAACCATGTCAACGCACACTATAATAAAAATAATTAATATTGAGTTTAAAATAAATAATCAAAACTTACGGAAAAAGGTCAAGAAGGCTTTGGAACCCAAAAACCTTGTAGGGTTCATTGAAATTTGAATCAACATATATATATAATAAGCCATACTTGCAATACATAATGTTAAGAAGATATACATGTGAATCTTTTTCTCACGACGTAGCTAAATAAATAAAACGACTATTATTAGTCATCTATTTATAACATTTATATACATATATATATATATAAATTTATATATAAATTAACTTACACCCCAATATGCTGAAAATAACATTGTGATAGAAACAACGCAACTAAGTACAATATGTTCAATCAACTCTTTTACAATATCCGATTCTAATCCTTTTAAAGTGTAATCTGGCCACCAAGCAACAACTAATAAAGCTAAATATTGTACTGAAAATCCAAGGAAAAAGAAGAAATCAAATTTAAGCAGCATCATGAAGATCTGATACATCTTATAACGATCTACAATAATAAATATGTCAATATGTACTGCTATGAAAAATTATATATTACAATACCTCTCATAGCTAAATCAGCTCCAATTTTTTTATATATATGCCAACCAAATTCCAAGTAAAGTTTATAAGCTAAAAATACAAAGATGATTGTACTAAGTATCATGACACATATTTGTGTAATTTCGGCCCATTGTGATGAATGATATGCATTGCTTAAATGAGAAAAAGCAACTTCAACTTTTTGTGGATATGTGATATCAATGTTTGTATTAATTAATGTTGAAGATTGATGATATTGAATTACTGAATAAGCACTCATTCCTAATTCGAAAGCGACCAGCGCAATAAGTTGAATAGTATTTCGTTGATAAATCTACATATAAAAAAGAATTAATAATTAATATATATATATTTGTATATATTTACTTACAGCATCAACTACTAATATAACAGTAAATACTTGAGCTAAAATAAATAAAATAAAATAAACTAATAAAGATCTAGCGTTGGCAAGGGACTTTGCCATGGAATCCGTATCCGAGGTTGATAACTTTAAATCATCTATTAAACCAATTTCGTTGGCATGGAAAGCGAAAATAACGGCTTCGAATGATATTGCTAAAATAGCTTGTATAGTGATGGCACAAAAAATAGCTCTTGTCCATCGTGATTCACCAAACTTTGGACAAATGAATAACGTATTTCAAATAAACACACACGTATATATATATATATATACTTACGACTCTAGATATAATCCACATAATATAATATGGGTATGAACAGTCAAGTGTGTATAATTAATTGTTGTTGTAAAATATTATATATGTATATGAAAATAAAAGAAAGAGAGTAAAGAGATTTATAATTCTAAAACCATAAATATATTATTATAGGAGAAAAATAATAGAGGAGAAAAAGGAAAAAGAAATAGAGAAGGGGAAAAATAATAAATAAATATAGATTTACTGTATAATAAAACGCCGCATGTTATTATGAAGCACAATCATCAATCACTTGTGTTACTTTCTTTTATTAAGAATACCTCTCGTGCAAATCTCTTTTAACAGCACTAAAATAAAATCAAATACTAAAAAAAAACACATTAAAATAATAGATTTTTAACTGCTATTAATTTTAACGTGTTTTTTGAAGCCGTTTTTCACCTTTTTTTTTTCTTTTTTTCTTTTTTTTTTTTTTGGATAGCAAACCCGGGTCTATCAGGGAACTTAATCACATGAAACCCTTTTTTTTTTTTTACCCTTCTTTTCACTTTTTTACCCTTCTTTCAGTTGCTTTTTTTATTGACAAGTATCAAGAAAAAGTTAACTTGAATTTCCTTTACTTTTTTTACTTATTTGTATGTAAAAATAGCTAGTGTTTTTTCCGGGTACATTATTTTTTTTTTATCGGAGAATCTATCAAAAGCGTACATATTTTTATTTGCTATAGTTGTTTTACACGTCTTTTCCTTTCTTTTCTTTCCCTTTCTTTCCTTTCCCTTTTTTGTGCGTTATGACTAATAGTACAGCTTTACAGTTTAAGTACCTGCCTAACCAAGACTTTGGAATCTATAAAGTAAAGCATGCGATTGCAAACACTCTAAGTCGCGAAGAAAGAATAGAATTGCTAAAATATATTGAAACCATTGGAAAATATGATATTATCGGTAGAGCACCCATTTTTATATCTACGTACATACTACAATACCTATCCCCGAAAGAACTTTCTTCACTAAGATTAGGTAATTTATATCTACGTACATATATATATATATATATATATATATATTTGTATACGTGTATTAATTTGTTTTACTAGTGTCTAGAACTTGGAATAAAAAAGTAACGCATGATTCATTATGGAGAAATATTTGTATTAGTTATAGTATTGTACCGTCAGATATGATTGTGAGAGACACTACACTTCCGATTTATCACGACTTGTTTCAACGTTGCTTAAACATGACGAATAACTGGAAAACGATGAAATGTAGACGTATCGAATTAAAGTACCATAAGGGACCTGTTCTTAGTATCTTGATTGCTAATCCAACACGTATATTCACCGGTGACATTGATGGAAGAATTCACGTTTGGAATGCACAGGACGAATTATACGTAACAAATATTCAAGCTCATCAAAGCCACGTATCGTGTTTAACTAGCGTATCGAAATATTTAACTTCAGGTTCTTCAGATTGTACTATTGCAATTCACGATATGTCTACATTAAAAAAAATTTCGGTATTGAGAGGACATGAAGGACCAGTTACCAGTCTTGTGTTTTCGAAACAAGATAAATCTTTATTATTTAGTGGATCGACAGATAGGACAATTCGTATATGGGATACAGAGACTCGTAATTGTATTAGAATATTACACGGTCAAGAAAACACAATTAGCTCTCTGCTGTTCTGTTCATATTTCCCGAAATCTTACTGTCAAAATGATATGGAAATTGAGTCAGTTACAAAAAACAAGGCTGGTTATATTATATCTGGCTCAAGTGATCGAAATATTTATATATGGGATTTAAAGACATCCATTAGAGAGGATGAACCGGTTGTGATAAATACAGTCATGGATACAAATGGGCCAATTACTGCGTTGGCTGTTTATAATGAATCGATTACAGACTGTCGAAAAAATATCATGACTAAATCAACAAATAAGTATATCAGTTCAAGATTACCTATTAATATACCAACTTTCATTGCATTTAGTGCCATTATCGATACAACCATCTCAATTTATTCTTTACCTGGATTAGAAAGAACTCTTGTAGAAACTCCAAATATACATCGCAGTACAATTTGGTCCATCTCAACTGCGGTCATTCACTCAAAATTAGTTACGACTTCAGGTGATAGAACGGCCATCATTTGGGATTTAAAATCTCCAAAGACAAGTATTACATTAGCAGGATTTGATAGTGCTGTGATTTCATCTGCTATATCTCCTCAAGAAGAATTATTATGTTTTGGGACTGAAAAGGGAACAATTGTTTTATTTGATCTAATGATATCTACTTAATAAAAAAAGAGAAAAGAAAAAAAAAGGAAAAAAAAATGTATATGCTTTTTTTTTTACTTTTTACCATAGTAATTCTCAATTTGCTTTCTATCATATTCTTCAATTTCATCTCTCAACATTTGTTCATCCCACATTTCATAAGATAGTCTTTTTAACTCTCTTTTTATACAAGTTTGTTCCCAAAGTGCTATTTCATCCTCTCCCAACCGACGTATTGGATCAGCCAACACTTGAGCCCTTGATATTAAGTCGGGTCCTGATGCATTACGTAATGGAATGTACTGATCGTCCGGTAAATCAAGTGAACTCATAAAAGGCTGTCCGTACCTATTAAAATACTCTTGTTTATAATCTTGTGTAAATATTTTTGCTGGTCCCTCCTCTAGAGACCTTTCTTGATCGTATATCGCTTTTCGTTCTTCTTCTAATTCTTGGTATGCCTTTTGAAGATTTAAAAGGGTTGTATCATCATCCAAGTCCACCATACCATGTTGTTCTGGTTGGAGTAGCTTTTTTAGCTGATGATTTAGTGTTCTGCTGGATTCTTGTTTTGGTTCTTTTTCTTCTATTGATTCAGCATCATCTTGGTTATTAAGTTGGATGTTTATTGGAATCACACTATGGTTTTGGTCTGGTGTTGGTATGTCTCTCAAGAATTTTTGTAAAGGATACGTAATGGCTGTGGGATCATAAGTAGGATCTAGTGCAGATGGTCTTTCTTGGTTGGATTGTAGTTGAGGAGATGGAGCAAACATGGGACTGTAATCTGAATTACGTAAATGACTAGCAGTAATTATATAATTATCATCGTGTTTGTTTGGCGACGTATGCGCTTCTTCCAAACTATCATCATCATCATCATCATCCTCTTCTATATTAATACGAATTTTATTATTATTTTGTATTTCATCCTCGGAAGAAAATAAAGAGTGTTTAAATGTAGGTATTTGAAACCTGAGGTCAGTTGTAGCTGGTGCCTTTTCGGAAATAACTCGCGTAGGCGATTTTTGATTCGGTTCGTATTCGCCTTTATCATTTTTACGTTGCCAATTGGAAAAGAAATCGTTTTTATCGTACACGTTAGAAGGTAGTTTGATACTCTGTTGTTTTGAATGTTCGTATTGGCTCTTGGTATGCTTAAAACTTGTATCGTCGTTCTGTTCTAGATCAGATGGGTTTTGTCGGAGATTACGTCTGTCGGTTGTGTTCTTCCAGACAAATATACCAACTGCGATGCCTGCAACTACAAGGATGCCACAAGCACTTAGTATACCGGCCTCTACGTTACTGAGTGCAGAGGATGGTTGATGATGGTCGCTGGTATCTGCTTCATTGGAGGAGCCTAAATCGTGGTTGTGATTGATGGTATCCTGAAAGGTAGAAGTTGGATCTTGTACTGCGTTTGGTTTATCTGGGTTAGGTTTTGGGTGAGCGACTTTTGCTTCGTGAAAATCAGATGAAGTTTCTAACACACAAGATGAAGTATTGGTAGTAGATGATGATGATGATGATGATGATGATGTGATACTAGAAAAAGCTGAAGTGATGGCTTCACATTGTAAGTCGTCTTTATCGCAATCTAAGGAAAGACTTATAAATACGTCAACTAAAACATCTTTTTATTTCATTTGTTGTTTACCTTTATGTTTTGTTGCGTAGACAATACCAATTACATAGAAAATAAGTATCCAATAGATTCCATTACATTTATAACGTGGTCTTAACATGCTTTTCTGTAAGAATTATAAAGAGAGAGAGAGAGAGGAAAAAAAAAGAATCAAAATTTACTTTTGCCTATTTGGCTTTAATTATTATTTCGGGAAGTTTAAAATGCTTTAGTTGCCTTTTCAATCATTCGGAAACATTTGTTGTAGACCTGTCAATTAAAGTTTGTTGTCGTACAGCATATTGTTTGCTTCCTATAAAAAAAAACTTTTTTTTACAAGCAGTCAACACACCTTTTTTCTTTTTTTTTATTTTTATTTTTTTTTTTATTTATTTATTTATTTACATGTCAATACAAAATAATGAACCTAGACAAGACACTATACAACACTTGTCTATTCTGAAAGAGCGTTTAGAAAAATACAAATTAAAAAATCAAGTGATTGTAAGATTACTCTACAAAAAAGTCTTTTTCAGTACGTACTTATATTTTTTTTTTAAAGACACAAAAAGAGATTGAATTAGAAGCAATGAGAATCGAAAAGGAAAAACTTGACAAGGAACGAGAAGCTATTCGTTTAGAAACTGAAAAACAAGCATTGATATTAGAATTACAACGAGTTTCCATGGTAAAAGCAGGTAAAAGTTTTTTTTACTTGATTAAAAGAAAAAAGCTAATATAAAAAAAAAATCCTTAGCTAAACCTCAACCTCCACCTGTTCAACAACATCTTGTGCAGTTACAGTTACAGCAACAACAGCAACAGTTATTACACCAACAATTGCAACAGCAACAATTACAACAACAACAACAGCAGCAGCAGCATTTACAGCTGCAACAACAATTGCAACAACAGCAACAACAGCAACAACAGCAGGCTTTCTTTCCGTCTTTTGGCTATCCTGCCATGGTGACAGAGAAAGAAGCCATTGACTGGTTAAGAAATGGCTTTTAATGCATACAATATACCCATGAATAATAAAAAGAAAAAAGATGAAAGCCTTTTATTTATTTATTTAGCTGATTGTTTGTAACTACTAGTATCCAACACTTGTTTACCACACATTGCACAAATTCCCTTCTTGTATGAACAATCTATATATTAAAAAATTACTAATGAAAGAAATACGTATTTTAAAAATATATATTTTACCTTGACAATAATGTGCTTTGTCTTGATGAACTTTAGTTTTGCAAATCTTACATTTACTTTCAAGTGGATTGAATCTAAAGAAAACGAATGAGAACGGAAATCTATAAAAAGAGTTTGAATTACCTTAATTTGGCAGATCGAGATAACAATTTGTTTTGATTTAACTTTCTACCAGAAGATCCAGCTATATAAAGGAAAGGACTTTAACACAATGTGGGTTTATAAAGTGATTTTTTTATTATTATTATTATTACCAAGTACGTTTTTTGAACCTTCTTTCCATTTATCTGGAGCGGCTAATGTAGTTAATTTCTTTTCGCATTTTTTACAGACCATTTTAGAAATAAGCTGCGGGTAAAAAGAAAAAGAAGGTGGCCCAAAAAAACGTTTAAGAAAATGGCATATCAAAAGTCACACTGTAACAAAATGCAAGTATTTTTTTTTTCTGCAGAAACCTTTTTTTAAATATGACAATTAAAACAATAATAATTTATAAAAAGGGGAGGTTGGGGTTGGGGTTCCTTTTTATTATCATTTTAAATGGTTTTTAAGAAATTATCTACAATATTACAAAAGTACTCCTGGGAATCCTGTCTTTCAATGCAGTGATCGCCAAAGGGTACAGTAACTGTAATTTTGATGGCAGGACAAAGACTCTTAAATCTATTCATGACAGTGGTCTTATCTTGTTTTGAAGCATAGAATTCATCTTGGTCAGAATATATCCAGCAAATAGGTCTGTTTACACCTTGATAAAGCTTACTGATCTCTTGGTCTGTTAAATCTGTTGAAAATACATCATCATCACCACTATATAAATACAAATGAGTATAAAATAGCATTAATAAATAGGCAACAAATTTCTTTTACCCTTTAGAACAAAGTGAAAAGAAACGATCAGCAGAAATGGGGGTCCATAATGCATCTCTTGGCAATAACGAGTCCCCCTTTCCTTGGTTTCTTAATTGGGAGGATAAATCCAAATACTGCTGAAAGTTGGGAAGGCTTTGTTCTAAATGTTCTCTATCAGACACAGGAGCTTGTAAGATATAACCAGATATACTTTGGTTTGTCTTTCCATTTTTATTATGCCAATAACAATCTTGACTGCCAGTTGAATGACCAAGCAAAACAATGTTGGATTTATTCCTTTCTTGTTTCAAGTACGTAACAAGTGTATCCAATTCTTCAGAATCTGTTTGTAGATTGGTAGTACCGTACCCATTAAAGCTTGATGACAATTGAACTTGTATTAAGGACCAATCATTTGAGGATAACATGTTTACTAAAGATTCCAGGTAAGGAACTGCATTGAATCCGTCACCTAATCCACCAATAAATACAACCGTCTTGCCTGTTTGAATTGGACCAGTTTCAAATGCGGTTAAGCGGTTCTTGTCGTCATAAGTAAAGAGTTCCCCCGAGAATTTCATTGGAATTTTGATCAAATAAAAAAAAAAGGAACACGGAAAAAAAAGGAAAAAAGAAGGTAATACAAATAAATAGATGAGGGTGTGTGAGTGTTGGGGGTGAAGTGAGGGGTTTCAAGTTGAAACGCGTGCGAGTTCTTCCGATTTTGAGTAACTCTAACTCTTAAAGGAAAAGCCAAAACAAAAAAATAAAACAAAAAAACAAAAAAAAATAAAAGTTGCTTAAATAAATCTGCTATGAATATTCATAGATATCTTGGTAGGTGGAATAGATGACATTGAATAAGATTGATAATTCAAAACCTTTAAATGTTGAAGAGGTGTTTTCTTTACTTGTCTTGCAGGCTGAATTAAACCTTGAATACCTATCAATCAAATTATTAGAAAGGCTGCAAAACAATAGGAAAAATTTAAAGCTTACTCAATAATGCAACAATAGATACTGCAGAACCAGTAATGTATTTAGACATAAGATTTACATAGGATTTACTACTATTTCTTCTATTTTTTTAAAAAAAGAAAAAAAAAGTATTAGTATTAGTATACTCTCTCTCTCTCTCTCTTTCTCTTTTTTAGTGAGTAATTACCCTAAAAGAGAAGCAGCTGTACCAAACACAACTCCAATACATAATCCATATGCACTAGCAGATTTAAATTTATGATACATTTTTTAAGTTTTTTGTTTTGTTTTCAAAGAAAGAAAAAAAGAAAAGGGGGAAAAAATAAAAGAAGGGGATTATATTATATACTTTTTTTTTTAAAATTTCAAAGCCTTTTTACTCCATTACTAAAAAAGTGTAACCTCCATTCCGAGATAAATTATTACCGCATTTTCAACTTGTAAAAAGCTAAAATAATACCCATATTGTCATTACTATGCACACCTACATCAAAATAATGATTTGACTAAAAATAGTTATGTGCTTAGCAACATGTAACCATGAAACATACAGGGTTTTAATTAAATGGTAGTTATTTACTCCTCCATATTACTATATATTTGATTGTTAAAGCCGGGTCTTTTTTTTTTTCTTTTTTATTCCTAGGAGTTATACAATGGATTTCCCCAGTATCTTGAGAATTAGTAAAATAAACTTCCTAATTGTGCTACCAATGTTTGTACCCATTGTGATCGTGTTGCCAAAAATTACAACTAAACTGTCAGAAACAATAATCCTTTAACTTATTTATATATCCAAAAGATGCTATTTCCGTAACTTTGGGGATTAGATTTATGCTTCAATAAGACGATGTGCATTATTATTCATAATTAAGAAACATTTCAATATCAAGTTTTTTTTTTTTTTTTGTATGTTTGCGTACAATCTAATTAAGTGTAAACTTTATTGATTAAATGAGAGAAAAATCAAATAAAAGACTAGGTGTAGTTAGAAACATGGCTTCCCCACTTACATGAGTATATCTCATTTTAATCAAAGGGCAACATATGACATTTTGAGATTCTGGTATTTTTTTTATTTTTTTTTTGTGATAAAGATGAGAGGTACACATTCTAATTATTTGTAAAAGAAAAAGAAAAGTTTTGATATATAAAGAAATTAGTCAAAGTGAAGACGTCGTTTTGTTCTTCTTGCATCATCTGTATTCAAATTTACTCTTTTAATCCTTTCTTTCGGTGTACGATATGTTTTTAGTTTCTTCAAGTTGTTTTCTGTGGTTCGGTTATGTGGAAGGGTGGAGAGGATGTTACTAGTTTCAGTAACAATATTTTTAAGTTGGTCGAATACAGAAAAAATAGGAATAATTCTACACATGTCATGATAATCAGTTGCAATATAATTTTTTGCTAATTTGTAGAAATAATACAAGTAATCGTGTGAATGGGTCATAATATAAGTTGAGATAGTGTTTCCACTTGCTATTATTCCAATTATAGAGACGGTTTTAAATCCATCACTTTCAATATCATCAATTGTATCTTTCATATAGCGTGCCATATTTGTAAGATCATTGGCAGATTTGTTTTGTGATTTTATTGATTTCGTTTCCAATGCTAAAATTAAATGATTGGAGGAATTACTTACTATTGAAAAATCAGCTTTTCGTACATGTTTTGATAATGAAGGATCCATATCTATAGATCTCTTTCTTGTTATCTTTTTGGTGTTAGGAAAATAACTATCGAGAAGTGGAACTATACTATCTTTGACAGCAGTGCTTTCATTTACTAAATCTGTAGAATAGCATTTAGAGTATCTGAATTTCAATGAAAATAGTATACTCTTGATATAGTAAGGTAAACTTGAGCTATTAATGTAATTTTCAGCATCTTCAAACTTTCCTTTGGTCATATACATGCAAAAGTTAAAAATATAGTCCAAGTAAGGTTCATTATTGGTATTACTAAATTTGTTAAAAAATGATTCGACTACATTACATGCTTCTTCATAAACGTCTTCTTTCACTATATTCGAAATTAAATCAGCATCTAAAAGAATAATTCCATTGACAGAAAGCTCTTCATCTACTTGTAATTCCTCTTGGTTAGCCTCACATTGTCGAATTAAATCGTTTCGTCTAGAGATAAACGAGACAGAAAAATTAATTCCAGAAGGAAGGATCCACATATTATCAGTGTCATCCAAATCAATAATGTTTGATACGTTATTGGAGACTAAATAGTCTTTACGTGATTTAATTTTCTTTACAATTAATTCTTCAGGTGAACCACTAAGAGTACCAGTACGTCCAACATACTTATCATCACCATCATCGGTAGTTGTACCGTTATCAGTACTAATATTATTATTGTAGGGAGATGGAGAAGGAGAAAGAGAACTAGTTTGAACTAAAGCTTTTGAATAGTTTAGTTGCATGTTAGAGGCTGCTTTCAAAAAAAAAAAAAAAAAAAAAAAGAGGAAAAAGAGAAAAGAAAAATGGGAGTAAAAACGCCAATGACGTATAATTGTGTAAATTGTGTGATATTTTTTTTTCTTTTTTTGCCGACATCACCATTTTTCTTATGGTTAATTCTTGGCATACCACAAGTGTCAATTTAGATAAATTCCTGCATGGACACCACCATATCATAAGGAAATAGTTAGACATTTGAGTATATAAAAGTTGCTTGCTTGTATATGAATTCATTGTTAAAGAAAGGAAAAGGAAAGGAAAAGAAAACGGATAGAATAAATAGGTTAATTTAATCATGATAAAAAGGGGTTTATTTAACTGTGATAAAAAGGATTTATTTAATCATATTGCAATTTACTTTCCCACGTACTCATACGTAAACTTGTTTTCTACCTGTTATTTGTTGGAGGTGCACCAAAAAATTACGTCATAAATTGGCTTCATTGATGCAGTAAGATTATAAAAATGAGTAATAATTTGCTCAGCTTACCAAGCGCTCTTCAACAGGAAGTATATATTGTTTAATTAGATACGTTTATTAATTTGACGCATTTATATATATATATATATATATAGCACTAGCTGACCTGTTCGCTTCGCTCACGACGGCCATAATCGTCCTAACGGTATCAGGCGCTATAGCTATGCTATCCCCATTATATATTATAGGAATCGCAAAAAAAAAAATCACTCCAGCTCAAAATCACAAGCATTACGAACTATAGTATAATCCCAAGCGTTATTCCTTAAAAAGCACTCTTTTACGGGTCACTATTTACATTTTACTCGAAAAGACTTTGGGAAGAAATTGAGGAGATTCTGTTTGGTGATGGATAACGCTCTTATTCATATACTGTGCCCAAGGAAATGCGATAGAGTGTAACAAACGTGTCTATCTCTCATCCCCCAGAACTTTTAATCAAGAATAAAGTCAAACATAACTCTTTTTTTTTTTCTTTTTTTTCTTTTTGCAACTACCGATAATTTGGCTACAAAGATAATTAGAAAGCCTGTAAATTCAGTTTTTCCACCATTATCTTTGAGCATGTAAATTACCTTTGATAAATGTTTTTAAAAGGCGAGCCTACTATCCAATACTAAAAAAAAAAAACTGCGTTTTGAAATTTTAATATTATATTTCAGAAGTCGCCCTTTTGGAATTATGACTTACAAAGACTACGAATTGAGTAACAAAAACGTAAATTACTATTTATTATATATTAGATTTTCCCCCTTGATTTTTACAAGTATTTTTTTTTTTTATAAAGAAATGTAACTAAAAAAATGTAATTATATTAATTATGATGCTAATTTATATAACTTTGTTATTATGAGGGCTGATGTAAAATAAAAATAAAAATATATAAAAAAAAGGAGATTGCTATATCATATATTATGATTGATTGGTGATACAAAAGGGATACTATTCAAATCAGACTGTTGTTGTGCCTCATATATGGGCGGAGGCAAGCCGTAACTATGATTATTTGCAGCAATAGAAGAAGAACATCCATTTCCAAATAGTATTTGGTCAATAATGCGACGACGCTCAAGATCAAGTGAATTTTGGATGGCTTTAAACACATTGTCTAGTCAATTCAAGGCACTGTCAGTATACTCTTTGTATTGCTCGACCCAATTAAGGGCATTTTGTGTATTGCGATACGTTGTAGCTAATAAAGCAAAGCATTGTGATGTTTTTTGCTACATAATAAACATTATTATTATTATAAAAAAATATAAATATATAAATATAAAGTTTTATTTACCTTTCCATGCAAAATCAATATAATTTAGATCTAACTGCATTGTCAACAATGTGTTATTCGTGACAATATCTAAAGTATGTGGATGAGGTATTTCAGGTAGCACGATCAGGACTGAATTTAGCAATTTTTGAATGTCCACACGTGTCTTTTTGGCAGCTGCATAAAGAAAATTATAGGCTTAGTTCCATCTTTCTTTATTATCTTCCAAATAAGCTACTTGTTCTTGATCAATTATTGGCTCGCCAAATGTTTCGAGCGGTACATAATTAACAACAGTATCCAATAATCGAATCACTTTTTTTTACAGCTGAAGAAAAGATGCTGATAGGTTTATAACGTCATCAGCAAAGAGCTGAGAATCATCATCTATCAAATTCTTAATATAGTCCTCATGTTCCGCAATGAAAGTGCTCTTTGGGACCACTATTATTCTTTGATTTTTTTGTAGGGCACTTCTGTCTTTTTTTGTATGTTTTCCACCATCTTTCCGTAGTGCGTGGGTTAATCAAGAAGTTCTTTGGAAAATTTAATGATATTTCCTTTGTCTTCGGGGTTTTCAATCATTTTATCAATAAAATCCTCTCTTTACTTGTCTTTATAAGTGTTATAAACTGCTGATTTGGCAGACTTATCGTCTAAATTTTTTGTTTCTTTAGCCTCTTTCACTATAATATTCTTTTCAGCAGGTTTATTAGCTAAATAACTCTTGCGGCTACTTACTGTTTCAAGTACAATGTTTGGGTCTGTAATTTCTGTTAAGACGCCTTCCATGCTCATCGAAAAGGTTGTCCATTCCATCTTCGAAATAAAAAGTATTTGTCATTGTAGAAAAAAAAAAAAAAGGGAACAGACAATTACTTCTTTTGTAACCGACAATATCCACCAGCCGGACTGTACCTTTACTGATTACAGTTTATAATTTGAAGGCCGACTAAGTCTGGGAGAGTATAAGGAAATCGTAAAATAGAAAGTCACTTTGTGTGTGTGTGTGTGTGGATTATACGGCATGCGCTTTGCCCTCAATATCTCGGCCCTCTATCTCTCTTTTGCTTTTTTTTTTTTTTTTTTTTTTTTTTTTGTAGTTCAAAATTATGGATAAACTTCCTGAAGAAATTCTATTACGTATATTTAAATTACTAGTAACCGATATCGAACAACTCGTCATACTTTCGCAAGTATCTAAAAGACTAAATAGGTACCAAAAAAACTAAGCATTGTTAAAAAAAAAGAAGGGAGAGGGGAGGATTAACTTATTTTTTTTGTTAATCAAGACTGTTGGAAGACCAAAAGTTATGGTACACATGTTTCCAAACCCGGTACCCCATTTGGGGCAGCAGAGTACAATACACATTCAATGCCAACCCGTTAATTGATTGGAAAGACTTTGTGATTCATTTGATGAAACAACAAAAGTCAACTCGAAATTTTTCATTTGAGTTTGTCAAAGAAAAGCCTACAACCAGTCGTAAACGAAAGATCATGGACGGAGAGCAAGATATTCAATTAATCATGGACCATTATATGCAAGACAAGTCGCCGTTCTGGATCCAAGACCCACTAGTAGTAGACATTGATCCAAAGACCAAGACCGGTGTCGTCGCTACAGGCAAGCACCGAAAGAACATGCTTGAGAACCGCTCAGAGCACAAAATACTATTCTGGAAGTATCCTTCTTGGGAGCTCATCAGAACATTCGAACTCAACCTCAGTCCACCCCACCTAAACTGCCAGATCATCGGTGTGCAGTCCATTACAATACCCAGCGCCGACGGAAAATCCATCGACCAAGTCCGTTTCTTTTCCCTGGCTGTCGGGGTCGGTTTCTTACCTGAAATAGATCATGAAAATGAGGACAGAGTGGATATTTGGAAATCTTTATTTATCTACAGACTATTTAACGACGGCTCAACGCAGTGTGTGTCTCATATTGAAATAGCCGATAATTTCCTGGGCAGAGAAATATTCTTATTTTCAGATACCTCTTGGTCAAACCCTGATAATAACGTAAAGGATTGGTTGAAGATCGTCTCTCCTCAACACGCTACATTTGATCATCGCTTTACGATATTTATACTCGCTATTGGTCCTACTTATGATCCTATCATTGGTTGTGTCCAATTAGCTAAATTCGATATACGCACAACGCAGCATATCTTGGACCCTTCGCTTACCTGTGTCTACTGGAACAGCACAACAAACCGGCTATACTCCAAATCCGATACATTCTACAGCAACCCCACCGAAATCATCACTACCATCAAACTAGGCAGCGAAGTGAGCTGCATGATCCATTTTAAATACCCACCCTATCTAAACCATTTAATCTGTACTGGCAGCTACCAAGATGACGAACTATCCGTGTACGATTGGAGATTTGGGATTAAGGTTGGTACCTTGCCTTGGAAATCTATTAATAGTCAAGGAGATGAAACCATGATTGATGTTCGACCTTGGGGGTTAGAATCCACACTGGTATTACCACCTTATTGGTCCGAAAACGAACAAACGGATCTATCGCAGCGTGGCTTTCGTCTGATTGCGGTAGGAGATAACAGAAGTGATAACATCAGAGACAAACTAGAAATTAAAGTATGGGATATATCGTATTTACTAACTGTCAATTGGGATCCATTAATTCATCATAGTCATATCGATTTAAACTCGCTGGACTTATCACACCGTTTCTCGTGGTGGTCAAGGCGTACCAGCCAACTAGAAAAATACGCTATCAATATGACCTTAACAGATCAAACACTCCATCTACCTTATTCGCCGCCAGACCAATTCAAATCGATGCTACTATCACATACATTCGACAAAGACGATCAAGATTCGATTATACCTGTAAAATATACTGCTTATAATGTACTATATACCTCTCTCTTCTTGTTGACTGAAGATGGAAAAGTGACCGTGATGGATATCGAGACCGGTAAAATCACTGGCACCGTAGAAAATGTAGCTTCAGGAAGTTTACAGCAAGTGAGAGGCATTGATGTAAACGTCATTGGCGGAAGAGAAGTAGTTGTAACAAGTAAAGAAGGTTTATTAAGAGGCATTGTATATTAAATAATAATAAAATCGTAAATTACCCGATTTGGATGTCCAATCGATTGTGCGGATCGGGAAAGGGGAGGGTGCGTTTTTTTTTTTTTTTTATATCCTGCAAAACCCCAACTTTTTTTTATTCTATCTCTCTCTCTCTCTCTCTCTTATAATTATTTTTAATTAGTATGCGACCTGATTTATTACAAAAAAGCATTGCTCATCCGTCTGCTTTAACTTGCATATACTCTAATACTGGATTTGATATGATACAAATACTTTCCAAGCTTACTAACAGGTACTATATATAAGAAACTTGATGTATTACATCATTTACTCAACCATCTTTATGTAGACCAAACCCTCAAATACAACTAGGCCCTATCGACCTCTCTTGCGCATTTGTAGTTTCTGACGCCAACCAGTACGACTGTCCCGTCGTTTATTGTTCACCTGCATTCGAACGACTCACAGGTTATACCAATGCCGAAATCGTAGGTAAAAACTGTCGCTTTTTACAGAGCCCAGACGGACAAGTAACAGGAGGCTCTAGACGTCAGCATACCGATAACCAAGCTGTGTATCATTTAAAAGCACAGTTAAATATGGGTAAAGAGCATCAAGCTAGTATTATTAATTACAAGAAGGGGGGACAGGTACAATATTAAAAAAAGTATGCGTAAAAAAAAAAAAAAAAAAAAAAAAAGGGCACTGATTATTGGATTAGCCATTTGTTAATTTGGTTACTGTTGTACCAATTTTTGCTGAAAATGGATGTATAGATTATTTTGTGGGGTTACAAGTTGATTTAGTGGAACAACCTAATGCTATTCTCGATAAAATGAAAGGTATTTTTTTTTTGTAGTCTACACGCGCGTGTTTTTACTTACTATACGCTTTAATAAGATGGAACTTATTTAATAAACTATCATTATTCTGTAAACCAACCTCCTATTCCATCACAAGGTAAAAAAAAAACAACAACAAACAAGAATTACTAACAAATTTTATTAGGAGATAACCTTTTACTAGGGTCCATTGACGAATACTTCCGCGAAGTACCTTCCAACAATGCCTCAAAGAACGCCAATATCATCAACCTTCTGGACTCCACCCAAATAGATTTTGAAAACCTGCTTACCAGCGAGCAACAAATTCAAAGGGAATGGCACAAAGTGCTTCTAAACCAGACCTGTGATTTCATCCATGTCATCTCTTTAAAGGGTATATTTATGTACGTATCCAATGTAAGCCTAAGTATGCTGGAATATAACCCCACTGAATTACTTGGAAGCACACTAAGTTCTATTTGTCACCCATCCGATATTATACCTGTCATGCGTGAAATTAAGGAGGCCGCTGCAAACCCAGATAAAGTTATCAATTTATTGTTTAGAATCAGAAGAAAGGTGTCCGGTTATTTTTGGATAGAGTGTCGCGGAAAGCTCCATATGGATCAAAACAAAGGAAGGAAATGCTTGGTGCTTTCGGGTAGAGAACGACCTGTCTATAGGTTATCAAGTAGTAGTATTAACCAATCACACACGGCAGAAGATGAATACTGGGCTAAATTAACTTTATCTGGTTTATACCTGCATGTTACTCGATCCTGTAAAGACCTTGTTGGCTTCACCTACGATGCATTAGAACACGAATCCATATACCAGTATATAGAAAACGACAATGTGACAGATATCACCAGAGCACTGCAATCGGTTGCAGCAGATAAGAAACCGTCCAAGGTACAACATACGATGTTAACAGCTAAAGGAACGTATGTGAACGTACTCAGTACATTTTATCCTGGAGACACTTTAAATAACGAAAGAAACTCACCATCATTTATACTGGTTCAAGTACAGCAGCAACCACTTTTAAATAAAACTCATTCCATCATGACAAATAATAATCTGTTTCCTGAATTGGAAACAGTTAGGACTACAAATTGGCAGTACGAATTGTATCAACTTGAACAATCGAATAAAAAATTACGCGATCAATTAGAAAAATATATAAGCCCCAATAATAAAAAACAAAGAAAGGTATACATATCATTTTTTTATATTATGCGCTATATATAAAATTTAAAACATTCAAACTGGTTTAGAAAAAGACTACAGTAAAAGTACCTAAAATGTGTGCAAAGTGTCAACGTAAAGACTCTCCTGAATGGCGTAAAGGGCCAAATGGTCCTAAAGAACTTTGTAATGCTTGCGGGTTACGATATGCAAAATCATTGCATTCTAAAAAAAAGAAATAGCACCATTACGTCATACAAATATTATACTATACAAAAAAAAAAATCTTGACGTGTCACTTGTATTATTGATTACATATCATATTTTAAATGTTGAAAAGGGGAGAGAAAAGGTTTTACAAAGAAATAGGGTGCAAAAAAAGGGTTTCTTACATGGTTCGGGATATAGTATAACAAGTTGTTGTGAGGTTAAAAAAAACTTAGGGTGCTTTTTTTTTTAAAACTAAGGAATTAAATTTAAATTTTGTTCCTGGCTACACATGAATAAGTAGGGTTTCAATTCGTTGGCTCATACAATATACATGTTGTAAACCTGCCATTATTATTATTTTTATGTACAGCTCAAAATTTAGTCGGTGAAGGGAATTTAAACAATTAATAGTTACACGCATTAATCTCTTTCGAGTTGCGATATATTGTTACAGTGGAAAATAGATTTATCCGTAACTGAATTAACAACAAATCCATTTTGCAAAAAAATCAAATCTTTGTTTTCCCTATTTGTAATCTAGTTCTATGCCGGGGGTGTTCGTGTGAGAGTTGGGGTAAAAACTATTTTACTTGAGACTCAGCGACGCCTCTTTTTTTTTTTTTTTTCCTAGAAATAAAAAAGAGTCAAGTTTTTAATGATGTAAATAACTTGAGCAATAATAACCCGTCAGAAACTACTTACTTTTCAGTACGAATGAAGGCGTGCACTGTTAATTTATTCAGTCTATTTTATTACGTGTACTACCTATAAAAAAAAAAGCTCAGCTTCCAGTGGTGTGCAAACTAAAAGTTATAAAGGCCGATTATGCGAGAAAAATCGTAGTACTCTTTTTTATAACATAAAAAATGCATAATCTTTATCCTGACAGATTAATAAATGTTGCACATAAAAATCCCCTCTTTCATAACCACGTTTGAATAGCTTTGGCCCATGCAAAAAAAAAAATCACGAAAAAAGTTTGGTGTTTCAGGCTTAAATCAAAAAGTCATACGAAATTTTTTCGTGTGAGAAGTTGAGAGAGAAAAAGCTTAAAAAAGAACAAAAAGTCGGCGTTAAAAACGGGTTCAAAACTGACGTAATAAAAAGGTCTATTGTGAATAGTATTTTTTTTCAAAGAGGAAAAAAAAAGGTTTATTTTTGGTGTGTTTTTTTTTAAAAAAAAAAGGCTTTAAAAAGGAAGAAAATACAAAAATTATTTTATGCACCTAATGTAGGGAAGGCCTTTGAGTCTGATAAGTTAACAGATCCTTGACCGCCACGACCACGGCTACTACCACGACCACCGCGTCCATTACCACGACCTCCACGACCTCCACGTCCTCCACCACGACGGTTCTCGCTTTCACTACGGTGAGCAGGTTGATCGATTTCCAAATAAATCTTTTCTTTCTTGTTCTTATTTTTTAACTTGGAACCAGGTTCCTAATAATAGAAAGAATTATTAAATTTTTTAGCAAATTTTTTTTTTTTTTTTTTTTTTTTTTTTTTTTTTTTACCTTTCCAGAAAAGTATGCGTCTTCTTCTTTTTCAAGAACAACAGCATTCTTCCACTCTTTATCATCAAGACCTTCATTAGGCTTACGACCTTCTTGGACACGGAAAGTTTGAGAGTTTTTCTTTTCTTCGAGGTATTCTTCCAATGTCTTGGTGTTCTCCTCTGGTTCTTCGGCACGAGCCTTACGAGACTCAGCGGCATCTGGATCATTAGGATCCAATACGTCATGGGCACTATTTTTTTTTTTTTTTTTTTAGTCATGTAATCATGTATTATTATTATTATTTTTATTACCCTTGGAATTCGGCAGTACCAGCTTCACCCCAGCCTTTATTAATTTTCTTTTCAGTATCACTACACGAAGAAAAAAAAATATTGATATGGTGAGAAAAAAAAGGGTGTTATTTACATGAACTAAAAAAAAAAAAAAAAAAAAAAAAAAAAAAAAAAAAAAAAAAAAAAAAAAAACTTACTGAATTCCGGTACCACTGTGACGATCAAATTGACGTCCTCTTCCACCACCTTCTGTAGAGCGACCTGGCTTTTCTGGTCTAGAGTTCTTGGTGGTCTCGGTGGTAGTGGTTTGAATAGGCTCAGAGACATCCTTACGGTTACCGCGGTCACGTCTTGAGGGAGGAGAAACTATATAACAAGGTTAGTATATATAATTTTTTTAGACACGCGTTTTATATATATATATATATACCTGCAGGTTGTCTAAATCCACCTCGGCGAACTTCACGTCTAGTGGGTGGTCCAGCATCACCCTTCTTTTCCACTGGCTTAACGTTACCAAGCTTATCAATCTCAGTTTCTTCTTCCCCTAAAAGGGCTCCAAAGCGATTCTGTGTAAACGACATAATTATTTTTGCTTATATATATATGTGTGTAAAAAAAGAAAAATAATAAAAAAGAAGAAGAAGAAGAAAAAAGAGGAAAAAAAAAGAAGGGTTATAAAAATATAGGAAAAAAAAAAAAAACTCCTTTTTTTTTTTCAAGGCTTTTTTACAGGTAATTTTGGTGTATATGCTAATTTTCAACCAATCGAACTTGTGCGGCATATGAATTTAGAAAGCCCAGGTTAATAAAAAAAAGTCGGGAATAACTGTTTCATTTTTTTTTTATGTGTAAACGCATGAAAAAAATTGGGTTTCAGAAAAAAAAAATTTATTTTATGTCTAAAATCGATTCATCATCTGTAAGCGTATCTAAATCTTTTCCTGTTGTTTCGGGCATAAAGAACCAAACAAATAATATACCAATAAAGTTTATCACCGTAAATACCGTAAAGCTATACCCTGCTAATCCCGCATTCATATGCGGCCACACTGTATTCACTATAAAGTTAATTATCCAATTACATGAATTACCAAGTGCAGATCCAATAGGCAATGCTACCAACGGTAATAATTCTGGTGCAATCATCCAAGGTACAACACCGCACCCCATACTGTAAGTAAAAGTAAACAAAATAGCTTTTTTTTTTTATATATATATATAAAAATTTGTAAGTTAACAAACAAAAACAAAAACAAAAAAAAAATACCTGCTGTCATAGAAAGCGGCGCTAACTGTGCGGAATTTGTAGATGCGGACCCGATAACAAGAAACATGGAGGCCACTGTCATTCCAATAGTCGATAAAAGCATAAACCCCTTTCTACCGACGCGATGCATATACACTACAGCAACCATTGTTGCAACAATATTTCCTGCAGAACTGGTCAAAGTTACTGTAGTAGCCATCATTTTGTCGCCTTGAAATACACCTGTCAATAACGTGACCGAATATATAGACAAGGGACCAATGCCACCGATTTGATTATACATTTGAATGACACATACAATCAATATCATGTGTAAAATATTTTTATCTTTCAATAACTCAAAGGCAGACGTACTAGTAGTGAAAGACGCATGTGCAAGAATATGCGACTCTAATTCAGTCCATTCAATCAAATCTTCTTGTTCGCGAAGTTTAAATAAAGCTGCTTTGGCTTCGTCTAATTTTCCAACAGAGCATAGGTACCTTGGCGATTCAACCGCAAAAAAATACAATAATATCATTTGAACGGTCGTTAAAATACTTGGAATAACCCAAAGGTATCTCCAAGATGATACCGTACTCATATACAATCCGCACACCTGCGTGAATAAGATGCCAAGGTTTAAAAACAGTTCATACAAACATCCAAGAGCACCCCGACTTTGTTTCGTAGATATCTCTGATACATAAATACCGCAACACGAACCGTAAAGTCCTGCTGATATACCTACAAAAACACGACCTATACAGTACTTGAAATTTGCCAGGAGAGAAAGACGGAAAATAGTTTTCGTGTACAGTAAAGATGCAAAGAGTTTAGAGTGCTGTAATTTTTTTTTTTTTTTTTTTTTTTGTATGTATATTTATCATATACGATATTTAATTACCATGACTGTATTAATTGATAGCGCCGACAACATACCCCCGATTACCATCCAACCTCCGGCAAGCATTAAGTTGCTTTTTCTAGAAAACCGACCATTGATATAACCACTAGTTAAACTACCTGCCAAACCTCCCAACGCGTAAATTCCAATACTCAGACCCCTAAAAAAACATAGCCTTAATTAGTTTCTTTTTTATAATATATATATATATATATATAGTACCACATTGTATCGGACATGGGAAGACAAGCAGGAAATACGCGATCACTCCAGTCTCCTCCGCTACATTTACTAATTACAGTTTGGGGCATATTAGGCACACCTAGTTACAAACAGACAAAAAAAAATTAGCAGTAATCTATTTTATTATTATTATTTTTCAACGTACTAATATGCCATCCAACGTTAAAACCAGAAAATGCTGCTATCGTAGCACTAAGAACTGTAGGATAAGAATAACTTTTTAAAAGTTTTGAGGATATCATATTATTTATTTATTTATTTTTAAAAAAAAAGTGGAAGGTATACCAAGAAAATAGAAAATTGGAGGAAGGATTTATATATAAAAAAAAATACCATCTGTAAGCGCGTGCGTATAATTTGGATAAGATAAGGGAGTATAATGAGAAGTATAAAAATTAGTCGATAAGATAATCACAAAAGAAAAAACGTCTATCAGTTTGTTGTACTACTATGCAGTTATCTGAACGGAACAGAAATATATTTTTCATTTTGATACACTGCATCGGACTGGATCCAAAGTCTTCTTTTTTTTTTTTTAATTCTTTGTTAAAACAAATAGTATAAAGAATGGTTATTAAATGCAATTTCAATTTACTATATAAATACTAAGTAGCTATAAAAAAAAAAAATAACGGTCGCACAAATTTCACCGAGATAAATGAATGTGATCCCAAGACTTTTTACTGTCTCGAAAAGATCTTGGATCCAGTATATATTTATCTATCGGTAAGTCACTAACTTGTGCCAAATTTAACGTTCAGTTTCCGTCATAAAAAGATTATCGTATACTTCGTTTTTTTTTTAAAAAAAGAGTGGTCCATTTCTGTACATATTTTCCAATTAAACACTAATTACTCTAGCACTGAGACACTTACCTTGAAATAAAACATACTGTTACATAGTGACTTACAATTTTTGTGGTGTCACAAATCCAAGAAGGACGCTCGTTGAAGAGGATCCTCCTTAACAAGGATTGTCTTTTAAACTTTAACTTAAAATAATACCTTTTTTGTAATAATCTAAAATAATATAAATAACCATCAAAAAATCATACTCTAATAAAAATTCAATTCACATTTTGTAAACAACTTTATCTTATACTTCTCTTAACTTATAAAAGACCTTTAAATCAGCTCTTTTATTTTTACCTTTACTTTATATTTTATTTTGTTCCTGAATTCCCTTGGATCTTACCTTCCATTGTACTTTTTACCAAAACCCTTTATTTTCTTTATTGACTTAAGTCGTTCTACTTATAAAACAGGAACTGGTGCTCACTTAAACTTACTATTACCTATTACCTTTTATTTTATTACTCTACCACATCCCAAATTCTAACACGTGGTGCTCACTAACAGGGCATTTCATTATATATCTTTGATACAACTCTATATCAAGAACTTTATTTTACTGTTTGGGTCAAATTTTCTTCAAAATTTCTACCTTTGAACAACTACTACTTTTAACAACTTATTTACAAATTTATTTCAAATCACCGCTAATGAACGATCAAGCTGTGTTGGCAAACCACCATTTATCTGGCTCAACTTTTAATCAAGCTGAATCCCACTCTGGTTATCTCTACCCATCAAGAAAAATGACTTTAATTGAATTTTCTGGTGCTGAAGGTGAAGATTTCCGCAACTTTGAAGAAGCGTTGGAGTCTTACTTTGCTATGCATAATATTATGACTGACTCTCGCAAACTTCTTATTTTACGCGCGCAACTCCGTAGAACTGCTAAGAATTTCTTTGAAAGAAGACTTGCCCGTGAACCTGTCTTGGAACCAGGACTTACCTACCAAGAGGCCATCGATATTCTCAAGGTTGAATATGTGACTCCTGAATTAATCACTCGATATACTATTGGCTTTAACTTGCTCTCTCAAGGAAAGGAAGAACATCCTAAAACATTTTTGGGTCGCTTACAAGAAGCTGCTCAGCTAGCTGAACTTGAAGATGCGGAACAACAAATCAAAATCCGTTTTCAAGTTGGTCTCTTACCTGAAATCCGAAAGTTCTGTGTCTTAAACTCTGCTGTCTCTTTTAACGATTACTTAACTAAGGCTGAAGGCTGGTGGAACGCTGAGAAACCTCGCTCTATCTTTATAAAGAACAGTCCTTTTGCTCCTCGTGATATCGACAACTCTTTCGTTACTGAATATGCTACTAAACCGAATCTATCTTTTAATAATCTTTCTTCTGGTGCTGATTTTTCTGTTCTGGATGTTTCTAGTCAACTAAATTCTGCATTAGCCAATTTGGGAACTGATCGTAACGCATTGAAGCAAGTGATTGCCTCTTTGCAAACGTTAGAGTTAAACCATATGGAAAATCAGAATACATTGACTGGATCCCCCCTCAACTTGTCAAATCATACCGAGAATTTAGATATTAAAGAAATGATCAGGGAAGTTATGCAGGAAGAATTCAAAAGACAGAACAATAACAATAATTCCTCTTACCGAAGAAACAACTCTAATTATGAAAATCGTCGTTACAATAATGATTACAACTATGAACGTCGAAATGATTATTCTCGTGGAAATGATGGTCGCAATTATAACAACAACAATTCCAACCAAAGAAACAATAATCAAAATAATTATGACAACGGTAACGGTAACAACAGTCAGAGAAATGATAATCAATCCAACTCTGAAAACAACAATCAGTCAAAAAACTAATTGGGTCGACTGTAACAACTAAGAATGGTCAGTCGAATACTCCCAACAACTCAAAAAATTCCATTCCCTCAAATTATAACAATAACAACAATAATAAAAATGAAAAACAATATCTTACAACTATTTTGGCTGAAGATGAAGAAAGCGAAGAAGAGCAAGATTTATATGCTGCTGTCCGTCCTATTCATCCTCCTATGGTTCAAACTGCAAAAATTACAAAACCTTATTCTCGTGCTAGCTCATCAAAACTTTTACCAACTCGTAAGGGAAAAGAAAAAGAACTACCTTATGCCAAAGTGGTTAATGTTAACGATGACATGAATATCGATGTACCTGTGACCGAACCTATAACTGATCATGACAATCCTCAAATAACTAAAGTACAAGTTTCACCTACTATTAAAACTGTCAAGTCAACTAAACCGAGAAGAAAAAGAGAAAAGCCTTCTATCAACTATGATATTGTATCTTCTGTGTTCGAGCAAAACTCTAATATTCCAGTTGGTGATTTGCTCAAGGTCTCTCCTCTTATGAAACGACAATTTGTATCTGCTTTAAGAACACCTAGACAACCAAAAATGGTGGCTCCTGAAGTAACAACTGTTAATAATGTTATGGTACAAGATCTTTCTTTTGTCGAAGATGATGATGAAGATACTACTGCTATATATACAGACTTCGTAATAAATGGTTATAAAATAAGAACTCTCATTGATGGAGGTGCTGCTAAAACTTGTATGTCTCAAGAACTTGTTAATAAACTTGGAATACAAATAGATTCTCCTAGTCAAAGTATCTTTACGCTTGGAAACAGTACTAAACAACGGGGTCTTGGTATAATTTATGATGTGCCAATTCGAGCTGGTGGTGTTATTACTATTCCAGGAAGTATAGAAGTATTACCTGCTACACCTACTCCCTTAATTATCGGCAACAATTGGTTGAATCGTGCTAAAGCTGTGGTTAATTATGAACGCAAGCTGCTTTCCGTAACTTATAAAGGAAAAATGGCAGAAATTCCAATTAATTTCTTCAAAACAGCCAGAAAAGTAGCTATTCAGTCTGTAACAAAAATACCAAGTAAAGTCGTGCTGCCTATCGTAAAATCAACACAAGATGAACAAGAAGAAACCCATGATGATTTTGTAACCGATTCTTCTGATGAATTTACCGAAGACGAGGTGTCCACTGAAGAAAGTTCTACTAGTACTGATGAAGAAGATTACTTTGTTGAAGATACATCCCCAAATAAATCTGTATCTTTTAATTTGGTGGAAGAAGATCTGAAGAGTGATTTATTTTCAATTGAACCTGAAGTAATATCTGAACCGTATGAGAGAACCGATGAAGATTTAGAAGCTGAAGGTTATGACTTAAATGCAATCGACATTAATAGTATATCTCTTGAAGACTTAAAAACTCAAGAAGAAAAATTTGCTACTGATTTATCTGAAGATCAAAAAGATAAAATCCAAATAGGCGAAATAAATGATCAAACCAAACAACAATTTCTGGACTTAATCAAAAATTATCAAGACGTATTCGACTGGAATAATGATACACTTGGATGTACACCTATAATTAAACATCGAGTTATAACTGAAGATGTACCACCTATACGTTGTAGACCTTATAGAATGTGCCCGGCTGAAATTGAAAGCTTAAAATCAGAATTAGATAAATTAAGCGCCTTAGGTGTAATACGACCTTCAAATAGTCCATGGAGTTCTCCTATAATACTAATAAAGAAGAAGGACAACTCATATCGATTGGTGATAGACTATAGAAAGATAAATGCCATTACTAAAAAGGATGCCTATGCATTACCAAGGATTGAAACCTTACTGGATACCTTGGGAAACGCCTCTATATTCTCAGCACTAGATATGCGCAGTGGTTTTTACCAGGTTGCCCTTGCTGAAGATTCCATAGAAAAAAGTGCTTTTGCTACTGCTCAACTAGGCCAGTGGGAATTTACCCGAATGCCCATGGGAATGTGTAACTCTGTAGGAACGTTCCAAAGGATGGTAGACTTAGTATTTAAAAATTTAATCAACAAATCTCTAGTTGCTTATATTGATGATTTAAATTGCTTTTCAAAATCTTACGATGAACACTTAATTGACTTGGAAAATCTATTCGTGTGTGTTAGACAAGCTAACTTGAAATTAAATGTTGCCAAATGCTTTTTCTTTAAAGAAAAATTGAATTTCTTGGGATATGTCATTACTAAAGAAGGTCTAGAAACTGATCCTGTGAAAATTGAAAAAGTGCGGAATTATCCTATGCCAACTTCTGTTACTCAAATAAAAGGTTTTATTGGAATTGCATCCTATTACAGGCGATTCATTAAGAACTTTGCTGCAATTGCAAGACCGCTACACAATCTGACGAAGAAAGGACAAAATACGTGGAACCAAGAATCTATTGAAGCTTTCCAAATACTAAAAGAAGCATTAACTACCACGCCGGTGTTGATGAGACCTGATTTTGACAAGCCCTTTATATTAGTCACCGATGCTAGTAGAGTAGGATTAGGGGGAATATTAAGTCAATTGGATGAAGAAGGTCATGAACACCCTATTCAATATATAAGTCGCGGATTACGGGTTCTGAAGTGAATTATGGTGTTTCCAAATTAGAAGGACTCGCAATTATCTGGGCTGTGAAGATATTCCGACCTTATCTGTTAGGCAAGAAATTTACTATCGTAACTGACCATTCTGCTATCAATGGATTGTTAAAATCACAAGAACCAACAGGAATTCTAGCTCGATGGATATCTATTCTGAACGAATATGATTATGAAGTGAAATACCGACCAGGCAGGGTAAATGAAAGTGCAGATTTTCTCTCACGCCTCGGAAATTGAAATGATTGCAATAATTGTCCAAAACCTCTGATTGACGAAAAAAAGCTGAAGACTATATATTATCTACAAAAACGCTATAAAACAAATCAACAAACATTTTATAATACTATAAAACTCTATTAACAAAAAAAGTATATAACCTTTCGAAAACAAAAACAAAACAAAGACCTCAAAAATCTGTACAACTCAAACTTAAACTCAATTATCAATAACAACATGGAAGACACAAATATAAAATTACTCAAAGGCCTACTTGCCCAATCTAGAGATGCCCAATTTTGCGGATCCCGAACAAACAAAAGTTTTTACAAAAACAAGCAAACTACGCAAGAAACCCCATTCTATTTATTATATGGCTATCAACCAAGAACATCGTTTGACTCTAAGAAACTAGCTAAACAAACAAATTTGAACTTTGAAGACATATTGAAACAAAGAACCAATAAACAAATCGACATTTTACAATTAGTAAGAAAAAAATGCAATTAAAAAGAATCGAGACCTCTCAAAAATCTCAAAAAAGAAGCAATTGACAAGAAGTTACTACAAACAAAAAA